>BMAW01012064.1:92370-163316 GCA_019974015.1 Nephila pilipes | reverse complement strand
ACAAAAGCGTAATCATCGTATTTATTGCAAATAAACAGAACCCGTTCCCTCCGCTTCGGTTGAATGTCTTTTTAAACATTTCCAGCCAATACCGTTGAGTAATATTATTCTCACGTTTCGAGGTAAAATCGTACGACAGTCGCTCAAGTATGCTTTTCAGAAACATCAGGAAATCTAGAACTTTTATTTTTTGCGATTTGATGTTTTCTTTGCTTCCTTGTGTTTGAGCATTTCTGTGTGTTCAGACCCAACAAAATGAATAATGGTTTATTTGTAGTGAATTGGGTGTTATATATTGGCATTGATCTTCTCTCGTCTACGTCAAGTAGTTTACTCACTCGGCAAATATTTTTATTTGATTTCCATTGGGAAAAAAATATTAAATAGATTAAAAGCCTCTTTTAAAAAAAAGTTTTTTTTAAAAGAGGCTGCGCTCAGTTTTTTAAAAGCGCAGAGTTTTAAAATGCTCAATTTTTGAAATTAACTGCCTTGAATAAAAAGCTTAGAGAGCCATTACAATGTACCGAGAAAGGTTTTAACTAAATTTCGTCCACCATTTCAGAATAGATACATATATTTGGTATTTTTAAAGAAGAAAAATTAGGTATAGGAATTGTACCCAATCTGAACATTGACAATAAGACGAAATGTGTTTCCAAAATGATTGTTGTATTATGCTTTGCATTTAGAGTGAGGAACAATGAAATGAAAGAAATGCTAAGAAATGCTGATCGTTGTTTAATGATTTCCTCCAGTTGCTTGACAAAAAGGAAACCTTAATGGAAAATTAATATTTATATTTGAAGAATTTATATGGCAAATTAATCACAGAAGAAGTATTAATCGAAGCAAATTAAATGCAGCTCCGGATATGAGATTGTATTAATCTTTCCACAGAGGCAAATTTTTTAAAGTTTTCCGATTGAATGCAGTCTCATATATCCTACATAGTTTTCTTTTTTCTAGTCTTTGTGTTAATTCGATTATTTCAAAAATGATAAAAAAAATAAACTATACAGTGAAAACAAAATTATTTTATTTATTAATCATTATTCAACGTACCCCCTTTTTTGGAGAAATTTTCGGAATATGTAATGGGTAACACAGATTATGTGTGAGGTGGGTACCTGAACGAATTCTTAGTTGGTGTACCCTCAAAAGAATCGGGCTAGCAAAGGGTACGAGCATTGAAAAAATTTGATATACAAGGAATAATGATATACAAAGTTGCATCTCATTGTGATGAACTATCAATACTGTTTTATGACTAATCAAATGTATCGTAGTTCATACTAAAATATTGTAAAGCAATATTTATGTATAAATTTCAATATCAGGCGTACCTCAATTATGTATGTTATTTTTTTGTTCTTCCGCAAATGACAATAGTGATATATATATATATATATATATATATATATATATATATATATATATATATATATATATATATCATGTTAGAACAACTTGTGCGGTATCGATTACATTTTCAGTGAAAAAAAAAAAATATTAAGTTCTGGGAATCTCAGTTTCACTTATTATTGTTCCAACAAATATCTTTAAAAATTAATTTTCTTGAGACGACTATATGAAGGAGAAGTACCCTTTTTTTCGCGTTATTTTCATTACCAACATATATTTGTTTTGCATTTAATGATGAGTAATTAATTAATCCTAACAATTTTATTGACACAGTCTAACTCCTTAATACATATTTACACGCAATTTACTGACTATTTATTTTCAGAATTTGTTCCATGTAGAATGCAGTAGGATTTTGATTTTTCCACCACGGTATTATTCATTGTATCCATTATAAAACTTCAGAAACGAAGATACGAGTAAAGGAAGTAAATCATGAAATCAAATTATTTTGCCGTGATTGGAATTGACTTTCAGGACGATTTAGGAGACTGGATTGCCTGCAGAAATTTGAAAATATTTTTCTATTCTTTCGTTGTTGTAGAACTGCTTATTCAGGTAAGTTGTGCCGATCGTCCTTCATCACTTACATCTACTGCCATCTTTCCTAAATACAGTCAATAATTATTTGACTCCAATTGAATATACGTAAGAGCAATACGAAGCACTTTTTTAATTACTTAAGAATAGATGAGGTCGCTCTCTCGAATCCCACTTTACTCAACAAATCAAGATTATGATTAAAAAAGGAAGTCTTAGCTTATCAAATCACTTAATCTGATTCCGACAATTTTCTCAAACAGTAGCTTTGTATCTTTATACATGAACTGAAAATCACTTCAAGACAAAAGATTAGGAACGATATTTGAATCTTATTTACTAATAATTATCAGCTTGACGCTATCCTCAACCTCTCTTTATTTTCCTTTCAATTCTATTTCATTTATATATCATTATCCTTAAATCACTTTACTTCACTTCTATCTTCATCTAATTTACCAAATCGCGTTTCATTTCGGTAGGGAAGAAATTGCAGTTTTAAGCAATTCACAAATTAATATAAAGTCCCGAGATTAGAGAAGAGAAATCGCGATTAACCGAAAGTCACAAAGTGCATTATATATGGTTGACGCAGCTATTATATATCTCCGAAAAATAGCCGGGGCAGCGAAATAGATGTTTCATATAAGTGCAGCCATTTTTAATTTCCTATTTCCTGGTTTACTTAGTGGTTATTTATTATTATTTTTAGTATCTGTATAAATAAAACGAATGAAATTTAGCAGAGTGTAGCATCGTAGTCAAATGTAAAATTTTATTTCTAAATTTATACACTTACAAACTATAAATCAATATGACATTTTAATATTTTTCGCAGTATTTCTTTATAACTCAAGGTGGATTCAGTTATTCATGATAAATAGTAAACAAAATTTATGGCACATATGAAAAATGAAATAACTGGTAAAAAATCAAGTTAATATTTTAAATTTTATTTGAAATCATGCATGTATTGCTAGGCGAAATAGCACAAAATCAAACAGAACAATAAATGTGTTTGATATCAATTTTATTTTTATTGCTTTACTTTATTGGGAAAAATCCTTGAAGTTAAATATTTTCGACAAGTAGACTGCGCAGCAAAGAAAAAGGAGAATTTTCTTAAATTCTTTTTATTACGCCTCATAAAACGTTAAGCTTATATGGCATGTGTCATACTAACAAGGAAATGAAAAGAGTTTCATTTCTGAAAAGAAATGAAATTTAGCACCTGAAAAGAAATGAGAGTAGTTTTACTTTCTTAGTGGAATTTGGAAAATATGACTGTATTTCATTTTTAAATGCTAGTGGTGCATAAACTTTTTCTAATAGCACTTGCAATAAACGAATTTTATTCAGGATCCAAAATGATGTGATTCCAATTCGAATTTAACATTTTAAATTTCAGGATTTACATTTATATAATTAAAATTGATGTTGCAAACTTATAAAGATGGTAAATTTTTTTCCCTTTGACTAAGTTAAAATCAGTGAATTTTAAAATCTCTTATTCGTTTAGTGGGTTTCATTTTAAATAAATTTTATTCAAGTAATACGTCATTGTATCGTTTTTAAAAAAAGTGCATTGTAATTATGTGAAGATATTTTTTCACTTAATTATGGTTCTTTCATAGTAATTTCACAAGTGAAAAATAAGTAAACAATCAAAAATGATAATAATAATAATAATAATATTAATAATAATAATAATAAAAAAAAAAAAAAAACTGACGGTGAAACACTATCTGGGAAATAATTCAATATAAAAACCAACGTTTTTAAAAACAACGTTTTTATATGGTGGCAAAGTTTATTAAAGAAAATTATTGAAATATTAGTTAAAACTGTTAGTTATTTTTAACTTTAAAATTTACTTAAAAAGAGACATTTGTGAGAGTATTAAAAAATTCATAATACTCATAAAATCAAAACATGCATTTGAAAGTTTGTAAGTCATTCTATTAAAAAAAGAATGGGAACCAGAATTCAGAAAAAATTATTGTGATAAGACATGGCGCCAAATATTGGAATACACCAGAAAAAAAAAGAGATTGTTTCAG
This sequence comes from Nephila pilipes, assembly GCA_019974015.1. Classification (NCBI taxonomy): domain Eukaryota; kingdom Metazoa; phylum Arthropoda; class Arachnida; order Araneae; family Nephilidae; genus Nephila; species Nephila pilipes. Next base: position 159,294 of record BMAW01012064.1, on the reverse strand, counting down.
ATACAAAATAAGTTATATAAAATGCGTTGCTCTCTGAAAGCTAGCGAAATTAGAATATAACATTAACGTTCGAGTATTTTGTTATCGGGAAAAAGTGTTTAAGTTTCTCAGGACTTATTCTTTAACATTACCAGAAGTCATTCTTAATGTTTTGATAACTTTCAGTGAGGTTTATAATGATTACTATAGCACAAACGTATGAGTCATTTCCAGATTTTAATGTAAAAGCCTAATATAGATCATAAACAATCTTTCTACACTTTAAATTCAAACCAAAAATTAAGAAATAGAATAGGGAAAATAGTTAAAAAGCAACACGAGTTAAAAATATAAAGGTAACACATATTCATGGATGAGAGAAACAAATAAAAGGTTTAAATATCAGCCATGAAAATAGAAATGAGGGTCCTTAAAATTAATATACTGTTGTCTTAATTTCGTAGATTTTTTGACACTTGTTTTGTTTGAGATTCTGATGTCACAAACAGAATGGTCTGATAAGTTATAAAGCCAATAAACTTTACTTCATGTAGTGCTATAAATCTCATTGTGAAATCAAAACTTTTCTCTTGCAGGCCTAATATCTCTACAGAGTGTTATAGATTTCATTTAGTAACCACATATTCTACGTTTAAGGGGGGGGGGGAATAGTTAATTCTTTTTATTGACGTTGCACTGAGAATCAACACGAAAGCTGTTGGTGATAGACCTCGTAATTTTGAACTTCACTTAAGTAACGAGAACGACACCTTAGCTGGTATTTCCCACACCATGCTAATGGGAGAACTTGGGGCTTCGATCAGATTTAACTTGCATCAGCCCTTGTTTACATGGCGGGTATTTAATGGCATCATGGCTCGAACCAACAACTCGATGAAAACAAAGCCGGCCGCGAGTCTGCAACCATGACCATTAATCCATAGGAGGAGGGGGGGGGGAAAGCAATTTTATTGTATTTGTGATATATTCTGTTTTCTTAAAAAATTATTGCGTATTCATAAGTGTCTAAAATGATACAGCTAAGCTATGTGCATTCTTCACAGTAAAATGGTTGCTTTATAACTTAATTACATTTTATACACAGAAATAAAACGAAAGTATGGTAAACAATTTTTTTTTTTTCCAGACATCATTAACGGAAATATATTGAGTCTAGTAATCGCTTTATATTTTTAGTGGAATGTACATTATAGATATGTTAGTTATATATCATGTTTTTTTCTTCTAGTTCCAAGAGTTTTGCGAATTTGACTGTTTTTCAAACAAGATTTTAAGACCAACATATTTTATGAGATGATACTTTCTGTATCATCTCATAAAATTTGTTTCTTTACATATGGCACGAAACGATCATTGGGTTATTGAGTAATAGAATCAATTCATTTGATAATAATTGTTATAAAGAAATTCACACACCACACACACATTTTGAGTAGATCACATGCATGTAAAAGGTAATAATAATTTCATGACACTTTTTATGCTTAATGGTTTTTAAATAAGTGTATATATATATATATATATATATATATATATATATATAATTTAGTTTGGCAAAAAATTAATGATTTGTTGGTTGATTATTTCTCCAATTAATTACTTTTTTTTAATATACTTTTTTTTTTTTAAATTTTTTTTTGTTTTTTACTATTTTGTTATAATGCAATTATTGAAGTGTGATGGGTTGGATCTATATAATTGGTATAAACAATCATTTTTAAGTCTCAAGCCTAAGATAACTTTCTTGACGTTACCGTGTTTTAAAAGGTTTTAAAGAAGCCATTTCTTTAGTTAGATTATGATCGTCATCAATGCCTATAGCACAAATGGGATATTGAACTGTATCAGTAGCATTAGTACTCCCATTCATTGTCAAAGAATAAAACTTAAGCCACTGGCCAGTTATTTTCAAATCCTTTTGGATCTATTTTCCAAGTTCGTCAATTCTCCTGTCAATGTTTGGTGAGATATATCTGGTTATGTGATGATTTTAGAAACGTAGCCTTCCTTATCAAGATTCCATACATCGATTGTTTTATTAGGTTATCACATAGAAGCGATACAGAGGCCAATGACTAGGGGCCTCGCAATTTCGAACCTCTGCCAAATAATGAAGATGACATCAGAGCTGTGGCACCTTTCTCTCCAAGCTTCCAATCTACGTCAAAGAGCGGGAGTCTCGTCATACGTAACGTGCCTCCGATCTGCAACAAGACGGGTTCTTATTGGCATGTGGATTCAAACCCCCGATTTGACTGAAAGGACTCTGGATGTGAGTTCACGACCAGGACCACTAGGCTACCGCGGCCACCATCCAAGAAAATTATATCTGTGTCGTTTTCCTATAATTAAATTCACTATCTGAAAATAATTTAATTTCTTGTGATTAAATTTGCGATTGTATAACTAGTTTTCATTTCAATTCACAAACCTTCCTGTCTAAATTATAACGTTGTAAAAAAAACTTTTGCTATGATAAGAGACCTGGTTTCAGTGCCTCTATTTTTGTCTTTACGAGTCTCCTAGATACGCCTCCAATTTGGAGGAATATTTTTGCTTTTAACGCCTTTTCAAATTATACACTTTGAAGAAAAGTATATGTACATGACAAATTAAATTGGCTTACTGTTCCTCTCAAAAAAAAATGAATAATAATTATCTGTCTATGTTTCATATCAAATAATCTTCTTTCATCGATATATTTCCATTTTTTTTAAATAAGGGATTTTGTTGAGATGTAGAGATTCTGGTAAAATTTCAAAATATTCTTATTTGGTTAAGGTCTAGATAAGGATAGTAATAAAAATATACAATGCTATTGTTGTTTGTGAAGGAACAGCAAAAATATAGAAAGCGAAGTTCAAGGACAAGCGAAAAATATATTTACCTGCTTTAAACAGATGATAAAAATCAATAAATCAATAACTTTTTCATTTTCTTCACTGAAAACTCTCAATGCTAAAATTTAACTTTCTTACCGTATAACTGTTCATAAACTATGCAGAAATAACGAAATGAGCGGTATATTGAGCAATGAACGACAACGATCATAATCCATCTGAATGAAACTGTAAAATGAATCATACGGAATTGACATTTGCTCTTTATTTGAGTTATCCAGAAGAATAAAGCCGCTTTCAAACAAAGTAGTAGATGACCATTCGGAAGAGAAGGGATGTAACATATGTTGACTTGAATAAGTTTGGTTTGGTTTTATATTAACGTCTCATTAGGAGCAACAAGAGGGCTATTGGCGACGGACCTTGTAATTTTGAACTTCGGCCAAGTGACGAGGACGACTCCTGAGCTGGAACCCTTCTCCTAACTTCCACACCATGCCAACGGGAAGACTTTGGACCCCGACAAAATTAATGTGCATCAACCCCGGATATACGATGGGTCTTCAATGGCATCAAGGCTCGAACCCGGAAATGGATAAAAATCACCGGCCGCGAGTCAGAAACCATGCCAACTAGGCTGCCGCTTCTACTAAACAGGAATTCAATGTCTCTCTTTACATTAAATTAACTCACATCCTCATACAACTATATACTAGACACGCTTTCATCTCCACTATTTGAATCAACACAAAGGGCGATAGTCGATGTTAGGGTTTTCAGACATGTCAACAAGTTAAAAGACACCTGAATTGATAAATGAAGTCGCCGTGTCTGATGACAGCCTAAGACTGGTTGTTATAAGAGAGATGCTGAACACTAAATGCCCATCCAGTGTTATCTGTTTCCGAACCACGATTAAAATACCCGTGTTGACTTGGTTATAGATGAAGGCAATATCACTGACTCCTACTTTGTATAATAATCAGACATGACTGAAAGGGGATATGACTCAAAAAAGTAATTTGAAACAAAAGTTTTTGAATTAATTTTATGGAGGTATATGTTCACTATGACAAACACTCCTGGTTGTTAGTAGTTCCAGAAGTGGTGTGCAAGTACCGAAATTAATTGCAAACTAAAGTACTATCGCCAGTAAACCAGGATAAGCATTTCGACGAATGAACAGGATCGATTTCTAGTAATAAATATTTTATTCATAGATGCCAGCTACAGATCTATATCAGGACCTTTTTGTTTCCTTTGAATAGATAATTTTATGACAAATTGTATACAGATACAAAGCAGCGAGGATTCTTTATGCTTGGCAACTAATAGTATGAGTTCCAATGATCATATCGCATAAAATATCTGTTGTTTCATTCAGGAAATATACTTCTTTAGATATAATAAGAATAATAAACTATTATTCTCAATGATTATTCAAGATTCAATGTACAAAAGCCGGCAAGACTTCATTTGATTGTAACATGGGTATCAGTATCATCTTCCCAGTAAAAAAAATCGTTATGTTAGACAGCTGTATTCTATTGTATGTTACCGCAATGTGCTTAAGAGATGAAGTCTTAGATTGAAATATTTTCGTAATGCTGCTGGTTCTGATTTTATCAACATAAATGACAATGCAGTGTTTCACAGAGCTGTATTAAGAATACTTTTTGAAGTAAAAGTATATCGTATGAAATGTCCCACAAAGTCGCCATAACTAAATTCTAAAATATACCTTTAGGATGTCTTAGGAAGAGTCATTATGCGTCGCCAACTACCCTCCTCCCCTTACCTGGACCTATCAAGAGTTAATATCCGCGCTTACAGAAGATTGAAAATATTGTCGCTTACAAACTTTATGTACTTTAATACTTTTACTCTTACAAACAACTTCATTTAATGAGGGCTGTTTGAAAAGCTTGGGTAGGAAAAGGCCGCTCTCTATGTTAGTCAAACATTAGGGGAATTATACAGAATGGCGATTTGATTATTCTTGATGTAATTTTGAAAGCATCCGAAAATTTGTATTGTTTATTTGCTCATGTTGTTTCATAACAGGGAACTTTTATGTGTATCAAATCACATTTATGTAAACACTTTCGCGTTATCAAGACCCGTGTGGTGACCGAGAATGACAGAATAGTCCCAGTGTAGCTCATATATGTCGTAAGAGGCGACTAAAATGAGTACCCAGCGTCTGAGGGTATATTTCGAGAGGCCAGCTCCCCGCTCCACACATGGTGACCTACGGGTGTCTGGGGGTATAGCCGGGCACTCTGGTCCTGGGTATTATATCAAGGGACCTCAGGGACATTTTCTTTAGGTAAGTAGGGGTATCCTGGCTCCGAGGGTCGTCACTTGACCGAAGTTCAAAATTACGAGGTCCTTCGCCAATAGTTCTCGAGTTGCTTCCAGTGCGACGTTAATAAAACCAAACCAACTTGACTCCGAGGCCCTCTAGTGTTCTTTTTCTTTCACATGGTGTTTATTATCTATGGTAAACACGGGGGAGGCACTTTCGGGTTACCCTACGATCCTTTCCTATTTTCGACCATCCTTGCCAACCAATTTTTGTCTTTTTCTCATTTTTTTCACTTCTACACCACAGTTAAACCTTGTTGGGCGCAGCATAGCTACATCTGGCTCTGCACCAATAACCTTTATATTCACTCAATCTTTCTCTCACATTCACGTTATCAAACATTTTGTGCTTGTTACTTCTCAAATGCATGCTGTAGATATTGTAGTTTTTGTTTTGTGCGCATTTTGCAAAAGCTATGTATATGCAATTTATTTATCTTTCATACGTATGGATGATTAATACTGAAAGTTCAATGATATTTGGTTTTGTTGCATTAAATTCATATTAAATGGAAGCAAAATAAAACAATTGATATGAATTGAAAGTAGGGAGGAGTTTAAAAAAAATGAGCTGTACGCCAAATTTATTCTTTTTTTTGCTAGTTTAATACATGACAAATTTAGATCAAACATGACAAGTGATACGCACAAAATTTGACACGAAAAGCAGCAAAGAATGGTTATGAAAAATTCAGTATATACCTCATCAGCTCCAAAAATAATATCTTTACAGTGAAATGAAGGCCAAGGAAAACCCAATATAGATAACAATAATAAAAAGGACAATATCAGCAATAAAAATAATTCCGATAAAGTCGAAAAGAGACAATTGAAAAGGCCTTTCTGTCATAAATGTCGTTAAACGATTAAATTGAAAGATTAGCTCAATATCAAGAATGTCATTGCTATGATTAAACTAAAATATAACTGAGAAGGTTTCTTTCAACACTATATTTACTTTATCTTGAAACATTATCTTATTAAATTGTTTAGTTTCCTTTGATCTTCAGGTTTAGGTATATATTATATAATCGGCTGAATTCACAAACAAGTCATAAATAGAAGTCGACTATTGTCTCTGTATTTGAACAAGTGATTTCAGTTTTGAGTGAATTTTTGGAACTACAAAATCAATATTAATCCATCATCCTGCTGTTGATTTTGACACAAGTCAAACAAACCCAAAAGTATTATTACATGAGATCTTTTAAACCCATTAAAATTGTTCCAGTTATAAATATCTTCAGTATTTAAAATCCATATTGATATAAGTATGTAACGGCAATCTTTGTTTCGAAAGATGATGCAAGTTTTTGAACGATTTCATTATAACATTCTCTCCCTTCCCCACTGTTTGATCGAATAACAAAGAAAATACTTGAGGAAATGCAAATAGATTCCCAAAACTTTTTTTTTCGCTGTTTATCTGTCGTGTTTATATGTGTTGTGTTTACCTTATTTAGAATTAAGTACACCTAAATTGAAAATTGAACATTATTATAGTTTCTTGTGATCTCTTTTGCTAAAGTTTTTTTTTCAAAAGGTGTGAACAAATGTATATTATTTTATTATAAAAAGAGTTTACCATTATATTTTTGATTTAACCCGAACACAACATGCCGCCTTTAATAGTAACTGAATAAAGAATCTTTAAATCTAGTAATTTTTTTATCCAACAGAAAACGCTAGCGAATGTTGGTCAATTAAGTTTTTAAATAAAGATCTCCTATTTCGTACGTATTTAATTATATTTAAAGTGTTCCAATATTTTATATAACACATTAATTTTTAAAATTTTTATGAGGGTCATTTTTTTCAACCTCCGATCGACTTGCTAAACTACTAGACTAGAGAATAAGAGGTGGGGTTGCGCGGTGGCCGACTGCGCATCTTTCTCTTATTGACAACGCTATTTCGCGATTTTAATGCTGAGCTGAGGGCTCACAAACACAGATGGTGCAATTGATGCTCCCGCCAATTGCGAGCTGCATTGTGTTATTCGCTTTTTTCAAGCAGAAAGGAATAATGCAGTCGAAAATCACCGAAAAACGAGAAGAAAATACTTGAAAACTTTATGAGTGATGGCGTTCTGCGTAAATGGTGTAGACAATTTCAAGACCAGAGAATCGACGCTCACGATGAAGGGAGACAAGGATGCAAGTCTGTTCGAACAAACCTTCAATAGCAACAAGTTTACTAGCTTTTAGAACCAAAAAAAGATGTCTTGCTTGTTGAGCTAGTTTTGCCGAGGACTGTTTAGCGTCACATTTTACGATGACTGCGAAAAGCCATTCGAAGCAAAAGAAAAGTAATACAGACTTCTGAAGATGTCCTCATTCATGACAATGCCCGCCCTCACAGTGCTGCTGTAGCACAACACATTCTGGGGTAGTTTAAATTGGATGCATTTGATCATCCGGCGTATAGCCTTGGTTTAGCACCGAGGTATTTTCACCTCTTCCTTGAAATGAAGAACTTGTGACGGGTCTATCCGCGACCTTGTCACTAACAGTCCTCTTGGGGAATTTTCAGTCCTCAATAATTATTTGTATTAGAAAGCTTCCTCCGAAGAAAAGAGCGTGATTATACAAATTAAGACTAATATATATATATATATATATATATATATATTATAAGCTTTCAAGAAGAGGAAGAGAGGGGAGATAGAATAGATTTGTAGCTGAGCTAGTTAATAAATTTAGTATTTTAGAATATGGCTAGACCTCCTTCCCATCCTTCCGATCCCTCAATGTTACAGACTGCTTGCAACATATTGAAGTACCATTGGTTGATAATTCCTAAGAGGAATGATAATTGGTAGATAACTTGTAAGGACCTAAAATATAGTTTCTTGGCAATCGGAACTTTTTCTCTTTCTTATATATTCTCAAATATTTTAGTCACCATTAAAATTTCTACGTCTCCCATCTTAATAGTGTAATTAAACTTGAGGAAAAAAAGAAAATTTTAAGTTGTTGAGAATGTTTTGTATCACTAGGTAAAAATTATCTAAAAAATATTCAATATATACTCTTAATAAAATGTATACATATACATTAACCAATAGATATTTAGAGTATATTCATATTTTACTGTTATTTAAAAATGAACGATATACTGATTTACTCTAATCTTATGATAATTTAATAATTAGTGTTTATAAGTTTGTATATAAATCTTTCCTTAAATGTGTGTGTGCAGTTAAGACAGACAGACAAGCAGAGAGAGGGATAGACCCGTCACAAACTGGTTAGGAGACCAAAGCATTCGTACCAAAGGGGAGCTTCAAAACAAAGTGCAGGTTCATCTCAAATCATTGGCAGCAACATTCTTTGAAGAGGGGATCTGAAAGTTCTTCCACCCACATAACAAATATCTGAATCTTAACGGTGATTATGTTGAAAAGTACCCATGTTTGTACTTAACTTCTGGCAATAAATTCATCTTGTTCTGTTCTCATGTCTTTTTTATGGTCCATCAGAGGTTGAGAAAATCAAACAAACAAGACCCACGTATTTTCATTCCATTCCGAAGTTTTAGTCGAGTAGCAAGTACATGTTAAATAATGTAATTGTCATGTTTTGATATAATATATTATCCTTTTATGACAATTATTGATAACTAAGGATGTTAAAAGAAGGAAAGTTCGTAACACAAAATTTCTTTTCAAAAAATTAATTGAATCCATTTTATCGAACGTTTCCGGAAACCGATTTCTGAGAGACCCAAAGGTCTCCTTAGCACGGTCAGAACGCCTTGTAATTTTGAGGATGACAAAGCATATATGAACCAGTATTTCCCTCTCTACATTCAAAGCACGCTTTTGTGGTGATTGAGCACTGTATATTTAACGAGCGCAAGATCTTTCTATACGATAATCATAGGAATTACGAGGTTCTATTGATAACGAATTCGTCACACTAACATCAGATTATCAGTATCACTAGGTTGATTGTTTATTAATGTCACTCTTAGAAGCAACGAGAAGGCTATTAGCGCCAGACCTGGTAATTTTGAACCTTGTTCAAATGCTGAGATTGACTTCCGGGGTGGTACCCCAATCTCCTAAATTACACACTGTCCCGGCGAGAGGACTTAATCCCCAACAGATTTAAAGTGCTTCAGTCCCACAACACAATAGGTCTTCAGTGACATTAGACTCACCAGTTCGGGTGTAAAGAATTTCAATGTTATCGCTTATATGTATAAAAATCATTATTTTTGAAATTTGTGTGTGCGTTGAAGGAAAAGAAACTTAAATTTTGGCTTTTATATATATATATATATATATATATATATATATATATATATATATATATATATATATGGTTATAAATACTGGGTTTATTCATAAAACTAGGAGATTGGGAGTTTTTTTTTTTTTAATTAATTTCGTATTTTAAAATGTGAAGAATTTATATAAATATTGTAGGTTTTTGATACCCGCTATCCTTTTTTTTTCAAGCTAATTTACTACAGAAATGGCATGGGCAGTTGACACAGAACAATAACTTTTTTTTAGAAAAGTCCATCGAGATTTGTAAACTTTTAGGTATGAGGAGCATCCAAGATTTTTTGAGCTTATAGCCAGTTATGAGAAAGGATTCTGAAATGAAATTTTGTGTAATTGACCTTTTTCACGCAATAATATACAGAGTTATTTAAAATGATTCATCCGATTTCAAAATTTTATAAACAAGGTACACATAAATGATAATTAATACATGAATGCAAATGGGAAATATCGCAGTCTTTTTTTTTTTTGCAAGTGTTCGATATAACTTCCTTTAGTTACACGTATATTGTCAATCCGATATATAAATTCTTGTCAAACATGTTGTATTGAAAAAGGAATTCAAAGGGAAATTCAGTGCTTTCAAAGGGAACGTGTTGTTGGGACTTCAAGATTAGATTATTCGTTCGAGTTGCAGCAATGCAGAATTCTATTGAAGATGGAATTTGAGCCTCCTGAACAGCCATTTCATTCTTCCAGTTTACAAATCCTTCTGGGAAATATTTGAAACCCAATTAAAATTAACATATATCTTCCTATTATTCCACATAGTGATTGCTGGTGGAATAAAGCTTTCATGAGCCACCAAACTCTATGTCTCAGCTCTCGATTACATTACCTTAATTTTGATTGGTAGATTTTTTTGTGATTTAGAGCAACGAAGGATATTAACCCTTATTTTCATTTTATTTGAATTCAAAGAATAGTTTCTTTATATTAATTTTAAGAATATTAATAATATTGAAAACATAGACAACGACAATTGTAAAAAATATCAGAAATTTGAAAAAAAAAAATTGAAAATGTTTTTATTGAATACAGCAATGATCATTTACAAGCAAATTCTTAATATTCAAAAGTATTTACATACTTTTTTTATGTATATATACAGTTAAAATTGACAAAATTATAAAAAGAGGACTGTTATTTCAGAACTAAACCCGATACATTCCATTAAAAATAATTCTTTGACAATAAAAGTAACATTCTAAGGACAATGAGTCTAAAACATTTTGAATTCTGGCTAAAAATACAACTAATTCCATTTAAAATGGAGTTAAATTGAGATCAAAAAGCGCAAATACTTTTTTGGTATCTACATCAATCTTCTTCTTCGTATACATCCGGGTCAATTCTTCCTTCACGGGAACGCCCAGCTTCTTGAGGAATTTTTTAGCAGTAATGTTATTACTCACGGTATTCATCACCAGACCTTTTACGTTAGGTAAGGATATGACAAGCATTTTCAGTAAGACTTCGGCAACAGCTGGATCATCGGCATACAAAGGCCCTACGCGACCGGCACCCAGACAGGTGGTCTTAATGGTACCGAATCCTACGCAGGCTCCATTTTTCATAGCTACGAATGTCCTGCTGTTTTTCTCCTGGCAGTTTAATGCTAGAGCAAGTTTCCTTTCGAACCCCACGAGAGAGTAATCGTAATCAAACATCGCTGGAAGGTGGTAGTCTTGGACAGCTTCGATGCTGACGCCTTTGGGAACAACGCTCGACAGGTTTCTGGGATCCACGGGATCTGTCGTGTAATTCTTGACGCATTTGAATTCAGTTTCGACAATGGGGAAACCTCCTTTGTCGCGATATAACTCCAATTTCCCCGGCACAGCATTTAAAGCTCCGTTTGCATTACCAGCGTGTTCCACAGCATCTTTATAAACCTTGGGAAAAAAAAATTACATGAAATTTACTGTAGTAAGAAGCACAAGTTTATTGGTTATTGAAAAGAATGTTTTCAGTATCCTACTATACCATTGTAATTATAGTGATATGTTTGTTAATTAACATTGCACTGAGAAGCAAAAAGCGGTCTATTGGAGACGTACCTCGTGATTTTGAGCATCTGTCAAGAGACGAGAATGACACCAGAGCTGGCACCTCCCTCTCCAACGGGAGGACCTGAGACCACCAGATTTAACATGCGTCAAACCCGCTACACTTTAGAATCTTTAGTAGCTATCGGCCTCAAACTCACGACTCTACGGAATTTAGTTTTAGTTTAGTTTTTTTGACGTCGCGCAAGTAGCAACACGAGGGCTTTTGGCGACGGACCTCGTAATTTTGAATTACGTCAAGTGACGAGGACGACACCTGAGCTGGCACCCCTCTCTCCTAACATTCATACCACACCAACGGGAGGACTTTGGGCCCCAAACAGATTTAACGTGCATCAGGTCCGGGCTACACGGCGGGTCTTTGGTGGCCAAGGATCGAACCGCGACTGAACGAAAACCGCCGTCCGCGAATCCACGACCTTGACCACTGGGCTACTACGGCCCAAATTGCATAATGCACCGTATGATTACGTCTTTCAAAGCAAACCCGGGTAAATGGGAGCCATTGCACTCATAGCCAAATTCTTGATGTGCACCGCCACACACTATATATACAGGTGTTACAACTGCTCGTACTCTCCATGTTTAATCGTTTTTCTAAAAGCAATTAGTACGTTATTGCAATTCGAGCTTCTAAGCATAATAATGCAAATCTGATTTTATTTATTGCTAATACAATATCTTTCTTTGTACTAATAAAGGTACCTATATGTTTCTGAACTTTATTTTTTACATTATATAACTGTTTAAAAGTAGGTAACTTAATTTTTGTATCGTAATCCTTGATTTCAATATACTAATAGCAGAATTACTGCATTAGATTTTGGATTGTCCTTATGTGTATATAATATATACATAATTTTAATTTTTATATATTACAGTTTTTTCATATATTAGGTAATGAAACAGCTTATATTGATTTAATTTTATAGTAAAAGAACATTTAATTACATCCATTCCTAGTCCGTATCCTTGGAATTTTGATCTTATGCAATAAAATCCCAAGAAAGCGAGATCATCGGTATTCCTTAGGAATCCACAGGCTCCAACCAGTTCACCTAGAATAAGAGGGATAGAGAAAGTGATTATTTAATTTTAAGTTAAAATATATTGCTTCCGCTTAGGAAGCAAATTATTGAAATAAATATTTTGTCATGCGATTTGCCAATCAGAGAAATCTTTCAGAATAAAAGTTTTCTAGAAAATATTAACAAATGAAAGAGACACAGACACACAGACAAATACTTTTTAAAATTGAATTTTTTTTTATAAAAATGAAAGTAAACTTTAGAAGAACTTATCACGAAGGATATACATTGAATGCATAGTTAAATAACTTAAAGAGTGCGAAATATTTACGAAATTTTATTTTTAACCTGCATTATATAGAATGATTTATTATTGTTCCACATAATGCCTTTTACCTTTGATTCAAACATTTGTAAAAAATTTGACTTGATTGCATCCTTCTTTTCTATTTCGTGAAGTGCATTGAGTTTAATGTCAAGAGAATACGAAGTTCGAAATTTTAAAATTATTTTGAAAATTTTGATGCGAATTAAACATTTATTAGAAAAAAAGGCCGGAATGTACTTACCTGAATCTGTTTCCATGACTTTTACCCCTTGAGGATCAACTGTTAGCCATGTTTGAAGACAAGAACCAACATCATGAATTCCAAGTTCACGTCGGAGTTCCATGAACTGTGGAACATCTTCCTGTCTTAATGATCTCACATAGAAAAATGCATCTCCATTTTCTCCACTCCTTTTCACTACTTTGCAACTTCGGACGGGCATTGTGTCTTATAAAACGGAATAGTCCTGTAAAGAAAAATTCAATTTCATTAGAATTTAACACTGTGTGTGTGACCCTTTCATACTGATGTGCAATAAATTTAAGTTAAACGTTGAAGAAAATCCTGAAGTATTTAATTTTTTCAACGGTTCCACGAAAAAATTACAAGTATTATTTCAAATAAGTTTTTATTTGAAAAACAGACTAGTTAGGAATGGAAATAAGCTGCGTTGTGAAAATGTTTTATTATGTTTAAAATTTCAATAATTTCGACAAATGCATTGTAACCAATTTAAATTGAGAATATTGCATGGTAAATGACTATTCAATAATGTAATAAAGTTTTTTTTTCTTTCTTTGTTATATCTGTTCTCAAACTGATTTTATAGCCAAATTATCTTACATATTATCCTCTAATTAACACGTATAATTATCGGTTTTTCTAAACACTCGTCATTACGGCAAAATTTTAGCAATAATAAAAATTGCTACTATTTCAACACATGCATAATAGAGGAATTTAGATAAAAGTAAAATTTAGTTTATTCATAAATATATTCAATCAAAACTTTTTCTTAAGCTGCCATGGCTGTAGAATCTAAAACATTTTATGGAACATTTTGCCTTGAACAGAAAATAAAAAATAATAATTAAAAAAAAAAAACTTTTCTTAATGGAAAGACTTGTTATTCGCAAAATGAAGCAACCTTTTTTTCTAACAAACAAAAAAAAATTAAGTATTAAAAAAATTGATTTTTTTTTCCAAAATTTTACTGATAAATAGATTTTTTAACACAAAATTATTGATTTTCACACAATTTTAAGCACAAAATCATAATGTAAAATTGACGTTTTAAACATTTTGAAATTACAGTGCACTGTGCAAATAGCATAGTAGAAAGAGGAGGAATTTTAAAGTTAAGATAAGAAAGCTAAAAAATTGAAATGTTTACCTTATCAGATAGAATCAACTAAATGATTGCAAAGTAATTGCTCGACACGTGGTAAAGGATATCAGAGGAAAACCTCAGTTCACTCTTACACTTAATGCTCACGAGAATTCGTTGGGCAAAATGTGGAAAAGGATACTCGAGGAATACCTCAATGTTCGCTCTAGCACACTATTCTGACAATCTCAACATGAGGTCTCCCTTAAAAAGGCCAAAAAGACAAACAAACTTCACCTCGGATGGTGACGTCAACGATTAATAATTGTTAAAGTTCAAAACACATTTTATGGCACTCGCTATATTTTCCCACTAACATAAAAAAAAAACATTCTTAAAAATTTAGTTTGTATTTCAGTCGTAAGACGTCTACGACTAAAAATTAATAAATACAGAAGATTTGCAGAGTTGTCTTTCGATGAGGCAGTTGTTGACCTTAAATATGTTTATATTTGAAATAAAACTTCTAACCCAAGACACCTGTTTCTCTTAAAACCTGCCAATTCTCTTAAAACCTGCCAATTCTCTTAAAAATGCGATTTATGTTCAACTTAATAAGTTTTATTGTCTTATTATATTGTTATTTCTCTAATTTAGTGAGAAATGTTTTAATAGAGGAATGTCTTAGCTTTATATGAACTTTGCTTTGTTCTCTGAGTCACTGTAATCCGGCACGTTTGTTTAGTCTTCAAAAATATTGTTAGGTATTACTAAAATATTTTATTTGAAAAAAAAAGTGCAATAAGTACACCTTATTCGATGGTTTTGATAAAAATTCTGTACAATGGTGGAAAATGAGTTAATTTTATTTCATAGAATCACAATGGAAAACGATTCCTGTGAGAGAATTAAAATAAAATTTGTAATTTCTGCTACTTATAAGACGAATTTGCTTATAAAATCCTTTATATCCGTGTTATTATGTCTTTTTGCTGGTTCAGAAATGTATATTCTTGTTCAATTTCATTTGTATTGAAGATATTGTTAGTATTTTACAGATTTTTTAGGAATATTATTCCGTAAAGTTGATGACTTATTCTACTTTAAAAAGGTACAACGGGTAGCGTGACTCCGGGGAGTTTTAACGATCCTTCTCTATTTTAGATCCTTGTTGTTCACCAATTTCTAACTTTTCTCCATTTATTTTCGTCTAGATCATAGATACACGCTGTTTGGACTGCATCGCCAGATTTAGCTCTTGTGCCATAAGCCTCCACATTCACTCACTTCAGAAATTGCAATCTTGTATCCGAGCGCTATCTTAATTTTGCAATTAGCATTTAAAAAGGTCAAGAATCGTGGATATAGAAAGCAAATAATATCTGCTGTATTTCCGAGTATTTAGAATATTACGCACTGTCCTGCAGTATTAAAATTTTCTTTTTTTTAATAGTAATACTATTTGAAATACGTAAAAATTTTTGGAAATATTTATTGTTTTGAGACAAAAGCGATAATTAAGATTCCAGACACTTTTTCGTTATCCAAACAGGAGTTGCCATATTCGTATGTTCGTTTTTCGGTTCTTAAATGGAATTCCAAACATCAGTAGTTTGATCATTTCTAACCCTCAAATGCTTGTCTTCTTTAAGTTGGTACGGGAATCATGACCCGAAACAGCCCAATAAAAATTTTTCCTCATGGAATTCACTGTTTTTGGTAAACACGGAAGACACCCCCTCTTTCCCCTTGGATATCCTAGCGATTCTTTATTTTCAACCCCAACTTGTCAGTGAATTTCACTTTCTCCTTTTCCTTCTTAGTCTTGATCACAGATTTCATTTGCTTGACCGTATCACTTTCAAATTACATTTTGTTTATATTCGAACAATTTCTTTTTTCTGCGTTCATTTAATGTTGGTATTTGTTCCTTTTGTTTTTCACTTGTTTCTTTATTTTGGTATTTACCTTTATTTTTCCTTTTTTTCCCCCCTTTTGGCTTACCAGTTTGCATATTGCCATGTGTGGCGTCGCGCAAGGAGGAAATTGAAGCCATTGGGAATACCTTTGCGTTCCCTTTGGCCCACGCTTCTAAATCTGTCTGACTTGGAGGGAGAACCCACCGTAACTTATTTGCAATTTTAACTTTTCACCTCTTTAATCACATGGTATGTTTCATATTTTAAATTAATATAATTTTTAATGATTTTAACAAATATTTGGTACAGCATAGCCTACTTTGGCTCTTGCGCCGTAAAACACAACTGTCACTCACTCACTCGGCCCGCGCTTTAATTTAGATGGGTGGCACGTGAGAACCCGCTTCTGTCAATTGGATGGCGGTCTCTTTTTGTTTTCTTGGATTCAGCAAAGAGAAACTTCAATAAGATTAGTGGTGCAGATAAGGGGTGCATTGTGTATTTCGATGGATCCTCGCCCTCATGCTCACCCTCATGCTATATCCTGAATGACATTCAAGTAAGTGCCGTGCCTGACGTATGTTAAATGTTCAGTAACTGTCTACCTCGCTGGACTCTTAGATGGGTGTAGGCACACTAGGAGACCCCCCCCAATCAATGGATCCTTCTTTTTCGTGCCAGAGTAAAGGCTTTATTTTACCCACATCTGTCAACAATGATGGAATTGCAACGCATTTCCGTTTTTTGGACCTCTCTTTTCCGAAGCATGAAATGTTTCCGAAATCTCCATTCGCAATACAAAAAACTACAAGGTATCGTTGGTGAACCAAAGTCAGTTAAAAAAATTAAAATCCGGTGATCTACTCATACAGACTAAGATTTCTTTTCAATCTAAATCCTTTCTAGTTGTAAGCACTTTTCTAGATTCTCCTCTGAGTGCACACCTCCTCAAATCTTTAAACTCGGGTCATAGTGTTATTTCTGAGCCTGAGCTGTTGTGCGCCTTCGAAGGATTTTCTGATTACGTTATCACTCCGGTCAGAAGAACAACAGTTAAACGAGATCAAATCGCCTTTTGCACTAAACATTTAATTTTAACTTTCATTAGTCCCAAATTACCATCTACAATTAAAGTTGGTCATCTGAACAGCAATATCCTGCCATATATTCCTAATCCTCTGCACTGTTTTCAGTATCAGAGGTTCGGACATTCAAAAACTGCTTGCAGTGGGCATTTAATGTGTTCTCGATGTGTGTCTGTTGGACACTCTTCCACATATTACCATTTGCACCACAAGTGTGTTAATTGTACCCATTCTTACCCTTATAATTTCAAATTTTATCACAAATGGAAAATTGAAATACAATTTGTAGGCTTTAAGCCTTTCCGTAACATTTCTTATGTTCTCCTGAAAACTAATAGCTCTATAGATTTCTCAAACTTATGCACAGTCTGCTAAAACTTTTCTTTCAACTGATGCGGAAGCCTTAGTACTTTTTGTTACATTCGTTAATTTCTATTCTGCCCTTAGTTTTATTTCCACACTGTTATAGATCAGGGTCAATGTTCCTTTGATTCTTGGAAATTCATGCGAAGGATGGGTGAATATCGTCACTTTCGGGAAACCTAGAAGTTTGGCGAAATTTAGTTTGTCCCTTAAAAATGGTATGCATGCCAACACACGAGCATTTCTATTACTTTTTTCTACTATTCATCTCACCATTAATTTCTTCTCTGTTCTACATTTTCACACGTTCGTGATAAAAATGTTTATTTCTTTTAACGAGTTTGTTATAGTAGGGCCTTATGAGAAGGGCCCGTAGATACAAGTAACTGCATCACAGATTATTGCATCTCCTCCCTTACAAGAATGTGTCATCTACTAATTGTTCTTAAATTAATGAAGGAAAATGGTTATCATACAAATTAAATTACATCTACCACGATGACTACTAGATTGAATAAATGGTTAATCTGATTACTTACATGATCCCTCTTTATCAACTCCATTATATGATTCTTATTGATAAGATGCGGATTAAAATTACCACCCAAACTGTTTCAAGTATTATAAAAGTCGTATTTCTTCCACTACAATGTCTTAGCCCATTGCCATCTCAATTCAATTTGAAGCCTCCATCCTACACCTCTTCCAAGAGTTTCGACATCGACTACATCTATTCAGACAGATCTTTCATGGAACCTCTCCTAAAAATAATAAAGTCTCTACCTTCTGCTCCCATACTCCATACAGGTGCTTCTGCACCCAGCAATCTCAATTCCTCCTCAAAATCTGAGGCATCTCTAGGTCTCAAAAACAAAGAACAGCTAGTTAATTGCACATAATAAAATATTTCTCTCTCATCGCCAGAAAATAAACCGAAGACTGGCATTGAAATGAAATGATGTAAATGACTTCTGGTTAAAAGATACTTTGGACCAAAATAATTGAAACACTCCCCTCTTAAAGTCAAAGGAATCTGAAGCCAAGCCTCCGATTTGTTTAGTTCGCTTTATATGTATTTTTTTTTATTAATTTTACATTTCACATTTGTAAAACCACGATTTTATCTTTCCACAAAGTTTTAGGCTTCGTTTTTTAATGCATTATTTGACTTGGCACATCCTAGTATATCTGAAACATAAGTCTATATCTGAAACTAGTAAAAGAACACATAAAATCTTGCACTAAAGCTATCTTTACTTATGGGAAAGAAAAGTTTTTCAACATTGTCCACTTTCATTATATCGTATCTTTTTATTTAGTCTTTGATATCTTCCAATGCTACTTTTGTATTTACTATTATTCACTTTTATTAACAAGTTGTCACATCTTTCTTTCGTCAGAAAAACGCTGTTCGGTTTCTTAGTGTCGAAAACATCTAATAACTTAGAATTGAATGCTCATGCATATAATCCTTTATTTAATATTTTATTTAAAAAAAACGTCTATCCAGCATGAAATTAGAAGTACTACTGAAATCACGTGCATCCGACATCATGTTCTTTGGAAAATTTATGGATTTTTATTACATTCCCCATTACGTGTTCGGGATTTTTATAAACTTACCGGTAAATATTGTAGCGTAGGCTATTAATAACCCCTCCACAGACTAGTTTTGAACCCCGTTTTGTTCCCAGCTTCCCATTCATTAAAAATATATAGCTTAAAAACAATAAAGAACAAAGTCAGGTGGCTTGGACATTCAGCCACATTCATGGACTCTGTTACACAAGTGCGGCAGATTTGAACCCTCTTTGTGAGGTATTGTTGATTCCTGTCAAGTTTATAATGGGAATTTATGGCCTAGCTGTGTGACGGCCGACACCGATTTGCACGTGGGGAAGACTGACATTGTCCGACTTGAGCGAATAGTGTTGCAGGGGACAAGACGGAGTTTCTCTTTGATTGGGTTGTTCTTTGAAAAAAGGTAAATAACTCAAAAAGGAAGGCGGGGGAGAGACCTACCCGAGGTCTTAAAAAGGGTAAAGAAAAAAAGAGGAGGAGGATTCCTGCGGAGGAGCGATAGAGCGTTACAGCTATAAGTGGGAGGCGATTGCCTTCGCTTGCGAATTGAGAACTTAATCGAACTACATCGAATACTGAGATATTGGAGTTTTTTTCAACTATAAGTGTTTAGACGTGCTGTGTAGATATATGCGTTTTGCCTCGGTGCTATGTAATAAGATGTGTTAGCATTGTGTAAAAAGAATTTAGGCGGAAACGCCTAACCATAATATTAAAATTCAATTTATAAAATATAGAATTATCGTCTCTTAAGCTGTGTGATCCCTTGTTTACCACTTCATTCTACGCATTCAGGGAACACTACGTTACAATATGATAAATATTCAATAATTTATCACATTTACCAAGTTTAGTGGTGATTATGAATAAACACCAGTTTATTATACCAGTAATACAAGTTTATTACATTTACCCTAACACACACACACATGAATGTGCGTGCGTGTAGTGTGTGTTTGTGCGAAAACTGCTTAGTGTTCCTGTATAGATCTTTAAAATTTTAAGATAAAGTGATAAAATGTTTTTGAAAAAATTAATAAATAAATATAAATGTTCCAAATCTTAAATTTTTTGATTTGTTGTTAATTAACGTCGCATTAGAAGCAACACGATGACTTTTGGCGACGGACTTCATAATTTTAAGCACAGGTCGAGTGACAAGAAGGAGACCTCAGCTGGCCTCTCTCTCTCTCCAAACTTACACAGCATGCCTAAGGAACGACTTTGAGCTTTGACGGATTAAAAGTGCTCCAGCTTCCTAGTATATCGAGTTTTTAGTGGCATCAAGACTCGAACTCACGACTCGACGAAAACAACGCTCACAATCATGACCATTTGCTTTATTAAATATTTTGAAAGAAAATAAATTAAAAGAGAGACAATGTAATTAGGACTATATAATTCAAAATAATATAATTTTGGGAATTTTTTTGGATATTCAATCGAATTAGACTAGTTTCATTAACATCGCACTTGAAACAACACGGTGGCTGTGGGCAACGGACCTTGTATTTTTAAACATCGGTCAAGTGACGAGGCACGACACCTGAGCTGGCACCTCCTAACTTTCACACCACACCAAAGGAAGAACTTTTAATTAAACAGATTAAACGTGCATCAGCCCCGGCTACATAGTGGGTCTTTAGTGGCATCTTTAATATTCGAACGATATGTATTAAGACATTTCAATTTTGAAAAATGTAATAATTTTCTGGATTCTTTCTCATAATAAAATTATGTCATTGAAATAGAAGGCATAACATTTATCGGAGCAAGGAATTTTTATTTTCAAATGGTTGGATTTTTATCTAAAAAGTTGAAAAGAACAGGATCTCTGACCAGGCTATTTCTTTGATCACATATGTTGTTTATTCTGAGCGTAAGAATAAACAACATATGCGATGAAAAAAAAATACGAATTATTATCCCGCACTGATACAGGTGAAGGGAGAAAATGTTATAAGGATTTTAGTTATAATCCACCGTAATTTGGACTGGATGCATAAATGTTGTAAACTGAATGGAAACCATACGAAATATTGTTTAAAATTAGTAAGCTGAGATATATTTAAAATTTCTTCAACGTTGTATATTTACTTTATTTTCTTTAAATATTCGAAATAGAAAACTATGAAATTTAATAAAACAATTGGTTATTTATTTACTTATAATTCTAACTACCCAGGTTTATTAGACCATTAATTTTATAGATTTCTTATACTCAAAATTATGTAAGCAAATTTTGCATTTTATTTTAGATAAATTTATGAAATTATGTTTTGAAATTAGCTGATGAATTTTTCTTAAAAAACGATAATGGATCTTGAAGTCATAATAAACAATAATAAATCTAATCATCAGGTGATAAGAATGATGAAAGCATTTTTTTAGGTACTGTTTATTTTCTCCCAGATGTTCACAAAATAATGATGTAATATACACGTATCTGCGAAAGCAATACAAACAAAGAGTAATTAATCGTTTTACAGTTTTCTTTATTTATTTGTTTTCCTAGAACTGAAAAACCCCTCAGGGGGCTCATCTACCTGAGATGAGTACGGGCTTCACAACCCCGAGGTACCTCAGTGATCTTTGTTTTCCTCTTCTTCTCCCCCCTCTTTTTCCTGTCATGTGTTTTTCTTTGGGGGGTTTTCCGCTTGATATCTTATAATATCAAGCGGAAAACAGTTTAAACTAACATAGTTTTATTTCATATTAGTGTTTGTTTAACTCTTGTCTTAAAAAAATATATAAAAATAAAAAAAAAATGAATAAAAATATTTAAAAATAAAAAAAAAATATTTGTGGTGTCTCTACTAAAACACTAAAAGGCCGACGGCGTATCAATGCCGATTTCCTGCATGCCTAGCTCTGGCAATACGGGGCCCCAGTACCCCTCATGCGGAGGTACCTAGTGGGAGACCGCATGGGCGTGATTGGAAAAGGCCCTGGTTAGGGAAGGGTGTGCGAGGAGAGGAGTTGCGTGCGCCGTCGGTGACAGTTTTGGAATGTCATCCTATAAAATGTTCCCAGAGGGAGAGCCTTGGTTGCGTGTGGCTGGATGGTGTGACCTCCCTCCCATTGCGAGAAATCCTCCTCGGCTTCGGCCTTGGACCTGTGCCTCTGCCTGGGCACGTAATGGGGCAGGTCGCATTGTCCGGCTGAAACGAATCTCTCCGTCGGTTACTCGTTTCCGCGTTAGGAAAGGGTGGGGAGATGGGTCTGGCGGGGACCCATCGAACTAGAAGTCTGTCCGTGAAATTTTTTTTTTACTCAAGGCAATATGGTTACAACTAAAGATAATTCGATTTTGGCTCCCAAAGCGACTAACAAATCTAATAGAGCAAATAATAAAACTTGGGCTGATCGTGTAGAACAACACGAATCTAATTTGAATTTAGAGTCAACATCAGACACAGGTATTAAAAATAACAACTTTCGGTTTTTTCTCATTAAAAGAGAAAATGATACTTTTGAAAAAATATCTCCCTTTTTAATACAAAAGGGGATACAAGGAATGGTAGGAACAGTTCAGGAAATAAAGAAACTACGATCTGGTGACCTTTTAATAGAAGTTTGTAATTCTAATCAAGCAAAACTGATTATGAATATGAAGAACTTAGGACCCTATTCTGTGAAGTCTTCACCGCATAGAAATTTGAACTATTCCCGTGGCGTTGTATCCTCAAGGGATTTGGAAAGCGTGTCGGAGGAAGAGATTTTGGAGAATCTGCAGGACCAGCTGGTTTGTGGTGTCCGGAGGATTACGATTAGGAGAGATGGTAAGGTGCTTAACACCCAGCAACTCATCTTGACCTTTTCGACTCCTACCCTACCACAGACAGTTCAGGCCGCATATCTCCGACTCTCCGTCCGACCATATGTTCCAAACCCTCTGAGATGTTTTAATTGCCAACGATATGGCCATTCCAAGAACGCTTGTAGGGGACAGTTGACGTGCGCTCGCTGTACAGCGACAGGACACGATAGTGCTTCCTGTAACGCTGCAGAAAAGTGCGTCAACTGTCAGGGCAACCACCCTGCATACTCTCGTTCTTGCCCTAAATGGGCTGAAGAAAAGGAAATTTCAACGGTGAAGACGCTGCAGAATTTGTCTTATCCCGAGGCTCGCCGTGTAGTTTCTTCCCGTACTCCTGTACAGGGAAAAAGCTACGCTACGGCAACACAGACTGTTAAAATTTCAAAGTCCACCCAATGTCCTGAACCTCTTCCTACCATTATGAAACCGCAACCTACAAAAAAGACACCACAATCTGACACTAAAGCTCTGCCAACAAAGAAAAAAATAAATGTTTTAAAAACCCCTTCCTCTGCAAAGGCTCAACAGACTAGGCCATTAGCCAGGTCTAAAGCTTTGCAGAGGCAAAAATTAAAATCGTCTGCGATGAACAGCATTCCTCGCAAAAAAAAGAGGATCTTTCACTCTCTTGAAAGTGATACGGTGGACCTCCACCCGTCACCAGAAGATTATGATTCTCTGGGGGTCCTGGAAACAGGACCATCCACTTCGAGTGCGCCCAATTAATGGCTTTTGTTTCCTGGAACTGCCGTGGTTTACGACCCAGACTAGAGGATCTCAAATCCATACTATCTACGCACCAACCTGTCTGTGTTGCTCTTCAGGAAACTTTTCTGAAGAGTAATATGACAACCCGCGTGCGTGGATATCATTGTGTACGACGGGATGTTGATGTCGCATCACCTTCTTCTGGAGGTGTTTGCATTCTGGCATCCCAGAACTATCCTCATAACGTCGTTACACTGACCACATCGTTGCAGGCTGTGTCTGTGCGAATTCACACCCGCACACTAATCACAGTCTGCTGCATTTACCTGCCACCTAACGATGTAGTGTCACAAATGGATTTAGACCAACAAGTCGATCAGTTACCAGCTCCCTTCCTTCTGCTTGGTGATTTTAATGGACACAGCCCTCAGTGGGGGTATGATGGTACAAATCCTCGTGGTCGGCAGATCGAGCGATTGATCTCTGATCACAGTCTCTGTCTGCTGAACACCGACGAGAAGACGTATTTCCATGCACCCACTAGGACATTTCATTCTCTTGATCTAGCCATTTGTTCACCGACACTGCTACCGTCGCTGAATTTAGAGGTTTTAAATGATCTCTATAATAGTGATCATTTCCCTCTCCTGATTTCCCAGGTTCATGGTAGTGGGGGGCGATTTCGTTCCCCCACTTACCGCTTCAACCGGGCAGATTGGGATTTATTCACACGGTTAGCAGTTATTACCGGTACAATGGTTCAAGATCGAGATATTAATGACTCTGTCCACAATGTCACTACCTCTATCGTGGACGCTGCTGATGCAGCGATACCGAAGAGTGGAACATCACAGAGGAAGATGAGTAAACCATGGTGGAATAAGGAATGTCAATCCTCCTACCGGGAACAAAGGAAATTGTGGGGTATCTTCAGACGATATCCCACAACTGAAAATCTCATAGCCTTTAAAAGGGCAAGGGCGATTGCTCGCAGAGTAAGGCGACATAGTCAGAGGGAATCATGGATCAGGTATGTCTCTTCCATCACATCGTCTACCACAAGTCAACAGTTATGGAGAAAGGTAAAAGCTGCGAACTCCCTGTATCGGGAATTTTCTATCCCGATACTGGAAACCGCAAATGCTGTGCATTCTTCACCTGTCGAAGTGGCCAATGTAATCGGCCACTCTTTTGCTAGTGTGTCAAGCTCCGATTCTTACAGCGCTACATTTTTAGCGACTAAGAATCGTACTGAGCAGACACCTATCAACTTCAGGTGTCGGCAACCACTCCCTTACAACTGTGACTTTGACATGTGGGAATTGAGAAAGGCGCTGTCCTTATCTAACAATACCAGTCCAGGCTCTGATGGTATAACATACGATATGCTTCGCCACTTGAGCGAGGATTCACTTGTCAGTCTCCTTTACCTATTCAACCGAATATGGAGGGAGCATGTGTTTCCTAGCCAGTGGCAGGAAGCAATCGTTATTCCTATTCTGAAGCCTGGAAAGGATCCAAAGAACCCTCTCCACTATAGGCCTATCGCTCTGACGAGTTGCCTGTGTAAGACGCTAGAACGAATGGTCAATGCCCGTCTCGTATATCAATTGGAAAAGAATCAATGCATTCCTCCGTTTCAGAGTGGCTTCCGTAAAGGAAGATCCACAGTAGATAACATCCTTCTACTCGAAAGTCAGATTCGTTCTGCTTTCGTACGGAGGAATCATTTGGTTTCTATTTTCTTTGATATCGAAAAGGCATATGACCGTACGTGGCGCTATGGGATTCTGCGCACTCTTTACGATTATGGTCTGAGAGGCAATTTACCTCTTTTTATTAAAATGTTTTTAAATTTCAGATAATTTAAAGTACGGGTTGGTAATATTTTATCTTCATCTTTTATTCAATTTGAAGGAGTTCCTCAGGGGAGTATTTTAAGTCCGACTCTTTTCATCTGTCACCTGTCACCAATTCTTTTAAAACTTCAGCCATCAGTTCATGGATCATTGTACGTTGACGATCTGCAGATTTCCTGCGAAGGATCGTCAATGCGTATCATTGAGCGACGACTTCAGACCGCAGTCAATAACCTGGTTACATGGTGTGACGCAAATGGGCATAGTATTTCTCCCAGTAAGAGTAGTTGCGTGCATTTTTGTAGGAAACGGGGTCTCCATCCCGATCCTGACATTCGTATCCGTAATACGTCTATTCCTGTCGTCCCTGACGTCCGCTTCCTCGGAGTAATTTTCGACCGCAAACTCACCTTCCTTCCGCACATTTTACATCTGCGGAAGAAGTGTGAGAAATCCCTGAATATCTTGAAGGTGTTATCCAACACCTCTTGGGGAGCGGATCGAACTTCATTACTCCGAGTGTATCAGTCGGTGATTCTGTCTCGGATCGACTACGGATGTGTCGTCTACGGATCTGCTTACAAAACTACCTTGCAGAAGCTTGTCCCAGTCCACCATAATGCTCTGAGAATCTGCTGTGGTGCGTTTCGAACGTCACCTGTGCAGAGTCTCTATGTCCTCTGTAACCAGCTGCCTTTGGCTTCGCGGCGCCTGAAACTGTCGCTCTATTATCATTTCAAAATGTCATCTCTCCCATCTCACCCATTACAGACCATTAATACCAGCCCGTCTTTAAGGAGACTGTACAGTGCTCGTCCTTCCTTCATCCGGCCTTTTTCTGAGAGGGTGAAGGTATTCATCGAGGAACTCGGCCTACATGACTTGGATGTTCAGCAACGAAATTTTATTAAATTTCCGCCTTGGAATGTGCCAAGGTTTCTTTACCATAACCCCTTTGCTTCTTACAGCAAGACCACCACATGTCCCATTGTTCTCCAGAGAATCTTTGCCTTTCATCGCTGTCAGTATGAGGATTATATTCCTGTATACACGGATGGATCGAAAGGAACTGGATACGTCGGCTGTGGTGTCGTTTCGAACGACATCAGGCACAGTTACCGGCTCGACTCTTCCTGCAGTGTCTACACTGCCGAAGCAGTCGCCATCTACTGTGCCCTGAAATTAGTCGAGACATCCAGTTCTCGAAAGTTCGTTGTATATACTGACAGCAGGAGCATCCTGGAAACATTGGTACATCTGGACGATAGAAGTCATCCTATCGTGGTTGAAATTGCTGACGTTATTTGCCAGCTTTATAGCAGGGGTTATGACATAAAATTCTGCTGGATACCTAGTCATGTAGGTATTTTAGGAAATGAACAAGCGGACTCGGCTGCATGTTCGGCAACGAATCCTCTGCAGTTTGCAGTCCCATTTCAGGACTTTCGACGTCACATTTTAAATCTCATTCATCAGACATGGCAGGAATCATGGAATTTACAGATAAATAACAAATTACACTCGGTGAAGCCGATTATCGGAGAATGGCCTGTTTTTCCAATGCGAAGAGCCGATGTCAGACTGACTCGCCTTCGCATTGGACATACTCGTTTTACTCACAAACATCTTTTGTTTGGAGAAGATGCTCCCGAGTGTCCTTCCTGCCATGTCCCTTACTCTATTCATCACATTTTAATTGACTGTCCGGTGTTTGATCATCATCGCCGGACTTTTTTTCATTCATCTATTTTAAAACTGTCTGACTTGGTGGGGGAAAACCCCCACCATAATTTATTTGCCTTTTTACGTCATATTGGCCTTTTACACCACATTTGATTTTTAACTTTTTATCTTTTGTGTGTTATTTGTGTTTGTCTTGCGTTTTTTAAGGCTGTTACTTTTTAAAGATTTTAACGAATGTTTGGCGCAGCATAGCCTACTTTGGCTCTTGCGCCATTAAACCCTACACTCACTCACTCCTAGAACTGAAAAAAAAACCCCAGCTTCCTATAATAAATAATTAAAAGAAAGAATCTGTTGCCATTTTGAAGTTCGAAATTACAACTCACGTGGTGCCAAGACAGCGTGTTTCTCAAACCACATTGTTCGTTTGTGATTTGTTTATTTAGAGTTTTGTGATTTGTTTATTTAGAGTTTTGTGATTTGTTTATTTAGAGTTTTGTGATGTGTGTCTTTGTGTTACTGCTAAGTTTTTAATCGATAGTTTTCAAATATTTATTCAATCAGTCATCGTTTGAAGGTCCAGAATGCTGTTGCACTTTTTTCATGATATTTCATAATCTGTATTTAATTTTAGTTTTAATAGCAGCTATTTCTTGTGCCAGAAATGGCTCCATAAAATCCCAGAAATTCATCATTTAAAAAAAATACAACGATATGATTTGCTCACAGAGGAAGCATAACCTACCCTTCTCACTTTTCACCGAGAATTTAATGTGTAAGGGGAGGAGGGCAAAAGAATATACTATTAAAATATCAGTTTAACCTGCAATTCCTGAAATTTATATTGCTCGTTGTAAAGACCATTAGCGTCGAAAAATTTCGCGAGAATAATTACTATAGAAATTACATAATTTAGAAATACAGACAGAAAGAAAGAGAAGCCACGAGTGAATATTCATTAAAAATTTTGTGTTGCTCGCCATACTATAGTCAAATGATCAAAAAAATTTTTTTTTTATTTCAAATTTTCGACAATGGATTAATTAGTTTATTTTCAGAGTTACGAAAAATTTTTGAATTTTTTTAACAAATTATTTTGAGTTACTAAAAAAAAAGGAATTAGCTAAAATAACTTACAAATAAATCAAATTGGTATGACAATATTAAAAGTGAATCAGGTTTAAAGTAGAATTTTTATGTTTTTTTTCCTTTTAAAATACAAAATGATCTCGATATAAGTTAAAATGCTCATATTAACTACAATCCTTTGTTTAATATATTTCAATTACATTTAATAATGCACAACTCTGGGAGTAATTACGACATTAAAACAATAAGAAAATTATGTGCATATTATATATTTACCACATAACCTTATTTTCCAATATTTTACTCTTATTAACTACCTATCTCATAAAAAAAACTATTTTTGATTTCTGAAATAAAAGAATTTTACGATCTTTCAAATCAGACACTCAGCACTGCATTAATGATGGAAACTACGTAAAGTGTGGATGAGTTATTAGCACTTTGAGAGCAAAATGTGAAATTGTCCAGTGTTGGAAATATTGCTAATGCATGATTAAATGTGATAAAGAATGTAAAATATTCACATCTTAAATATAATCCATCCTTAAATGGTATCAGGGGTGAAAAATCACCCATATAATTTTTTTTCTAATATTATTTAAAAAAACCAGAATTACTGGTAACATTAATTTTTCCTGTTATCATTTGATCCTTGGGCGCTAAAGACCCGCCGTGTAGCCAGGGCTGATGCATGTTAAATCTGTACGGGGCCCAAAGTCCTTCCGTTGACTTGGTTTGGATGTTAGGAGAGGGGGGTGCCAGCTCAGGTGTCGTCTTCGTCACTTGACTGTGGTTCAAAATTACGAGGTCCGTCGCCAATAGCCCTCGTGTTGCTTTTAGTGTGACGTTAATAAAAACTAAATTAAAATAAACTAAACTCCTGTTATCATTTATGACATTAGTATAGGAATACCGTTATCATAAAAAAGTACACTTTTGTTATATTCTCCGTTAGCTGCACTACGAAGAAAACTGATCTGGGGTAACATTTCCCCCATGATATCGTTAGTGTAAGTTTTTTAAAATTACTTCATCAAGATTTAATTTGTTATAAAGTACCGTTGTTGTTATATTTTTTGCTTTTAGTAAAATAGTTATAAGCAGAGAGTTAAGGAAATAATTATTTTAAAAAAAGTTTGTATTCATTTTAATTTATTTAATTTATTGCCGTGAACATAATTTTATATTATGGTATTTCCGATGAAAGACGAAATGAGAAAAAAAATGCTAAGAAGAGATGATTTTAGCAATTATGAGGAAAATATAAGCGATAGTGAAAAAGACAATGTTTAGAAGACGATGATGTGGAGAATAACTATGCAGACTTGTTTATTGATGACATGCAGAAATCGGAAGTGATGAAGAAATGTGTAATCATACGCAATATATTTGCAATAACTGCAAAAATAAATTTTATAATTCTTATGAAATGTGTTATTCCTATAATATATAATCTTATTTACATATCTATTAAATGTATGAAATAAAATTGATTTACAGGGGTGAAATTATAACCATGAAACCGTTAACGCATTTTTGTTAGGCAACACATTTTAAGGGTCGAATACTTTATTTTTTAAATTTCATTACATTTAATTACGTATTTTAATTCTGATCATTCGAGCTGATCATAAAATTTGTTTCGATATTTGATTCGCAAAATATATTTACTTATTAGCCATCCAAGAGGCTATTGCTTTAGTTAACTCAAAAATGTCATAGATGATCACTTTTCAAAAATTCATCTTGTTTTAGAGTATATTTTTTTATGACTGCTTTCACGGGTAGCGAACTTAATTTTCAAAAATATGTCATGATAAATTTCTCTTGATTTTTTTATTGGATTTAAATAAAACCTATGTAATATATGTCTGATACTTGCTTTCACTACTAATGAACCTAATTGTCAAAAATATGTCATAATAAATTTCCCCCAACTTTTTTTTTTAGATTGAAGTGAAACAAATATAAAAATTATGTATTTTATTTACTTATCGATTTATGTATTATCTTAAATCATATGTAAACAGGAATCAGGATATGACTGTAAATGAATAACATTCAGAATTTTAAGATAGCTGTGAGACAACCCTTTTTTAGTCATCTAAGGGGCTATTGTTTTAGATGGATCACTTTTTACGTACCAGATTCCTTTTCAATTTTTTATCGTTTGTTTCAATTTTAATTAGCCACACAAGGAGCTATTGTTTTAGTTGGATCACTTTTCGCGTACTAGATCGCTTTTCAATTTTTTATCGTTTGTTTCAATTTTAATTACATTTAGCTTAAATATATTCAGTTTCAAAATTTATCGTTGCCTTTAATTTTATTTTATTACTATAGTTCACTTCTCGATAATTCATCGTTTACTTTAATTCTTATGTTGTGTGTGTGAATTGAGTAATTTATTTATAATTATAAAAAAAAGCTCTCCTTAGGTGGCTAAATTTTTTCTTTGTAAAGAACTTAAAAAAGAACTTATGTAAAGAACTTATTTTTAAAGATGTTTGTAAATTATTTAAAGATGTTTGTAAATTATTTAAAGATGTTTGTAAATAACTTATTTTTTAAAGTTATTTTAATTGTGTTAATTTACTTCTATATATATGAAATAAATTTATTCTACAGTAATTAATAGCTTCTAGCTTAATTAATTTATTTGATAAACATACCATATTCGACGTACTTTTTCAGTTACAGAAAGAAGATCTGATTTGATAACTTGTACCAAAAATTAGAAACATATCTTTAATTTTTTTTAAGTAAAATGGCTAATAATAAAAATAAGAAAAACATAGTAAAACTTCAATATTCTTATAAACAAATAACAATAAAATTAGAATATTTCAACTACCTGCACGCGTTATACATAGTAATAACATTTATAAATGAAAAAAAAAAGAACATTTTTGGTGTAAACAACTTCATAATTTTTTTTAAAGTGAATTCATTGTGGCTGCATTCGTGATTCTTAGGGGAAATCTCACATGTAGGGCCATGTGTGTTGAAAAAGAATATTATTCGTATTCAGGGACAAATGTTATGGTACTTTTATGTGGTATTGAAACTCTTAAGTAAATAAACATCTTGGACTGAGGTAGTTCTCTGAGACGTCAGGGCGTAAATAAATATTGAGCAATAGATCGTTTAAAGTTGTTTAAAACATCATCGTTCTCTACTTTTCTTACTTATTATTACTTAGGCATATGAAAATAGCATTTTCGCAATACATTTCAAGTTATACATGTATTTTCGGAACACATTTGATAGTTTTTTCGAAACTATTAGAACATAAAAATATGTTTTATTTAACAAAAACATATTTACATTAAATTTTATTTGTTAAATATTTAAATTTATAAATCAAATACATTTTTCACAAGCATTTAGAGTGTATTTACACCGCTAGATTGATTGGTTAGTCTTATGGAATATAAGGCAACAAAGTATAATATCCCCTTTAAAATACTCTTTTAACTCAATAGATATCTAAACATAGCCCTTCAGCAAGAATTCTCTGAATACTTGTTTTTTAGCTACTTTCCTCCCAAAAAAATTCTTTGAAAGCAAATTTGCGCGTTGGGTCGATTTGCAGTATATTCCAGAGGTGATATCTATGGGACGCGTATTTATTACAAGACAAAAGAATATGTTCGAAATCATTGATATGGTTACGGGTACACCGTGAATTATCATTTAAGTTGAATTCGTCCTAAAAGCCGGGAGTTATGATCATTTTTCTGATGATTCGAGTTTTAACTCGAGCTTCCCTTTTTTTTTTTTTTTTGTCCATTTGGATATTAAATCTGCGGTTGGGATGTTTCCTAAAATTCCAAAATATTTGCTGAATAAAAGCTTTCCACGATTCTTTTCAGTCTGTCATTTAAAATATTGCTATCGTCTGGGGGGAATTCAGTTGATGAATACATATTAGACTCCGTTACCAATTTTGCGAGAGAGATTGTCTGCCTACCAAAACATTTCGAATGTCCCGGAATCCAAATTGATTTAGTTTGGTTTTATTAACGTCACATTAGAAGTGACACGAGGGTTATTGGTGACGGACCTCGTAATTTTGAACTTCGCTCAAATGACGAGGACGACACCTCAGCTGGCACCCCCTCTCCTCACTTCCACACCACGCCAATGGGAGGACTTTGGACCTTGACAGATTTAGATCCTCCAGTTTGCGTGGTGTGGAAGTTAGGAGAGGGGGGGGGGTGCCGCCAGCTCAGGTGTCGTCCTCGTCACTTGACCGTGGTTCAAAATTACGAGGTCCGTCGCCAATAGCCCTCGTGTTGCTTCTAGTGCGAGAAAACTAAACTAAACTAAACTACCACGGCCCCCTGAATCCGAGGCGGAATCAACTGATTATGAAAATGCGACTAAATTAAGATCCTACTGGCTAATCTATGTTAATGACTTTTGGGAATTTAACATTGGAATATTTTTATGCAGAATGTAGAGAATAGCTATCGGACAGATTTACACTGCTTATCTCTACACCAAAAAATCACGAAAAAAAAAAAAAAAACTCTTCAATTTATACATATAACAAACTGTGAAAATAGTTTATGACTAACATTAATAATATTATATGATATTTTTTTACACGAGAGAAATATCGACGAATATTATATTAATTTTTTTTTATTTTATTTATCAGCATAAACCTTTAAGATACTTATATTTTGCACTTATATTTTAGAATCTCGCCTTGGACTTCGATTTAATGACTCATTACATTTCCTTCGCACTTGAAGCAACACGAGAGCTGTTGGATGACCGAGGAAGCCTGATGGTCATGGCCGCGGACTTGAAGCTTGCGTTGTTTCGTTGAGTCGTGGGTTTGAACCCTGATGCCACTAATGACCCGCCGTGTGGTGGGACTGATGCATTTTAAACCTGGATAAGGTCTCAAGTCCTCCTCAGCGTGGTGTGAAAGTTTGGAGAGGGAGGTGACAGCTCAGGTGTCGTCCTCGCTACTTGATCGAGGTTCAAAGTTACAAGATCCGTCATCAACAGCCCTCGAATTTCTTCTCAGTTCATCGTCAATAAGCAATTGAATTAAATCAAAACGGTAGCTATTGGCGACGGATATTATAATTTTGAGCCTTCGGGAAGTGCATATATAAGTGCAAGCTTCTCTTACTTCTGTTTTGCTTTGTTTTTTGGATACTAAACGACAGATTGTTTTAATGGCCTCGTTTCAATTTTAATTGAGCGACTGTATTCTAACGAACACGGGGGTATTTGCGACGAGCCTCAGTTTTGAACCTCGGTCAATCGAAGACAACCAAGCTGACACTTTCCTCTCCAAACTTCTACACAACGGGAGAACTTGAAGTCTCGTAAGATTTAACCTACGCCAGTCCCACTACATAAGAGTCTTTAGTGGTATCAGAACTCGAATCTACAATTCGACAGAAATAACGCAGACCACGAGTTTGCGACTCTGACCAATAAGTTACCACGACCACTTAATTGACTTCGAAGGTGAATTTTTTTTCGGTTTCTGACTTGAATACATTTATCGCTTGCTTTAACTGCCTCGAGATTAGTTTCCTACTTGTTTTTTTTAAATTGCGCCAAAAAAAAACTTATTAAAAACTTTTCAGAATAATTTTTAAAAACATAAGACCACATATTAATGTGTTTGAAAATCAATTAATGTGTTGGTAAGTTTTTAAAGGTAAAAACGGAATTTGAACTTTAAATGAAAAATGAATTCAATTTGTTATGACGTTATAATAATGAGAAAATCAGTGTAATAACACAATGGGTTATTTATGACAAAATATTTACATACCATTTCAAATATATATAACCCTTAAAACTACATTTAAAACAACCCAAAATAATTTACTTATTCCCTTTCTGCTAAAATTTCATTTCAATTTCCTCGAAATAAGTTTGTTAATCACTTTAAATTTCATTTCTCTCCTATTACTAGTACATATCCGTTTTATTTTCTCTTATGAAAATATTCATTTCTGTTTATGTCTGAAACATTTTTATTGAGCTCTCTGTAAATGTAGCGATATAATAAAATTTTATACAAGACGGAAAAAATGGCGAATATACACTCATACTACTTACATTTATTACACACACAAGGTAAGATCGTTAGGCTTAAAACAAGCATTTTTTTTACTTTCGAAAAACTAGAGTTCATCGTCAGAAAAACTCTATTATGATATACATTATAGTCTTAAAAAAAGAATTTCTTTTATTCTATTCTAGGGACTGTGGTTGTTAAAAAACCGCTCTCGGTAAGTTTTCAGAGATTCCTAGACGAAATTTAGTGCAACTCTTAATTGTATAACCGCATTTGAAATTTCAGAAACGACAGCCAAAAAAGCTTATAGTTGGATTCATTATTTTGGAAATTTCCAATGCTCTCTATTCTATTTAACGTTTTGTTCTCAAGAATAAAAGTTATTTTTTGCTTTTATTGTAATGGTTTGAAAATTAAGAACATTATAAATCTAACACTTTTAAGAAAATAGTTTAAACTTTTTTAAAAGTGTTAGAAATTTCCGTATTTCTACTGATGAAATTTATATATTTCTTTTTTGAAATTTCCGTATTTCTTACTGATCGTTTTTTCTTTAAAATGTTCACTATAAAAGTCATTTATTAATACAATTCATCGAGAATTTGCTTTTCATATTATTGAGGTTACATCCTGAAACTATTGATTTGAAGAAACTTGTTATTATGAATCTTTTTAAGTTAGAAATTTAAGACGTGTGTTTACTGTTGAAAGTTTTCATTACTTCACTTTTATCTTTAAAACTATTTTTTTAAGAGATAGATATGAGACGACATTTTTCCCCCTCAAGAAACACTGAAAAGTATAGACAAAATTTCTACATAAATAATTTTAATCATTATTATTTTGTATTTTTTGGTAACTTTAAAGTATTTAAAATGTTAGCATTTATTTTGTAAGCAATTCAAGCATTTTTTGTCACTATTTTGTAAATTCATAAAATTGTTAGTTAATGTTTAAATACTAATTCTTAAGTGATGCATAAAGTAAATACAAAAAAATTAAAAGTAACAATAATATATATTATTTCAGTTGCTATACATATTATTTTAAAGATGACTAGCTAAGCTAAATGGAAACCAAAACATTAACAAGATTTGAGGAGGATATTTTCAAGCATATTTTTCTGGGACTAAATCGAACAAACGCATGTATGTAAACTTAGATTATCTATGATGTGCCTATAAATGTAGCTGATGAGATATAACAGTTAACTGATACTTCTTAAATTCTGGATAAAGGGCAAAGATATTTCAAAGTATTTTCAAAATTCCCTAATTTTGCTGATTAGTTGAAAGAAATTTGCTTAGCATTTTTCAGATGTATGATAAAACTATCTATTATATATATATATATATATATATATATATATATATATATATATATATATATTATATATATACATTATTCACATGACATTACAAATAACTCATACATACTTTTAACTAAAGTATGTATGCAACTTAATGTTAACATCTAGTAGAAAGTTAAGGGAGGAGGGGGATACACATAAAATCATGTTATTCAGTATTTGCTTTTTTTTAATTGAAAGAGATGAAACAAATTAAAATTTTTTGGTTTCTAACTTTCGAACCTATGCTGATAATCTATTTAAGTAAAATAACTAAAAATATTATTTTCATTCAAATTTTTTAAAATAATAATTATTATATTAGCATTCTTTCGTTATTTCAACAAACTCATGACAGTAAAACGTGAACTATGAATATAAATATAGAATAAAAAAGAATTACCAAAATTTTCATAATTCAAATGATATAGTTTGTCCTTCGAATATCGTGAATATCAAATCTTTTATATCGTCTTTGCGTTTCAAGCGCGAAGATAGAAGACAGTGTAAACGCAAACTCATACTGCTTTATTTTTATTTAGTGGAATTTTCGCCATGCAATTCTTGAATTTTGAAATGTCATTGTATAGCCAAGATATTGTCACCGTCTTGAATTGTATAGTCAGCAATTTTATGATAAAATGTTGATTTTTAATTTTTTTTTTTTTAAATATTTTGCTTGTTTTTTAAGCGTCTGCTTGGGATCCCGACTAGATTTAATGTACATGTACCCCGATAAATGGCGGCTTTTTAGAGGCATCAGAGTTCAAACTCACGACTCGACGAAAAATAATTCGAGATAAAAACCAACGTTTTTAAAAACAACGTTTTTATATAGTGGCAAAATTTATTAAGAAAGATTATTGAAATATTAGTTAAAACTGGTCGCAAATATCTAAATATTGCATTGTTAGGCAAGTAAGAACGGTTCCCGAAATTTCAGAACTCTAGCTTGATGGGAAGTTGGTTAATTTAACGATAGAAAATTTGATGACACACACACACACACACAGAAACACGAACCAAGTGAAATACATAAAAACGTTAAAAGTAGCTAAAATTAATTAATTAATTCGGTAAATTAAATGGTTGGAATGCAGTTTAACCCAATCACTCTTTGCGACAAGAATTATTTGGCAGTATTTTGCCAAATGTGGCTACCCTGGTCCGTTTTACGGACTTAACGTTCAGCCAAACAAAAAAATCGCCAAGTTTGATGCCAATTTTTGAAATCGCGCCAAGTGGTTGGGATAAACTGCATTATCGAAGAAAATACTAGCTAAAACTTGTCGCAAATGTCCCAATATCGTATTGTTAGGCTAGTTCTAGCTTGATGGGAGTTGGTTAAATTAACGATCGAACAATTTGATGACACACACACACACACACACACACACACACACACACACACACACACACACACACACACACACACACACACACACACACACACACACACACACACACACACACACACACCAAGTGAAATTCAGAAAAACGTTTAAAACGGTGTCGACCGGGATAAGTAGGTTATTTTTCTGTAAACGATGAGTTGCTACTTATTGAATTTTTAATACGATTCAAAAATACCAAAATTATTTAGAATATTTTTAGCTGAAATTTCGATAACCTTTCACATGATTTCAAATACAACTTTTCTTGAGTCAAAGTGTGATATTTAAACAAAATAATAAGATTGATAAATTTTAAACTATATTTTCACTATAAAAGAACAATTTTTTTTCTTTAGTATGCCTTTTATTTAGAGGTTGTTTAATAGTTTTTCCAGAGCTCAACTGGATATTTTTGCTCTCTCCAATCCATAAAATTAGTTACTGGTGAAAATGGTTTTTATTTTATTTTGCACTTCCTAGACATATAGTTTCATCTCTTGCCATTGCAATAATTTTGCTTATCTGTTTGTATTTTTTGAATACCCTTAAGCAATTATTAAAATGCAAATTAATCTTGCGATATGTTATTGTTTAGTTTCATGCTGTTAAACAATTTAATGCACAATATCTAGGCGTAAGACAGTTTCTGCACTGTCATGTAAAAATTATAATTTGTTTCTTATCCATTCAATGCAGAGCATCCACGAAATTCAACTTTCAGTGCTTCGCTACTTAGTATTAGTAAAACGAGAAAAGACTAAGGTATAGAATCGTGTGTAATTTGGTTTTATATTTTCCCCTATCTCAGAATCCCGCGCTCATTGTGTTATGAAACGTATTATAGATGTTTGAAAGCAAATATGTGTGGAATTTAATACTGAGCTTGAAATAAGGAATATTACTAGTTTTGTGAAACATGGTAGAGGTAGTCAGATGAGTTGGGGCGGTATGAGTGTTACTGTTGTTAAAACTCTTCATTCAATTGATGAGGAAATGAACAGATTTACTTATTTAAACATTTTGAAACAAAATTTAAAACCAAGTTCTCAAAAAGGGCTATATTACCCAATTTCAAATTTTTATCAGGATAAAGAACCAAAACATATTGTTCCTATTTGCAGACTTAGGACTTCGTCTAATTGACCACATATAATCAGAACACCTGCGCAAAATCCATATCTCAACCTATAGATCGCATTTGGGATCATATAGAATCCATAAATTTAAAATCTCCAATAAAAATGAGCTGAAAGAAAGACATAAGACAGAATGAGGAAAATAAAAATAGAAGATCATTTTTGTAAGAATCTAAAGAAACCCCTACGTAAAGGGCTGAATGGAGTCCTAAAACGCAAAGGAGGCCCAACACATTGAGGAATGCTTAAAGAGTTTTAATAAAAAGTTATGTTTGCAAGCCCCATTACTTTTCTGATCACCACTTTTAGTTAGAACACGAGAGGTGCTCATATAATTTTATAATTATTTAACAATGTTTTAAGTTAATTTTAAGCTTCTTAATTCTATTAAGTCACTAGATATGAGACACACGTAAGAAAAACTATTTACTTGAATTAGTCGATTTTTGTTTCAAAAACTAATTGAAGGTTTGTCTTGCCTCAATGTGTTTCTTTACTCTTGTAGATTTACTATATTTAATTTTTAGTCTTTTGTAATATTCTTATAACTATACTTAAGGATTTACCATTTTTAAATAAATAGTTGAATTCAACGTTTTCATATTGAAAAATTTTTAATCTCTAATTAATCCATCATATATGTCAAGTTTATATATTATTATTAATTTGGCAAAAAAATGATAAACTCTCGTACAAAGTTTCTTGTTTATTCAAATATGATGATAACGATTTATGATATTTACTTTGCATTACTAGAAACATGTTGAATATAATTTTAAAATTATTTGAAGATATTAGAAAAGTAATTTTGACAATTTATTTTTATTAATGTAATGATTCTGGGCTATCCACGATTTTCTCTTCCCTAACTGCAGGGATTTTTATCAATTTGAGTTTCATAAATTTAAAATTTCTTCTCAACCAAAATGAAATGTTATTAATAAATTAGGCAAATTAGATGAAGAATTAAGTGGAGTGATTTTAGTATAATGACACAAAAACAAACAAGAATTAAAGGTAAATAAAGAGAGATAGAGGATAGGGACTTGCTGTCAGATCATTGTTATTCAGATTGAAGTTCTTCTATTAGTTTTATGTATTGAAGAAAGTGTTCTAAAAATATTCAGCTACGTAGTAACTGTTAATGAGAGTTTTTGAATTAAGAATGAGTGAACTGGTAAGATAAGATTTCTTATTTATATCGTAAATTAGGATTATTATTTAGGTTGGGATCCTAGAGAGACATTAGATATACCTCAGTGATAATTAAAAAATAATTCTGTTTTGTTTTTGTGTGTCTTCAGATACAGTTTGGTCATTATTCTTTATACATTTATATATAGCATAAGAATCTAGTATAGAAGGGCAGTTGTTGCAAAGTAAATTATAAATTGCTGAAAACAGCATGACTCAGAAGTTATTCTTTGAAATTTACGTAGAAAGCGAAGCTAAAACGGATTTATTTCTTCACAGAAAAGAAATCGATTGAGAAGACAAAGCTAAATCCATTTGATTGATGGTTGTTAAACATACATTTAAGAGACTATTTTTTCATTTCTAGTGCTCACACACTCACATAAAACTTGTTTTGAACTGAAAATTCTTTTGAATTGATGATGCTGTAAAATAGTTATTACGACGTCATTGTCTTTTCTGAAAATCTTCATAACATCTGTTATTGAATTTTGGTAAGAAACTTTAATTCGGCTATTATTTTACAACGTTTTTCTGAATTTCACTTGGTGTGTGTGTGTGCTATCAAA
The DNA here is from genome assembly GCA_019974015.1 of Nephila pilipes. Taxonomy (NCBI): domain Eukaryota; kingdom Metazoa; phylum Arthropoda; class Arachnida; order Araneae; family Nephilidae; genus Nephila; species Nephila pilipes. Next base: position 119,234 of record BMAW01012064.1, on the reverse strand, counting down.
TTTTCGATCATTAATTTAACCAACTTCCCATCAAGCTAAAGCTTTGAAATTTTGGGAATCGTTCTTACTCGCCTAACAATGCAATATTTAGACATTTTCGACCAGTTTTAACTAATATTTCAATAATTTTAATACGTCAAAATATTCTTTCCCCTTGGCGCTTTTAAGAGTGAGGAAAAAATTTCTTTCCTCCTCTGAGAACACCGGGAACTCCCCATACGCCACATGAGGTATCGTAAAACTCAAAAAGGGGAAATAGTAAGGGTTGCTAACTTTCAGTCAGTAATCATTCGCAAGAAAGAAAGATTCCAATATTTGGCACCATGTTATATCACAATAATTTTTTCTGAATTCTGGTTCCCATTTTTTTTTTAATAGAATGACTTACAAACTTTCAAATGCATGTTTTGATTTTATGAGTATTATGAATTTTTTAATACACTCACAAATGTCTCTTTTTAAGTAAATTTTAAAATTAAAAATAACTAACAGTTTTAACTAATATTTCAATAATTTTCTTTAATAAAATTTGCCACCAAGTAAAAACGTTGGTTTTTATATTTAAGTCTATTTAAAAACTTTAGTATGAACCTAAAAAAAATAATTTTTTTTAAATGAGAAAAAGATCGTTTATTGCGAACGACTGCACTTTCATTTACATCTTTATTTTCCATACCTAACTTCATAAGACGAACATTTTTATCATTTATATCATTCCATTTTCAATTAAAAGTTTCTTATCTTTAATTCTATTAAGGGGTGTTAATACCACTCACACATTAGATCCACTCTCGCTGTGTTATGGACAAAGCACATGTTGGGATTTGTTAAATGTGTAATCTTTAGCATTTGTTAAATGTATAATCTTTAGGATTCGTTGAATATATTTCCTAAATCTTTATGTTTATCTTCAGTGGCAACTGTTTTTGAAATGTTGATGTCTTTTTCAAGTTTTTTTTTTCTTAACGGAATAAAAAAGAATTTGTCCGAAGAAGATCGCTTGTTTTACGTTCGTACTTTATACGTGATAATAATAAATAGTTCTGTCTAATATTTTACTTTACTTAGATATTTTTACTTTATACGATTGTTTGAAAGCACAAATGACAAATTTGGGAAATCTAGAAAGAAATTCAATAAAAAAAAGGGAAATTTCTATTCTTGAGGACTTTTCAAAGAGAATACAGAAATGAAAAAAAAGTTGATAAAGTCTCTCTCATACAAGATGTAGTAAGTCATTATTATCGAAGAGATATTTTAATTTATTATTTTAAATGTTTTTGAAATTTTATTTCGTTCGTTAGAGAATAATATAGAAATAGGTATCGAGTTTAATTTTTGAATCAAGTGTTTAATTTTTGGTAGCATCTATAGATAAAGCAACTCCTCTGTAAAAGAAGTATAATAGATACACTCGAGTATTCTAACGCAAATTAAATAAATAAATTATGTGAATCAATTGAACCAAAGTAAACCAATATGCTTTGTATTTTCTTGTTTGTGTTATTGTAGGGGTTGAAGATCTAATTTATTGATGTTTCTCTTTTGTTTACAATGGTTATTCCTTCTTCTCTAACGGCTTATCAATTATTTACTTTATCAATCAATAAATTTTGTTTTGTCAGCAGTCGACTTCATTTAATAGATTCTTGTATCACGAAATTTGAAGCATAAAGATTCAATTCGATTTCACATCTAGAATGATTTTCATTAAACATAATGCTTTGTTCTGGAATCGAATCATGAATAATGAAAATGAGTGAGGTTCGGATTACTCAATCATTGTAATGTAGCCAAATTACTTTGATACTAAGTTGTAGAGTAAAAGAATGCTTTTAGAGACAATTTTCGACCTTAATATTTGAATACTTTTTTCTTAAGAAATTGAAAAATTGTAATTTATTCCTGTTTAATTAAACGAAATAATGTTTACCATAGTAAATAAAAGTTATTTCTGTCCACCTTTTGCGTTTTCAAAACCCAAATAGATAAATATTAAAATTCAATATTGTTTTTTTTTATTGTAATTCATACATTCTAAGTTTTACAAATCAGAAATAAATAAACAGATAAAATGAAATACAGACTGGCTAGACAAGAGTTTTCAAAAAACAATTGATTGTTTTTATTAACTTCGCACTAGAAACAACACGAGGGATCTCGTAATTTCGAACCTCGGTCAAGTAATGTCGGAAAAACAGATGCGAAAAAAAATCGGTAGAGTTTTGGGAGGGTGTTTCTTTTGCAGATGAATTAGAGTTTAATATTTTTGGATCGCAATCCTAAGTGTTAAATTCTTGTTTTTCGTAACTGAACTTCTTGAATCTTCTTTACTTTTAATAATTTGCTTCACTTTCAGTGATAAAATGTTTTGTTCTTTTCTTTTAACTAAATTGTTTTTAATTGAACATCGAATTTTTGTTATTTTCGAGAGACAGTTATTTTCTTTTTCCGTGCTTTTTGTTTCAGTGAGAAAAAGATATATTAGACAATGAATAAACATTCAAATTATTTAAAAAAAAATCGCAATTAATATAGGGGAATGTTCCTTTTAAAGATATAATTCAAGAGCTAGATATATTTTCAGCAATCTATTAATGATAGGAAATACAGATAACTGTTTTATTTTGAGTGAAATAGCAGATTTTTTGTATTTTATTTCAGTAAAATTAAAGAATTTTTTCAATGCTTCGGTATTTACAGAGTAAGTCGAAAGTAACTAAGATTAAAAATTTAATGTCTATAGCCAGTCCATTTGAGGCCTGTTGTACACAATTATTCAATATATGCGTAGGCAACGTATATCAATGATTCTTTTTCCCAATGTATTGTTTAAATGCTAGAATGAGTTAGTTTTTCCTCCGCAATTTATGCCACCAAAGTTTGTGATGCAGTTGTTTCCCCCAAAATGCTATAAATTTTCTTTCAGATTTTTTTAAATACTTTATTCCATTAATAATACTCGAGTTACAATTTCAGTTTTTCATTCGCAAATGAGGCCATTTCTATAAATTTATGGGATATGCCCAGATTCTTCTAAAAATATTAATTTTAAATAGAAAAAGTTTTAGTGCGTCAAAATTATATTAATTAGTATATACTCTAATAAACGGAATACTTTTTAATTCATCCAAAGTCATTTGAAAGGAATTAGGCACATGAACATGATTGATCATACCCTTCGTTTTGGAATAATCAGAAGAAATTTTTGACGCAATTCCAGAATCTAGTAAAGCGTGTTTAAATAATTTTGGTAAAAATCGCCTAATATGTAGCTATGATGATGTTTTGTAGTAAGGAAGGTGTAGGTAGTTTCAGCTACCAATATTTATTATTCTAATTTTGAATGCTTCATCACAAAAAACGAATCAATTTTTTTTAAAATTGCCGACCTGTTGTAATTTGATTTTATGTTTACTGTATGGAAGATGTTGTGATGGGTGAAATCTCACAGACCTACCCGTTTTTTGTGTTTCACATTCTCTTTTTTACTGCATGATCATGTTGCATTTTTATTTTCTAAATAGAGGGTTAAAAATAAATCAAATACCATATGTAAAGTTTGTAAAATTTTCAAAATAGGGGTTCGTTAAATCAATACTAAATTTTAAGAAGCAAATGTGTTGACTTTTTTTTTCTCCTTGTATTTGCTAAATATTCTGTTACTATATCAATATGCATCAATATCTACAACAATGTAACAACTTAAATCAAACTGTAAGAAAACGTAGTGCTTTAAGCTCTTACTTTGGACTTCAGTATTTTTGATTTTTAAGAATGGTGGACAAAAAATTTCAAACCTTACACAAGTAGTGATCTGGCGAATGGAAAAGGAGATCACGAATATTTTTAAAAATTGGAAAAAGAATCGGGATTGAAAATTTTTTTGGAACCTTTGGATTAAGGAATTTCTCACGCTTTATCGGCAATGTAAAATATGAGGAAGGAAAGCGAGTTAGCGGTTGGAAATTATTTTGAGAAATTTCTCTTCAGAAACAATGAGAATTAACGTATCTTTGACGAATGTGAGAATCGGACTAAAGACTCGGTTTCCATCAAAAATGCATACAATTCTTGCTTAACACAGATATTGTAATCACATCATATCGCACAAATTCTTCCAGTTTATGGATTACGATTTGAAGCTGTTTCCTCCATCAAATGCATGTCGAACCTCCACGGGATATCAGTGAATCGTCGACATAAAGTTAATCGTAGATAGATGTTTGAAGTTGATACGAATGAATAATGTTAGACTTAAAATATGTCGCTGAGGAACTTCCTCAAATTGATTAAAGGAGTTAAAAAAAGTGTTTTTCCAACATTAAAAAGATCGAAAAAGAAAGAAAATTTTAAATGAATTGAAGAAAATTCCTTCTCAAATCATAATTAAGTAAGGAATGAAAAATTCCATAGCGCCATGTATAGTTTACGTTCCGCTTTTTCGACATCGAAGAAAAATGAAACCAGATGATTTTTCCGGATGAAAGTATTACAAATATTGCTTTCGAGAACAATAATGTCAAGGATTGATCTTCCTTTATTAGATCCACTTTGAAAAGGAAAAACACATCGGTTTTTTTCTGGATCTTCCTTTATTGGAGTCACTTTTAAAAGTAAAGATATGTCGTTTCTTTTTCTAGATCTTCCTTTATTGGATTCATTTTGAAAAGGAAAAATACATCGTTTTTCTCATCCTAAACGAGATGGGTATCGACCACATGTTCAAAGGTTTTACAAACAGTTATCGTCAGAGATATCTTTTAGGATTTTATCAATTAAATATTCAGAAATTTATATCTTCTAAAATGCATTATAAAGTTCCTCTCAGGTATTTACCTCTTTCGACAGACTTTTTATCATACATTCGTTGAAAAAAATTTCGAAAATAAATACTCCTAAGATTACAGTGGAATTTTAAAAAATGAGGAATGGCTGTATCTGTAGATACAAATCCAAATGCATGCAGGCAGCTAGGTTTCCATGATCATGTTTCTTTAAAAATGAGAGGAATTTGAAGTAATTCTAATACTTCGCAATACAATAAATAAATTAAAATCCAGAGCTCTGAAAAACAGTTTTTTCTTCTGATGAATGTCAAGTCTAACGTTTTTGGGTTGTAAAATAGACTCACGGTGTGGAGAAAACGAAATTCAGAAATGAACGCAAGGAATTTGCTTCCAAAGATGAAATATAGAAGTGGGAGTATGCTTGTTCAGGGTTGCACGAGTGCCTCATGGATTGGCAATTTGATTTTGTGTGTGGGATTGTGTTTTCATTACTTTGGAATACTTGGGTGTATTGATTTCCCTTTGTTAACTGGTGGGTTATTAGTTTTATCCTTCGGTCATGATGATTATCCCTGTGATGATTATCCTTTGGTGTCCATTTCGACAAGATTACGGTCTCTGAGCTGGGTCCAGATTCCATTTTCCTCATCGCTACCATTCCATCTACAAAACTTATTACTCGAGGAAGATCAAGAGTAGTTTTGATGCATCTGCAAGGCAATTTTTTTTTCTTTTTCAATCTCTTTAGAGTTGATCGAAGTCGCGTTTTTAGTTGCATTCATTGCTTTGTTTTCAGTAGGGGATATAATCATTTCCGCTTAATTTTTTGCCTTTACTTCTTCATGGCTCTTCATAAGTGTATTATTTCTTCATGGCTCATAATTCGTAGTCTTGCACTCCCTTTCCGTTTACTTTTCTTCCAGATATGGAGGATCTTCATTGTATGATGTTAATTTTATCTTAAGTTTCAAAAGATATTTTGATGGGGTTTTCATTTTCCTTTAGCATTTGAAAGGATTCATGTAACGAGTCACATTAGTTGCTTACGAATTAATTCTGGAATTAATGTTGCTCTTTGCCAAGAAAAATGATGCGGTCTTCTCTACAGTGGACAGATGACATCATTAAGGTAATTTCTTTTTGCCATTGGATACTGCCCTGCCGTTTCTTGAACGGAACCGTAACAAATTTGACAGGATTTATATGTTAGTTTTGATTCGGTGGTCATTTGCTGCCTGATCAAAATTTGATTGCTACTCTGTCGAGTTGTCATTGTTATTTTACGTCGAGTTCTTTCTGTTAGTGTGAGACCTAGATTCATCACTAAGCACTAGAAGTCAAGAAAAAATCAAGATGTTGATTTGCTTCCGGTGAATATTTTTTTCAAAAAAAAAAAAAAAAAAAAAAAAAAGGCGAAGATGGTCCCATCGGCCGGAAAAGTTATGACGAAGAATTTTTTAGGTGCAAAAGGCGTCATGATCATGAATATAAGTAAATGAGACAAAGACACCTGTCTAGTGAGTCCTGATGCTTACTAAACCCCCACTATGCTCGATGAAACGTGTACCATCGCTTGGAATTTCTACTTATTGAATGGCCCTTAATTAGACAAAGGAATTATTAAAAATAAAATAAAATTTCAAATAATGATTTTTATAGCTTTAGGTAATAGGTCAATTTTTGATGATTAAAAAAAAAATAAATTGAGCTTTCAGAAGGAGAGTTTCCCTCCGCAACGGAGAATGTTTTTCTACCTTGTATGTGTGGGTGGGGTGGAAGGTTGGTGGAGATCGAATGCTGGCAGCATTGAGAACCATCAAACTTTGAGTGCGAAAAAACTTATCTGGTCGCTTTCTGCTGTGTTCTTATGAACTAGGTTAAAGTGACTGCCTGTCGGGATAATTATTGTGGCATTTTAACTTCTGTTGTCGTTGTTAAAAAGAGTATTTATTTGTTTCAATAAAAAAATTCGGTTAAGCAATGAGGTTGAATGATGCTTAATATTTGTAATGATTAGAGTTTATTGAACAAATTCTTGGATGTGGTTGCTTAAAGAAAGACATTAAAATACAAACAACTCGAAGTATTTTATTGTTCAGTAATATTTTAGACACAAGGGTTTAGTTCGAAAATTAAAATCTTACTCGAGTTTTATCACATGAAAACAACCAGCCAAACATTTTTTTAAATCGTAAATTGATGTATTTCATATGTGAAACGAAAAGCCAAAAAACTCTATTTTGTGTAACTTATAATAAATTTTTAAAAAAATTCATTTGGTTTGGTATTTTGTTCCTTTCTTCAGTTGATTCTTATGATCAAAAATTTTATTTGCCGTAATATAATATCTTCATAAATATATATTATATGCCCACTCCTACAAATCAATTTAATTTTTTATAGAAACTCTTCTTGTATCACTTGAACTTTGATTATTATTAATAATCTTAAGTAATATTTTAAAATCATTAGATCATTTAACATAAATGAGATTTCCCTCGTTTAGAAGAAAAACAGTAAAGAGAAGCTAAGAATTATTCCATACAAAAATCAGATAAATAGCATATATACTGCAACACCGTTAGTAATTCATAGTTTAACTGATAATCTAATTACGAATAAGAAAAAAATGCATTTCGAATAACTTTCCAAGATAGATAAAAGACAATTATTTCAAATTTATTATGAGACAAATGTAAAAGATCTTTCCTAAAAAAATACATAATTTAAGAAATTTTAAAAAATGAGCGAAAAATATCTGTCATTTTAACGTTATTATATTGGGAATAATATGATTCAGAAATTTACATTTCTCCTCTAAGGAAATGTGTCGTTTCTATATGATGCTATGGACTTCAAATCAACGCATGGGCTTTTGTGTTATTAATCACGTCTAACTTTAATGGCCTCTAAATTACAACGAATAACTCGAAATGTTCCATCATTTACTATTATGCAAAAAATTTATAAAGTTTAATTATTGTGATTATTATAGATGTGGAGCCAGAATTTTCCCTCAGAAGTGGTGTGCAATGCCTCTGGTACTCATGTCTCAAATGACCTTCAGAAGGACGAAAAAGGAACAAGTTCCTTTAGCCTAAAGAGAGATGTAAAGAAAGAGTGTGTGGGAGAAAGAAATAAAAAAAAAGATAGGGCACATGTTTCATAATCAAATAAAGCTATAGTGATACAATGAAAAAATAATAAGGAATCCGTAGCGTCTAATTATTCACCATTTTGAAATTAAAAGGAGGAAGAAATCTTTAAGTATTGTTTCTCATTTTGAAACAAAGCTTCGAAAGAACGCGGTGCCCAAGAGAGTCTTTTAAAGAACTGAAACTTTTACATTTCGATTCATCTACTCTTATACAAAATAGCTCACTCAATGGGACAGAAAAAAACAGAAGGTCGATAAATCTGACATTGTCACATTATTATCATAGGATTTAGCCATTCTGATGAAGAACAATAGATTGATACTAAAATTTAATGCATAAAGGGTGGATGCGATACAATAAAATAAGAATGATCATCATAATGAGATAAAAAGAAATCTTCGTTTTAACAGGTCAATTGAAAAGTCCCCGGACTACCATAGTAAAACACATTTTTTTTGGCAAAATTAGTTTTTTTTTATTCAACATAATTCCCTTCAAAGGTGATACACTGATTATAGCGACTCTCCAACTTTTCGATACCATTTTTGTAGTACGATTTGTCCTTTGCTTCAAAATAGGCCTCAGTTTCGGCGATCATTCGACGAAAATTTCTTCCCAGCGAGCATTCTTTTGAGATCCGAGAACAGGAAATAGTCGCTGGGGGCCAGATCTGGAGAATACGGTGGATGAGGAAGCAATTCAAAGCCCAATTCATGGATTTTTGCCATCGTTTTCACTGACTTGTGACACGGTGTACTGTCTTGGTGAAGCAGCACTTTCTTTTTCTTCAAATGCGGCCGTTTTTTGGCGATTTCGTCCTTCAAACGGTCCAATAACGCTATGTAATAGTTGCTGTTGATAGTCCTTCCTTTTTCAAGGTAGTCAATGAAAATTATTCCATGCGCATCCCAAAATACAGACGCCCTAACCTTGCCAGCCGACTGTTGCGTTTTCCCACGCTTTGGAGCGGCTTCATCGTGTGCAGTCCACTCGGATGACTGTCGATTGGACTTCGGAGTGAAATGATGGAGCCATGTTTCATCCATTGTCACATATCGACGCAAAAACTCGGGTTTATTACGCTTGATCATCTTCAGACACTGCTCCGAATCATCAACTCGTCGTTGTTTTTGATCAAAAGTGAGCTCGCGCGGCACCCACTTTCCACAGAGCTTTCTCATACCCAAATATTCGTGAATGATATGATGTACATGTTCAGTTGATATCTTTAGAATGTCTGCTATTTCATTCAATTTCAATTTACGGTCATTCAAAATCATTTTGTGGATTGTTTTAATGTTTTCGTCGGTAACAACCTCTTTTGGGCGTCCACCGTCTTCGATGCTCATTTCACCACGTCTAAACTTACCATACCAATCCTTGATGGTTGATTTTCCTGGGGCAGTGTTCGGAAACTCGGCATCAAGCCAAGTTTTTGCTTCAACTGTATTTTTTCCCTTCAAAAAGCAATATTTTATCAACACGCGAAATTCCTTTTTATCCATTTTTTTCACAATAACAAAAGTTGCTTCACTCAAAATGCTAAAGTTCATAAACTAATGATCCGACAGCTGTCAAATTTATACACGCATCTTTTGAGGGTTAGGGTTAACTAAAAAACATATGGATTTAATTCTAGTAGCGCCATCTATGTGTCAGGCCGAGGACTTTTCAATTGACCTGTTAAGCATGCGCCTTAACAACGTTGAAACTAAATATGAAATTATTACATTGATGTTGTTTGTATATTATACTATTTTTGGAAAACATATTTCAGTATAAAACCGAGGTTGCCAATCCTTAAATGATAATATGTTTCAAGAAATATGTTTAAATGCCAAAGTGTTTAAAGAAGCAAAATCAGAAAATAAAATGCATGATCTCTATTATTTTAATTCCAATTTTTATTTGTTAGAAAATGGAACATGATTCATTGTCGTTGTTATCTGCAAATGAAGCATTTAAGTACTGTTTTCTTCTGCTATAAATATAAACAGAGTTTTCTAGTCATTAAATCAAAAGGCATAAGTGTTATAATTAGTAAAAAATTTTAAAACAGTTTTGCACAGTAAATGAGCAAAATTGTCAAAAAAAAAAAAAGAGATTTAAAAAGCAGAGAAGTTCATATCTGTTAAAGCAAAAATTCTATTTGTATCTACTTTTAGCTTCTCTTTATTATATAGACGAACACAAGTACCGGTTTCGGGATTACCTAATTTTCTTATGAAGGAATTAGCAATAATATTGTCCCTTAAAGTCATCATTGCAAAACCTTTTCTATCTGGGAATGACTCCAGCAGTTTCTTTAGCAATGCTTCAGCCACTACAGGATCGTCAGCAAACAACGGCCCCACTCTTCCAGCGCCTAAACAACTACGTTTGATGCTTCCATATCCTATGCATGTTCCATTCTTAAAAGCCACGAACGTTTGACTGTCTTTTTCCTTGCAGCTTAATTCTAAAATGTGTTTTCTTTCGAAACCAGCAATAGTAGCATCGTATTGAGCAATGGAAGATAATAAGTTTTCTTGATAAGATTCGATTTCTATATTTTCTGGTAGATCATTATTAGTCAATACATTGGGAGTTACATAACTGGGGATATAGTTCTTCACTGTTATGAAGTTCTCATCAGTATAAGGTAAATCACCGGCTCTGATATATTTTTCTAACATTGCGTTCACTGCGTTTCCTAGTATGTTTTTGTTCTGCACTCGTGCGAAAACTTCAGCAAAGAGCTGAAATAAAAATGTAAAATAATAACATGTACGATTGTATGAAACAGAAATAACAATCTTATAAAAATCGTTCTATGTAACAAGACATTATAAAGAAGACTGGTGAGTAAATTAACTAATTTTTGTATTTAACAACTTTTTTTTAGTAAAGTTAAAAAGTATTATAATTTAGAATGATTATAAAGATTGATATAATTTTCTGGTTTAACGAGTTGGTGAAATTTAAAAATTTTCCCTCAGCATTTGTATGATACATTTTTGTTTACTTTGTAAGTTGCCTTTGGAAGAAATTTGGTTTAACTCATACAAAAAAAATAAAGTTTTTTTAGAGAATATAGATGCGGTTTACACAACTTGTGTCCTATCACACTCAGTACCATTTGCAGAGAAAATGCAAATTTTCAAATACTTCAATTTAAATGTTTTCTATGGACATTTTCTTCATAAATTATTTTACCTTGCAACAGAACGTCTGAAAACGTAGCCTCTAACAATATCTAATTAAATTTGTCTCTTTTAAAATTAAGAAACTGAGGATTTAAGACGAAAAAGTTGTTCACATTCTATTTAATAAAACTTATTCTTTCTACTACATGTAAGAATTTTGTTGATACTCGTATGATCTCTAACATAATACATCTACATGTGCACTCTAAAATTAGAATAAACGTTTCTTGCTTATTCAAATTTCAAAAGTTTCATATCTTGACTATACAATAATAAAATCAAATTTTTTTCCAATTCAAGTGACATCATCATTATTAAACAAATGGGACTGTTTAAATTAGCGGTATCGTATAAGTGGTTGACACTTTGACATTCTGGTATTAGAATGTTTTTGAAGCAAAACAATGGACCATTAACAACACTCAATGCGGCAGGAATATACTGTTAATTAAAAGTGTAGTAATGCTTATTTTAATAACGAGGCTTACAACTTGATTTCAGAGCAATTGAAAACACTTTTGCAGAATGTACAAGAATAGTAAATGGAAAGAGTAGGAAACGCAACCTATCGCTGATTGTTTCGCTCTAGAAATTTCCCGAAGTATAATTATCCATAAATAAAGGTCCTATAACTACAAAGAAGTTAGAATACACCAAAATATATAGTTCCGAAGGTCTAGAGAAATTCATAGGCTACAGATAGCTTCATTCGTTGAAAGCAATGTGCTGCTCTACAGATATGTTATACAACTTTCTTCATAACAAATTATACTTGAAACTATTGATCAAACTGACGGACAGTAAACGTTTTATAAAGACATCCTTAGTAATGAAAATAAACAGTTATTATCCATCAATTTAACAAATCACACCTTTTAATGTTCATGCAATTCAAAATAAAGCTTTAGCTGCGTGATGCACAAGTATTTCGTGAAATCAAAAAACTCTATTTTGATGATAGAGAATTCATTAAAGCTGTAAAAATAATTATTGGAAGAAGTTTCAATATATGGTCGTGTTTGAATGGATCACTTAACACGGGACAGGATAAGAAGTCAGATATGTTTTAGAACACTAATGTAAATATTAACAATTTCAACAGCTTCAGCACGTGTTCAAAGATGCTTCGAGTATTGTGTTCTATGTAGCATAGTTCGCGTCAAAGATTATTACAAAAAGAGCTTATGTTTTAAGGTATATGTTTACGACTATCGAGGTCAAAGAATGTCACAATGAAGTGAACAAAGGCATTGGGATCATAAATGACAGCGAATCGACTTCAACAATTCCACTTAAAGAGCGATTTTTGAACTTGGGAAAATTTGAACAACTCTTGAAGAGACATGAAAAAATAAATAAATAAATAAATAAATAAAAAAAATTAATGGATTATTCGTCAGAGCGTAGTTTTAACAGTACTGTGACGTCTTGTGTTATTCATGATTTTTTTTTTTATTAAGATAAGGGAATTTATAGGAATTTGACTTGCATAAAACTACAATTTCCTCGCAGCCGAAATGAAAACGAGATTGGTAAATTAGATTAAAAAAAGAAGTGCACTAAATATACTGGATTAGAAATAGCGATATATAAATGAAATAGAACTGAAAAAAGGATTAAATTGATAGTAATAATGACCGGCTGATAAATATTTGTAAGATATTAAAGCATCGTAGTTAATTCAATAGATTGAAACAAACAAACAAAAAAAATGGAAAAGAATTGGCTGTTTATGAGAAGAGTTTTAATCATAACGAAGGATTTTCATAATTTTAGCTTTAGATTATAATCTAGGAGGGACGATTTAAGTGGGATTCGAGAAAGAGCGAACTAAAGTATTCTTCATACTTAATAAATATTTTGTCTTGATCTTACGTTGCTTCATTTGGATTCTGGTAATTGTTTATTCTTTAATTGGATTGAAACATGGAGATAGAATTAAATAATGAATGAAGGACGTCACAGATTATCAGCCTAACAATCTCATAGCTCCAAGTTCCTTATAAGTTCTTCACACATTAGAGTTTTGTTCAATGAGGGAAATAAATCAGCTAATTTTTCGTGAATGTAATTTTAATTCAAAATAACTTTAATATGCATACTTACTTGAGTTCCTACATTTAAGCCTCTGAATCTTTCATGAATGCAGTAAATACCTGCGAAATATAAGTCGGTGTGATTCCTGGTTATGCAGAGCGCACCTATTACCTCACCTAAAATCAAACACACGTTTTATTACATTTTGCATAATGATATGGATTCAAAAATACTACTATGATTTTAAAATCATTGTTTAAAAATTCAAATATAAAATGCGTAAAATCTGTCGGGGCCCCAAATCCAGCCTTTGGCGTGATGTGGATGTTAGGAGAGGGGGGTGTGCTAGCTCAGGTGTCGTCCTCGTCACTTGACCGTGGTTAAAAATTACGAGGTCCGTCGCCAATAGCCTTCATGTTGCGTTTAGTGCGATGATAATAAAAACTAAACTAAACTAATTCCCCCTTTCTATATATTTATTCTCATATCTTCGGTGCTTCCATTTCTTTTCCTTAGTTTATTTTTCATCTCTATTGGCTCTTTTCTATATTTAATGTTCATTCACACACACTCTAATTGTTTTTTCACTTAGGCTGTTCTCTGTTCTTAAAAATGATTATTCTTTCTTTCTCATATTCTATATTATGTAATGTGAGTAGGTAAGAAAAGCCGATTCTGCGGCAAAAGGCTGCGCAGGCTGCGCAGGCGGAGGCAGGCTGCGCAGGCGGAGGTCGAGTTGAGTTGTTTTGCAGGCGGAGCAGGCTGCGCAGGCGGAGGTCGAGTTGAGTTGTTTTGCAGGCTGCGCAGGCGGAGCAGGCTGCGCAGGTGGAGGTCGAGTTGAGTTGTTTTGCAGGCGGAGGCAGGCGGAGCAGGCTGCGCAGGCGGTGGTCGAGTTGAGTTGTTTTGCAGGCGGAGGCAGGTGGAGCAGGCTGCGCAGGTGGAGGTCGAGTTGAGTTGTTTTTCTCCTGCTACATTTTTGGTTTTGGTTTTCGAAACCGTGTGACGTAGTATACTCGTAATCAGCGTGAATGGGTGACGATTTAACTTGTCTTAGCTTGTCTGATCTTGATTCTACAAGATGGCGACTGAATTATGTGCGTCATCAGGGTTTGAAATGACTACTAAACCGTGTGACGTAGTATACTCGTAATCAGCGTGAACGGGTTACGATTTAACTTGTCTTAGCTTGTCTGATCTTGATTCTACAAGATGGTGACTGAATTATGTACACCATCAGGGTTTGAAATAACTACTAAAATAATAATTTTAAGTATAGGAATGTTAAAAGTGCTCATAGTGCCACCTATTGATTAAAATATACACTAATTATTAGATTTGAAAATGATTAAAATAAATAACGCTCAAATAAAAAAGAAATATATCCGGATTCAAACTCGCAGCCTCAGAACAAAATGTCTCCATAGGACAATAGTTTTTCAGTTACGCTAACCATTGTCCTATGAAGGCATACAGACCTGAAGAAAACTTATGTTTATAATCTAATGAATTTAAATACGCATTCGAAGCAGATGGTTATAAAATTGTTTTAAGCATTTCCTTAATTAAAGTGAAATAAAAAAATATTTATTTTATAATGTTTTAATAACAATTTGTAAATTTTAATTCAGTATAATGATTACACATACACAGTAAAAATACAAAGTAAATTGTTTATTCAGAAAAATAACATTTTGTATTACGTTTTACATTACAATCGCTTCTTCACATTACAGGACAACAACTTTTAAAATTGATTTCAGTATAATGATTACATATGTTCAGTAAAGATACAAAATAAATTGTTTATTTACAAAAACAGCATTCTGTAATAAGTTTTACATTACAATTCTTTATTTACATTAAAAAAAAATCACATTATTGTGTATTTATCAGATCATCGGATTTTATGTCATACTGTTCATTGAATAAGTCCAAATGCATGAGGATTTTGTTTAAAAAATATCGTATACAGATTTTATAAGTTTCGCATAATATTTTGTTTCTATAAATCTGAATAAAAAAATTTTTTTTTTTGCTTGATTTGAGTTATTATTATTTTTATTGTTTGTTAGTTTAATTTATGTTGAAATAGTTTCACATTTTAAAAATAAATAAGAGTATTTTTTTAAAGAAATTATCTAAGTATTTTTAAGCACAAGTGATATTTTAAATATATTTCATACGAAAGTGCGAAAAACTGAAAATTTATGCTCATGCTTTTAAACATAAACCCTTTGCCATTCCCAAAAAGTATAAATTGTATAACTATTAATTGTAATAATCATTCAATCAAGTTCCTTTCGTCGGTAACAATGTATCAAGATTTAGCAGCGTTTTACGAAAATCCTGAAGTTCCAAGTAGCTTCGGAGGCGTGGAGGCATTACATCGCTCTTTGAAAGGGAAGTATAGTAAAAAAGATGTAAAACAATGGTTATCACAGAAAGATGCTTATACTCTTCATAAACCTGTTCGTCATAAATTTAAGCGGAATCGAGTATTTGTAAGTGATATTGATCGTCAGTTTCAAGCAGATTTAGTCGATATGCAATCTTTAGCAGAATTTAATAAAGGTTATAAGTATTTGTTAACTTGCATTGATTTATTTTCAAAATTTGCTTGGGCAATTCCTCTGAAAGATAAATTTGGAAAAAGTGTAAAGTCTGCGTTAGAAATTATTTTTAAAGAAAGGAAGCCTAAAGTGTTGCAAACAGATGCCGGTAAAGAGTTTTTAAATAAAATAGTTCAAAATTATTTAAAAAATATAAATGTAAATTTTTTTTTTTACAAATAATGAAACTAAAGCTAGCATAGTTGAAAGGTTTAATCGGACATTAAAAACAAAAATGTGGAAATATTTCACTGAATTTAACACTAAAAATTACATCGATGTCATTGATAAATTAATACACAGTTATAATCACTCATATCACCGTTCAATTAAAATGGAGCCTGTTTCTGTAAGTAGGCATAACAGGAAGCAAGTATTAAATAATTTATATGGTGATCTAAGAAATGAGAAACCTAAAGCCCCTAGATTTAAAATTGGTGATGTTGTACGCATTAATAAACAAAAACTTCACTTTGAAAAAGGATACGAACAAAACTGGAGAAGAGAACTTTTCACAGTTTATGAAATCGTGCAAAGAATTCCGATCGTTTATAGATTAAAAGATTTACAAGGTGAAGAGATTAAAGGTACTTATTACGAAGCAGAATTACAAAAAGTTGTCGACTCTGGTTTCTATCCTGTAGAGAATGTTATCAAACAAAGAAAAAGACAAGGAATCACTGAATATTTTGTTAAATTTCTAGGCTATCCTGAAAAGTTTAATGATTGGGTGACTGATATTCAAAAAGTATAAATAGTTAATCTTTTTTTATTATGGACTCATTTTCAACATGTCTTTCTTCGTAACATTACCTTCTGATAGTTCTATGCATTTCTTTCCAGAAAACAAAATATCTCACTTCAAAACTCATTTACCTTTTCCTGTTGATTTAAAGGGTGAATGGGAAGTGGGATTGTCTGAAATCATCTATCCACGTTCCTGGCTTAACGTAAATGAAACTAACAATTATTTTCGATACGAAGTTGGTGACGGTAATATTGCCTCGACTGTTAAACCAAGTATTGATGTGGGCTGTTATGAGACAATGTTTGATATTATATCAGCCATACAGCTTGCTTTACCCAAAAATCCTAGTCGGTTCACAATAAATTACAATAAAGCTACAAAACGAGTGAAAATTAATGCAATTCAAGGTAGCAGTCTTCATTTAGAGAATTTAGGCGAATTGTTAGGATTCAAACGCAATGCAATCATAACGGGTAACATGAAAAGCGAATTCGTTGCTGATGCATGGGCTAATTTTTCGGTTTTTTACGTTTACTCCGATCTCATTTCGCCTCAAATTGTGGGAGATATACAAGCTCCTTTATTGCGAATCGTTCGAACTAAAGGTCAAGACGGGGAAACGATTAGTCAATATTATGATAGACCTCAATACTTACCTTTAGTGAGACACTCGTTTCAAACTATTCAAACTGAACTAAGACTCAATTCAGGTGGTTTTGTCCCCTTTGAAAGTGGTAAAGTGATCATAGTGCTTCATTTTCGCATGAGGCAAATACTATAAATAGAACAACGCATTTTTATACCTTCATTTGAAGATAAAAGCATAAAGATGAGTGTACAATACGTTTGCTGTACTAAAAAATTTGAAGACCATTATGCAGGTCAGATCGGCTCGGGTCTGGGTCATTACCGAGGCATTAGTTTTCAAAAAGGTTATGGAATCGGAGGAATATTTCGTCGATTGTTTAGAGCAGCTCTACCCTTTTTAGTAAAAGGAGGTAAAACTATTGGAAAAGAAGTATTAATAACAGGGAGTCGTGTTGCCTCTGATGTATTGTCAGGAGAAAATTTTAAAGAAGCCGTAAAAACAAGAAGCAGAGAAAGTGGAAAAAATCTAGCTCGGAAAGCTATTGATAAAGTTCAATCTATGGTAGGGAAAGGACAATATAAAAGAAAGCGTAAGAAACAGAAAAGATTCATTTCATCCAAAGCCCGTAAAGTGAGCGGACGCGATATTTTCGATTCATAAAAATGGCATTTATTCTTAAGGATTCTCCTGAATGTGTTAAATCTGAATTGGAACTTTTCAACTTACCAGGAACTCAAACAGTCATTCAAGAAGGGCAGTGGAAACAATTTCACCCTCTTTCTAACGTTTTCGATAACGCACCAGTAGAATTTCATATTTCTGGAAGTGCAGAAGATTACATAGATCTCAGTCAAACACAGTTATATGTAAAAGCGAAAATAGTAAAAGTGGACAATAAGCCTATTACTAAAGACGATGCTATAGGACCTGTGAATTTATTTCTACATTCTTTATTTTCTCAAGTAGATGTATCCTTAAATGATCGCGTGGTTTCCAATTCCAGTAATACATATCCCTATCGATCTTATATTGAAACTCTCTTAAACCATGGACATGACAGCAAAACTTCCCAATTAACGGCTGAACTATTTTACAAAGATTCTGATGACGGCCTCAAGAAAAGAACTGAATTTTTTAAAGAAAGTGCTACTGTAGGCATGATTGGTTGCATACATTCAGATTTATTTCATCAAGATCGTCTTTTACTCAATTTAGTGGATTTGAAAATAAAATTAATACGAAGCAAGCCCGAATTTTGTTTGCAAGGATCTGAAGGATTTAAAGTTGTTTTGGATCACGTTTCTTTATTCATACGAAAAGTTCGCGTGAATCCTGGAGTTATTCTTGGTCATGCAAAAGCACTGGAAAAAACAAGCGCAAAATATCCCATTAACCGAGTTCTGTGCAAAGTGTATTCGATTCCTAAAGGAAGTATGTCTTTTATTCAAGATAACATATTTTCAGGCCAAATGCCGAAAAAAGTTTTTATAGGATGTGTAGATAATGAAGCTTTTCATGGTGCATTTTCAAAATCTCCTTATGAGTTTAAGCATTTTAATTTAAATTTTATTGGAGTGTATGTGGATGGACAACCAGTGCCTCATAATCCGTTAGAACTCGATTTTTCTAAAGATCAGTACATACGTGCCTATCAAACTCTGTTTGTTGGGACAGATCGAATGGGTCAAGACAGAGGCATATTTATTTCTAGAGAAGAATATAAGAAATCAAATACATTATTTGGATTTAACCTCTCACCGGATTTATGTTCTTCAGGAGAACATTTCAGTCTGATAAAACATAGCAATTTGCGATTAGAACTAAAATTCAGCAAATCTTTAGAACAAACCGTGTGTGTTATCGTCTTCGCAGAGTTTGAAAATTTAATCGAAATAAACAAATCGAGAAATATTTTGTACGATTTCGGAAATTAAAGAATGGATGGAATGCAGCTGTTTACAGTCTTATCTCGAGAGAAGACAACGTCCCCATATTTCCAAGGTGTTTATTCTAGAGATACGCTCCCTCCTCTGCAAGAAAACATGTGTGCTATTGTAAATTCTGATGACTCATCGCAAACCGGAACACACTGGTTAGCATTATTCGTGAATGATAAAAGAGAATTAGAATTTTATGACTCGTTTGGACAACCTCCTGTATTCTATGATATTAATACTACAACCTATTTAGATGTATTGTGGAATTCCAAAGTGTTTCAATCACCAACATCCAATGTTTGTGGACAATACTGTATTTACTTTTTATTCAAACGCAGCCAAGGCTATTCTATGTATTATATTTTAAATCAATTGTATATAAATGATTTTCAAATGTATCAATTTGTAAAGAAGCGATATGGTGTAAGATTTGTGTTTAGAAAATAAATAAAAAAAAAAAAAAATGGAATGAAACTAAATATTTGTATCTTTTATTTTATTTTTTTTTCTATGATAAAATATTTTGTTCCCTCAAAAAATTAATATAATTTTATTTAATTACTGTTATTTATTTGAAACTTTAAATTTTATCCTGAGTATATTTTACCTGAAAAAGAAAAAAAAAAAGTTCAAATCATAAAGAAACAATTTTTTTAATCAAATGAGTAGCATTTATTTCAAAGTTTCAACCATGCATTTCTGCGAGCATACATTATTGGTTTCTTGATAATTTTGTTATTCTGATACAATTTTTTATTTACATCTAGATGTTTCGGTAAATTTACATCATTCAAAGCTCTTAAAAATACATATCTTCCTTCAGGTGCCGATTTTCGGTTCCGTAGAAAATCATTCACGAGGAATGCAATATTACTTCCTGGAATAACAGTGTTTTTGTAAATAATTTCACCATCAGAATTCCAACTGAAAGATTCTTGAAGCTTTAAAAACTGAAAAATATTTTTTGCTTTTTCTTTATACCTAGTTGGAACAATTCTAAAAATTTCATCCTCAAATGCTTCTTTTTCCGTCTTCACTACCGATTCCTTTAGATTTTCCTTTAATGATTCCATTTCTTGATTTTCCGATACAGATGTTTCTGTTGGAATGGATTCGGACTCTTTTCGATTTTCATTAGAAAAATGTGTATATTTTTGTAAAACTTGTAGATAGAGTATTGTTTTTTCTTCTTCCGTTAAATCCTTATTATGGAGAATGCTTTTCATACGTTGATCAAGTTCCGATAAGTGTTCTGCTACTTGAACTCTTTCTTCGGGTACCAGTACAAATTTTTTGCTAAATTCCATTTTGAATTAAAGAACTGATGACGGAAATAGCTGCTGGTAATAAAATAGATAGGAATCCTTCTCCTTTTTGAATTAAAATTTTCTTTTTCACGTAAAGAGGTGTTTTTTTGTTAGAAAGCTTTCTTAAGCTTTCTTTATAGGGAGATAAGCGATTTTTTTTTAATTTTAGTCAATGATATGTTACCACATAAAACATTCAGCACACACTCGCACAAAGTTTTTATTTCTTTCTTTGAACACTTTTTCAAAATAGATTTTGATTTTTTTGTTTTAGAAATTAATTTTAAGAGCTCTAAAGTTTGTTCAGAACACACTGACATCTTGAGAACTAATGACTATTCATTAAACAATTTGAATCTATTTATTTGACTCAAAGTAATGGGTTAACGAGGTTGATATACATAAAAAACATCTCCAGGAAACATACCCGTGCGCACACGTAAGGATTCATCAGTTTCGGGCTTTAAATCAATAAGTAAGTATCCGTACGGTTTTGATGTGGCATCTGCGTAACATTCTTGAAAAAATTTCACTTTACGAGGATATAATTGGCGACCTAAATGTGTAATTTGAGATTGATCTCTTCGATTCTTAAATAATACAAGATAATGAGAGTTTAAGGAAATTTCTCTAATTTCTTTCCCTTTATGAAAAATATTCTGTACCACAAAAATTATGCTTAAATTTCTGTGATGCGAAAATTTTACAAATAATTTTGTTAATTGGGGATCATTTCCCAACTCGCCCATAAGATCGTCTATAACAATTAACGTATCCGAATACTGATACAAATTAGATGGAATACCTTCATAAAAGGAAACATTCGGCATTTCTTCATATAACGTTTGGTAAACTCCATAACACCAAACTATTTTTTTTTGGAAAAGGTTTAATCATTTTATTTTCGATTAATTTTTTAACGAACTGACTTTTACCGCTACCAGATGGCCCTGCCAAGATTAAAGTAAATGGATGAACTAATTTGAGAGAATCCATGATTAAACTAAATAATTTTTATCAATGATACTGCTATTTATACTAGGAGCCAGTTAATTCTATAAATTTTAATTTGTGTGATAAAAGGAAAATTCATAAATTCTTTCCTTGTCCGTGTTCCCCAAGGGAACAAGTGAGGTCTCAACGATCAGGCAGTTTCTCGTGGGAAAGTATCCCCTGGGTGGACACCCCGACGCCGATGTTCTAAGGGAAAACGACCTCTGACCTCCTTTGATTTAGCCGCTAGTAAGGTGTCGAAGCAGTTCCCACGCCAGCCGCCGATTTCAAAGTACACCGCTCGAAGGGGGACTTTGACCAATAGTAGAATGGTTTTCCTGAATACGTCCAAACAGACTTGTCTCTACATCACGTGTCACTTTTGTGGGCGGGGCGTATTCCACCCTGAAATAGACTTGCGACCAACACTCCCTCTCTTTACACACGCAGACCCAGCTCGTTTTAACGTTGCATTCATCAGGAGACATTAGCGACGAACTCAACAGCGCCCGCCGCCCGTAACAGAATACAATTGTCGCGGCATACCCAATCCAATTCGCTCCATCGAATATATGTGCTGTGCATGATCGCTACAGGATAGCTGAGCATAACATTTGTTAGCAACGTTCTATAATTTCTACTGCTTCATTATGGTTTCTTGTATTGTTTGTGGAAAAGGTTTCAATACAAACTATAATTTAAAACGCCATACGTTACAAGTTCATGAAAAAAAGTATTCCCATCAATGTCCAGACTGCAGTAAAAAATTCGCCCAACCAAGTGATTTAAAAAGACACAAAGACTCTGTGCATTCTGCAGAAAAAATTGTATGTGAGTTTTGCGGTACATCATTTACCCGTAGAGACAACTTATTACATCATTTAAACAATGGAAACTGTCAAAGAAAGTTGCAGAAAGAAGCGGGAAAGAGAAAGAGATTGGATTTGACTATTTCAAGTAGAAAGAAAAAATCACAGTTGTCCACATCTGCTGAAAATTCTGCTGCTGTTCTTGAAAACTCTACGACCGTTCCTGAAAATTCCGATGATGATCTTGAAAAAATCTCCTTACCACCAAAAGAGAGCGAAAGTGCTTTTCAAAAAGCGTATAAATCTTTTAATCTCCCCAATAACGATAGTTCACTGGGGATAAAAGAGTTTCTACTCTTAAGAAAAGAAGAAACAGTCTTTATTTTTCGCAATGAACTCAAAACTTACAAATCCTTGAAAGTGAGTAAATGGATTCATTGCATTTACTCGAAAGAGACAGATGCAGGAAAAATGATAAAGAACGTAGAATTCAAAACGTCGAATAATGAAGTATTTCAAGAGACTAATCTCGTCAGCCTTTATGACATTATGTCTGAGAAAATTGTGAAAGAAAGTGAGGATTTCGAGGATAAAGACTCGGGCTGGACACTGGACGAAATCTTAAGACTCGAAGTCCGCACAAATCGTTATTCTCCATTCAGAGGTTCATCATCATTCATCGAGGTGCCGAAGCAGATAGCTGAAACTAAGGCAATCATCAATGTCATCAATAAAAAGGATTCTCAATGTTTCATGTGGTCTGTTCTCGCAGCTCTCTACCCCAGCGCCAACCACCCTAACAAGACGATAAGTTATGTCACTCACCTAAATAAGTTGAACTTTGATGGAATATCCTTTCCAACACCTCTAAACGAAGTGAAAAAATTTTCAAAAATGAATGGTATAGGAATAAACATTTATTCATTTGAAGAAGATTTAAAAATATTTCCTCTTCTTATTAGTGATATAGTATGTGAAAAACATATAGATTTGCTATATATAAAAAATAATGATCTCGGACACTATTGTTTCATTAAAAGCTTATCTCGACTTGTTTCAAAGCAACTATCAAAACATCAACATAAGACCTACATATGTAAGAGATGCTTAAGTGCCTTCCAAACAGAATACAAACTTCTTCAGCACAACGAGATGTGTGGGAATAAAAGTCCTGCAAGGGTAGTAATGCCGTCAGAAACATGTAAGTTTTTAAAATTTAAAAATTTCCAACATTCTTTGAAAATACCTTTTGTTGTGTATGCGGATTTCGAGTGTGTAACTATGAAAACTGATACTTGCTGTCCTGACCCAAACTTTTCCTTTACTAATATGTATGAAAAACATGTCCCGATAGGTTTTTGCTATTTTATCAGTTATCAAGGAGGACATTATAAGGATCCGGTTGTATATAGAGGTACTGATGCCCCAAAATGTTTTATTGAAAAGCTTGAAAAAGATGCAATAGAAATTGAACATATTTATAAAAACCCAAAACCGTTATTACCTCTTACCGAATCAGAAAAGCAATTGTATGATAATGCTAAAAATTGTTATGTTTGTGATCAAACCTTTCGCGAAAACAATATCAAGGTTAGGGATCATAATCATGTTACTCAAAAATTTAATGGTCCTTGTTGTAATAGTTGTAATTTAGCAATGAAAACCCCCAAATTTTTGCCTGTTTTCTTCCATAATCTTTCTGGGTATGACGCTCATATTTTTATTAAAGAGTTAGGATATGATAAAAAACAAATTAACTTAATTCCGAACACTGAAGAAAAATATATTTCCTTCAGTAAAAATGTTTCAAATGATTTTCAGCTAAGGTTTTTAGATTCTTTCAAATTCATGCCTTCTAGTTTGGAAAACTTGATAAAAACACTAAAAAAAGATGAATTTAAATATATGAAACAATATTTTGATTCAGAAAAAATAGATTTACTTTTAAGAAAAGGGGTTTTTCCGTATGATTATTTCGACAGTTTTGAAAAATGTAAAGATTCTTGTTTACCACCTATTAGCAAATTTTACAATGAACTAAATGAAGAGGCTATAAGTGTAGAGGATTATAATCATGCATGTAGAGTATTTAATCAATTTAATTTAAGTAATCTTGGTGAATACTGTGATCTATATGTAAAAACAGATGTCCTATTGTTAACCGATCTTTTTGAAAACTTTAGAAAAATATGTATACAAACTTATAAACTCGACCCCTGTTGGTACTTTACCACCCCAGCATTATCATGGGATGCTATGTTATTAAAGACTAAAGTAGCTATCGAACTGTTCACAGATTATGACATGCTTCTTTTTATAGAAAATGGTGTAAGAGGAGGTATTAGTCAATGTTGCAATCGTTATGCTATAGCTAACAACAAATATATGTCTAATTTTAATCCAGATGATGAAATAAAATATTTAATGTACCTTGACGCAAATAATTTGTACGGTTACGCAATGAGTAAATATCTACCCTTAAAAGATTTTGTTTGGAGTGATAATAATTTAACTACACAGGATATTTTAAATTTATCAGATGAATCAGATGTAGGTTACATCTTGGAAGTAGATCTGGACTATCCCCCCGATTTGCATGACAAACATTCAGATTTTCCCCTTGCCCCTGAAAATAAACCCCCACCTAATTGTAAAGAACCTAGACTTTTAACTACTTTGGAACCAAAAACTAAATATGTTCTCCATTATTCGAATTTAAAACTTTATTTAAAATTAGGGTTAATCTTGAAAAAAATTCATCGTGTTTTAAAATTTTTTCAATCTCCTTGGCTTAAAAATTACATAGATTATAATACTAAATTAAGAACTAAAGCCGTAAATGATTTTCAAAAGGATTTTTACAAACTAATGAATAATAGCATATTCGGGAAAACGATGGAAAATGTAAGAAGGAGGGTAGATATCCGTTTATGTTCAACAGAAGAGCAAGCTCGAAAGTTAATAGCGAAATCAAATTTTAATCGTCGCACAATATTTTCTGAAAACTTAATGGCCGTTCATCTAAAAAAAACCAATATCAAATTTTTCAAACCAATACATGTAGGAATGACAATTTTAGACTTATCAAAAGTTCTCATGTATTCTTTTCATTATGAGTATATGAAGCACCGTTATGACTCGAAAATAAAGCTCATGTACACTGATACAGATTCTTTTATATATGAAATAAAGACTGATGATTTTTACAGTGACATGAAAGATGACCTTAACTTGTATGACACTTCTGACTATGACAAAAACAACGTTTATAATTTACCTCTTGTAAACAAAAAAGTCATCGGGAAAATGAAAGATGAAAACAAGGGAAATATTATGACAGAATATGTAGGATTAAAATCAAAAATGTATGCATACAAAACAAACAATAAGATTGAAAAGAGGTTAAAAGGGATTAAAAAACAAACTTTAAAAAATAAAATAACATTTGAGGACTACAAAGACTGCCTTCTTAATCAAAAATTAAAATATGTTGACATGAACTTAATTAGATCTAAATTTCATTCAATACAATCTATAAAACAAAACAAACTTGCTTTGTCATATAAAGATGACAAAAGATTTGTTAATGGTGATGGCATTACTACTCTTGCCCATGGACATTGGTCGTTAATGCATTTGGACTTATTCAATGAACAGTATGACATAAAATCCGATGATCTGATAAATACACAATAATGTGATTTTTTTTAATGTAAATAAAGAATTGTAATGTAAAACTTATTACAGAATGCTGTTTTTGTAAATAAACAATTTATTTTGTATCTTTACTGAACATATGTAATCATTATACTGAAATCAATTTTAAAAGTTGTTGTCCTGTAATGTGAAGAAGCGATTGTAATGTAAAACGTAATACAAAATGTTATTTTTCTGAATAAACAATTTACTTTGTATTTTTACTGTGTATGTGTAATCATTATACTGAATTAAAATTTACAAATTGTTATTAAAACATTATAAAATAAATATTTTTTTATTTCACTTTAATTAAGGAAATGCTTAAAACAATTTTATAACCATCTGCTTCGAATGCGTATTTAAATTCATTAGATTATAAACATAAGTTTTCTTCAGGTCTGTATGCCTTCATAGGACAATGGTTAGCGTAACTGAAAAACTATTGTCCTATGGAGACATTTTGTTCTGAGGCTGCGAGTTTGAATCCGGATATATTTCTTTTTTATTTGAGCGTTATTTATTTTAATCATTTTCAAATCTAATAATTAGTGTATATTTTAATCAATAGGTGGCACTATGAGCACTTTTAACATTCCTATACTTAAAATTATTATTTTAGTAGTTATTTCAAACCCTGATGGTGTACATAATTCAGTCACCATCTTGTAGAATCAAGATCAGACAAGCTAAGACAAGTTAAATCGTAACCCGTTCACGCTGATTACGAGTATACTACGTCACACGGTTTAGTAGTTATTTCAAACCCTGATGACGCACATAATTCAGTCGCCATCTTGTAGAATCAAGATCAGACAAGCTAAGACAAGTTAAATCGTCACCCATTCACGCTGATTACGAGTATACTACGTCACACGGTTTCGAAAACCAAAACCAAAAATGTAGCAGGAGAAAAACAACTCAACTCGACCTCCACCTGCGCAGCCTGCTCCACCTGCCTCCGCCTGCAAAACAACTCAACTCGACCTCCGCCTGCGCAGCCTGC
>BMAW01012064.1:63160-92360 GCA_019974015.1 Nephila pilipes | reverse complement strand
CAAAACAACTCAACTCGACCTCCGCCTGCGCAGCCTGCTCCGCCTGCTCCGCCTGCTCCACCTGCGCAGCCTGCCTCCGCCTGCGCAGCCTTTTGCCGCAGAATCGGCTTTTCTTACCTACTAATGTGTTATTAAGGGAAAACGATTATACAAAGAGACTAATAATATGAGCATTAGTAACTATCATTTTTTGTTAAAAAACACTTAACACTTAAGTTATATTTACGACATTAAATCATTAGAGTTTGGAATGCATTTGTCAGTGCATTGACATTTTCAACTTTCAAAATATTCTAAAAAAAGTCCATTTCGCAAACAAATTCTTCTGAATTGAGTTAAACTGTACTTTTTGCTTTTTTTTATTGTAATTTTAAATCAAAATTTAATTTTACATTGTCATTTTAATATTTATGAACTACATCTAAAGTTCTTGCATTCTAATTATGTAATATTACAAATGCGATAGCGTTAGCATAATGTGCATAATAACGCATAAGTATTTTAATTATGCACTTTCAAATATTTCCGAAAATATTTTTTTCTTCTTGTGAACATGTGTTTTAGGGTTAATAAAGAGAGACTAGCTACTCAAAATGGCTGAATTATGTATACTGATGCACTATTTGACTTTTCCACCAGTTAGAATTGGACTAAATCTAAGAATGGTTTTTAAATAATTCTACGAGAAAATATTATCTTATTATTGTATAATAAGGAAGTGAAAATCAAATAAAAGTATATAGAGCATACATTTATATATTTAACTTGCTTAAGTAACTGTCTTCGTTGCCTGGACATTAAGCAGAGAGACTTTATTTATCTGAGGCAGTTTCTTAGAAATGTTGGCCAAACAGTGATTTTCCAAAGATATTGGTTTAAGAAGAATTGCGCAAAGTCTTACCAAACTCGAACAAAATTGTAGATAATATTTGGATTTGATATTGTATTTTCATCCCATTTTAATTCTGATACTTGATGACACACAATGTTTTTCGTTTGTCCATACGGAACGTAAACAAATTATGCCTTGCGCCTGGTTGATACTGATGGCGAATGCAAGCCGGATAAGAAAATTCAATCATTTGAAATAGAAGGACATGTTTGAATCACTAGATATCAGAGGAATGTTAGGAATTAGTTCTTCTTCCTCTGTGGTATTTTCCATGGTGATGGCGGTCTCTATTAAGTTCGGTAAAAGATTATTCACGGTAGCCTTGTTCCATAGTCGAGCTTCGGTGGGTCAATGTTACGAATTCATGTGATAGGGATCCCTTTTTTTTTTTAAACGAGAGTGGTTTATGGCATTTCTAGCAGCTCAAAAGCTTGTAAAAATTCTATCGGGTAGCGCTCCACTTATACGACATCCAAATGGACCGAAAAGTGATGGATATAGTTAAAGGGAAGTACTTCCTGGATAATCTTGTTAATATATGTAGCTCTGCAATGTCTCATGGCCGAGAAAGAATTCCACACATTCAGTGATTTGATTATATTTACTGGTGACTCACCACAAATAAAATTATGTACGATGCAAAATTACTAATCATAGCCTAAAACTAATAACCTTTCACTTAGATATCTCTTAAGATATCTTACTCATTCAGCATTAAAGACTAAGATGTCTAGTGGACAACCTACCAGTGGTACCTACCCGCAACTCATTATATATATCGCTCGTTTTTCCTTTCTCGCGTCACTTCAGATTTACAAGAAGCACTCATGACTTCAGTTCCAAATATTGGACGGCTGGAGGCATGACAAGCACTATCGCCTTTTGGTGCTAACATGGACTGTTTCACATAACCATTAATGCGAGTTGAAGTTTCAACCTATATACGGAAATACTATAGTTATTACGTCGTCTAGTAAATTGACCATTTTGCCGAAATTTGAGAGAAATAAAATTAGATGGGCATTGGAATCGATAAAGAATTCTGTATTATCGTATGACATCAGTTCCTCGAAAGCAGTTTTGCTTTTGTTTTTCTTAGTTAAAGTACCTTCATATTGGCGTTAAGATTAATTTTACGCTCCTATCTACTAGACTGTTGACTTACAGCGGGCTTTAAATTCATCCATACGTGTAGAGCAAGGAATCAGAGGCAGAGTTTCCGAAAATCTCCCTCTAGAAGAACGACAGCTCCACCAATGTGATTCTCATTTCCACCTATGTCTTGTAAAATGCGACCAAATGCTTCAGTCGCCCATTCGTGACCGTATTCTACTCATTTTAAACTATAAGTTTGTACTATATGAGATCTTTTGCCCCAGCACTATGTTTATGTTGCAAACGGACCATTTTGAAACTTGCAAATTCTAATAATGTCTTCGCTTTAATATACTTCAAAATTGCCCCCCCCCCCCAATCACGTGTGTTTGATAAAATGCATGTCGCAGTTATTAATGATAAAAAAAGTATTTTTTATTGCTAATTATTTGTTTAATTTTAGGATCTTTCGATTATTAGGATCTTCTTTTAGGATCTGTCGATTGGCAACATCCAATTTCTTCAAAACGTTTGGCAACAATATTGTGTTTACAAAGCTTAAACTGTGTTTACGATAGTACTCATTTCAAATGTTGGAATTGATTTTGATAGAAATTAATTTCAGTTAAATATTTTTGATTTTATTAGTTAGCATTAGTAATTTGTTAAAAATCATGGCAAATAGGAAAAATTGAAGTTTTGTTCGAAAATATAAGTTTAAGGGAAACCGTTACACCAATAACGTAAATGAGAAGAACACTGATAGATGTGTTACAACAACAGTAAATGAATCAAAACTCTAGTAATATTCAAAACCAATTGATGATTTAGAAAATAAAGATCACAACATAGTAATTAATTTTAAAATTTTAAATGATTTTATTTCCTCATTGAATTGTCCTGAGTGTTTTCAAAATGGTATAAAGCTTTCCGAAGAATCCGTATTTGGCTTAGCATCTAATTAGTTACTAAAATGTCCAAATTGCATTTCGAAATTATTTTTGCGCAAGATACGCAATTTCAATTCTTGCTTCTAAATGACGTCATTTTGGGGTAACTAAGATTTGAGATCTTGCATCCGATGGACGTAATTTTTAAACTACATTCAAAATACAAGGCCATGTATACCATAAGAATAGGTTGTTGTTGCTGATGACTAATAATAACCCGAAGTTTCTCCAAATTTATTTTTTGGCCAATTGTGAAGAACGCATGATAACTCGGCGCTAGTATAGTTTCGTTAAACAAGCAGAGAAGAGAACAATTGTGGTATTGTTGGAAAATTTTTTGGAAAATCGGATTCAACTCATTCAATTGTTTAAAATAATGTCACCAGAATTGAAAAGTGACAACTATCAAGTCGTCAAAAGCCGACAAAGTACCATTAGGAGAACATGTTGGCAGATTCAACACTCCAATCGTTGATGAAGTTGCTGTTATTATGGTTAGTGATCCAGTTGACAGTAAAGCTATTAAAATTACTCGACAGGACAGCAGTATCAGTGCAATTTCTGATATACATCGTTCATTTGACGCAATCAAATATCAGGGAATATCACCTTAACATCAAACAGGACAGGATGAATATCACCTTAACATCAAACATTGTAATCAAGTACCTGTAAATTTGTTACGTAACTGTTCAATTTCCTTTTATATTAATTTTAATTTCTTATTTTGATTTCCTTACTATTTAATACTTTAATTTTTCAGGTAATAAAACAGATAAGAAAGTTAGTTCAATGAACTACTACTCTCACATAGTCTCATATGATTAGACATAATCAGGACAACTATATTCTTCGATACCGTCAGCTATTCCATCAATATGTTGTGGATATGTATGTCGAGATTGAGAGCGAAAGCTTAAGATTTATTCGATACAACCAGGCTAAATTACGATTGGAAGAATAGATCCACTTACAAGATGCTATCGTTGGAATATAAATGGAAATTTAAACCCCAATGACATCGGTAATGCTTTCATTTTACCTTCAAGCTACACGGAACATACAGGAATACATACAAGATACGATGACTTACGTACGTAATTACAGTCGTCCTGATTTGTTTATTACATTTACATGCAATACTAATTGGGAAGAAATACAAACTTTACTAATACTGGGAAAACAATCAATATATTGTAATGATATAACTGCACGTGTGTTTAAGCAAAAATTGAATTCCTTGATTGAGTTCATTTGGTTTTCGGTAACACACGCTGCTGGCTGTGTTAACGAGGTTTGCCTCTGGCCCACATTTTAATTTGGATAGAAGTTAAAATACTTCCAAAAGAAATTGATCAAATAATTTCAGACCCATCAATTGACCAAGAATTGTTTGATGTCGTTACCAGTCACATGATCCACGGGCCGTGCAGTGCTTTTTACATGGCATCGCCATGCATGGAAAATGTAAGAAGCATTCCCCAAAGCAGTATATGAATGATACTATCACGGATATTGAAGGTTATCTGTTGTATCGCCTCAGAAATGCTGAGAACGGTGGCCAAACATTCGCAATGCGACTGTCAAATTCTACAAATCAAGTTGAAATTGACAATCAGTGGGTGGTACCATACTCTCCATTGCTTTCAGAAACGTATAAGGCTCATATTAATGTCGAACTTTGCAGTTCCGTAAAATCGATTAGTACATTTGTAAATATGTTAATAAAAGCAGCTATTTATCGGTGTTAAAAGTACAAAATAATTAATAAAAAATAAAAAGGACGAAATAACACGATACCAAATGGGTAGATACATCAACATGAACGAAGCTATATGACATATTCTTAGTTTTCCCATAAGTGAAAAAAACCCTTCTATCCAACATCTAGCAATACATCTTGAAAACGGTCAACGTGTATACTTCACTGAAGAAAATGTTCTCCAAAGAGAACTTGATCCTCCAAAAATGACACTAACTGATTTTTTTACATTTTGTCAAAAACCTGATGTTTTCGGCCAGTTCTCAAAAATATTACTATACACTGATGTTCCATCCTATTATACACGAAATAAATCAAGTAAAAAATGGGAGTCACGGCAAGTAAAAACACATCCTTCGATTACAGGCATATTCAAAGCCAAGACATTGGGACGACTTTACAACAGTATATCCAAAACAATTGTTTATACTTTTATTTACGTTTGTTGTTGGTTAATATTCCCGGACCATATAGACCCGGTTGGTTAATATTCGAATTTTTACGAACAGTTAATGATTGAGTATTCAAAACGTATCAATATGTATGTCGGAAGTTGCAATTGCTGGAAGAAGACAACCAATGGGACTTGACACTTGCCAATACAGCGTTGACATCAACGTCGAATAACATTCATCAATAGTTTGCAATTATTTTGACAACATGTTGTCCATCACAAGCGTTGACTTTGAGGGAAAAATACAAGAATTATTATGACTGAATACATATTGCATGAATTAGACACATAGACCAATATGCCCAAACATAGAGTACACGCTAGATATATTATTAAGCGTTTGTGTTGATCGAAAATTTATGTATATTTATATCAAATTTACCACTTAATAATAATGGTATGCTTCATCTGATCGTCTGGCCGCCGACTTAGTTAACAGTGATTTACAGTGAGGAAAAAAATATGACCGTCAAAAAGATCACGGAAAATATTCTTGAAAC
This sequence comes from Nephila pilipes, assembly GCA_019974015.1. Classification (NCBI taxonomy): domain Eukaryota; kingdom Metazoa; phylum Arthropoda; class Arachnida; order Araneae; family Nephilidae; genus Nephila; species Nephila pilipes. The sequence continues at coordinate 86,707 of BMAW01012064.1, read as the reverse complement.
AACCATTTTGACTGGGAAGTTTACAGAAGTGGTCCTGTTGCCACGCATTCCAATGATAGCGTCAGAATCTGCAATAGCTTTCAAAATGCTTCAGTTTCCAATTCGTTCAGATTTCGCCATGACCATAAATAAGTCGCAAGGCCAAATAACGTCCATTGGCGGCTTAAACTTAGAAAATCCATGTTTTTCCCATGGGCAATTTTATGTTGCATGCTCACGTGTGGGAAAACCATCGAATCTATTTGTGTTAACAAGAGACAGGTTAACCAAGAATATTGTGCACCAATTAGCTTTGAATTAATTTAAAATTGAATATTTTTATAATTCAAAATGATGAATATAATTATTAAAAATAATAAATAATATACTCTACCTACCTCATTTTAAAATTTTTATATGTTATCAACTAAGAACTTACTCATTTATTAAAAACTCTACACGAATATGAGATGAATAAAATATAAAATTCAAAATTTTATATTGATTTATGCTTAATATTAACTCCACGAAAATTTTTATCAATTGCCTCTAAATTTTGACATAAGGTTCAAATCTCAAGCCCGTGGGTTATTATAACGGCTACAATGTATTCGTCTTTGTTCCTAAATAATAATTTGACTTTATTGAATAGTTTACTACAATATAATTCAGCGTATAACTTAGCCACAGCAACGCGTGGCCGGGTCTGCTAGTATATATATATATATACTAACAGATACTCTCTCTTCCTATATATATATATATATATATATATATATATATATATGTATAACATAAAGCAATTAATTTATCATTAAAACACAAAAGGAAGAGAACAATTAAAAACCAAATATTATTTATCATTTTACATATATATATATATATATATATATATATATATATATATATATATATATGTACTAGCAGATATTCTCTCTTCCTATATATATATATATATAGAAAGAGAGAGAGAATGAGACAGAGCTTCAATTTTTCTTCATTTAAATTTTGTTGAAAATAAATTCAAGTTGGATTAGTAGTTAATGTATTTAAAACATGATGCAACAAAGTTTGTTACTATATATAGAGTCAATAATTTATTTATACTTTTGATTAGAGTACTGGGATGGTGTGACGTGTAATGTGACATTTTGCGTGAAATGATCAATAATGTTTGATATATAACAATGACTTCAGAGAGTGAGAAGTGAAAGGTTCTTACAGCAGTTCGCAAACATTTGATATATATATATATATATTAAGTTGCCATTATAACTACCGTAAAAAGTGAAATATTATATAAAAAAAACGTTAAGATTGTGACGTTGGCTAGTCGCGATTTTCTCTTTACTAACCTTGGTTTTTTTTTATTGAGATGGATTGCATGAAATAACAATTTCTTCCCAACCAAAATGAAACGCGATTATGTTAATTAAATACAGGTCGAAATAAAGTGAAGTGATTCAGATATAATGATATAAAAGTAAGAAGAAATTGAGAAGAAAGTACTGGATAAGCGAATGTTACTATCCTGATCAAACGACAACTGCTGACTACAGAATTGGGGCGATCATAAAGGCTGGACGCAATACTCATCAAAGACGGTCAGGTAATTGGAACAGAGACCTCGGTATAAGTATCTTAATTTCAGTTATAATTAGAACTGATAGCTAGGAATGAAAACCGGAGATAGTCTTTGGTATTCTAGGCATCCATAATAAATTATTTAGTCTCGAGTTTCCTTATATTGTTTTCCTGTCTCTTAAAGTTTAATATATCAAATTGAATTATGGCTCAAGAGACAAATAATAACGGGCAACCGTTATAAATTGCATAAAATTAAAATTTCTTCCCAACCAAAATGGAACGTAATTAATTAATTTAGATGTAGGAAGAAATTATGTGGAATGATTAAGGTATAATGATATATAAAATGTATGCAAGTGGGGGAAAACAAGAAGAGAGATAAAGGGTAAGGATTGACAACCGGATTATTGTTACGGAACTTAAAATTATTCTATTAGTTTTGCGTGTCTCACTGAATACCACTAACCCCATTTATCTACGTGGTTACTATAAAATATAGGGCTGAAATCAGCAACAAGTTTATTGGCAGGAGATTTTCTATTTCAATTATAATTTAGGACTGAGAGTTAGGACGGAACTCTAGAGAGAGCGATCTTGGTTATTCTCTTTTGATAATAAATAATTCGCTTCTTCAGTCACGTGTTTTCTCAATATGAGTTTTGTCACTTAGGTAAAATATATATTAAATAGAAATATGGAGCTAATAGTAAAGGACAAACTTCCCAGCGTAATTATGTAGTACGGATATTAAATTTCTGAACAGGCTATGCTAATTGAATTTGTGTTACAAACGCGAGTAAGCTATTTTTGGCTCGGAATATAACAAATTCGGAGCAAAAAATAGCGTACGTTTTCATAAGTGTATTTAAAAATTTATATTTTTATGATAATGTGTACTTTTAAAATTCTTTTACATATTCGGAAATGAAAAATTATTTATTCATTGGTGTAAATATTCTTACGAAAGTTTTGAAAAGAAAATTTTATGTCGTCAAATAATAAGGACAAAAATTTAATATTACGGGTTGCCATTTTCCTATGCACAATAATTTATAAATATTTGAACCCATAAATAAGAAATCTTTGAGTCAAACTTCAAAAAGTTTGATATTTATAATAATATTTTAGTGCTGAATAAATTAAGCATAAAAGAACCGACATTCGGAAATAATTTTTTTTTTCAGAAATTATTTAAGATTGTTAAATATGTTAATGAATTACTCTTTAACGTAATCACTTAGTTCTCTTAAGATATTAACAATTTTTCAGAGGCTCTAAGAATTGTGAAAATTATTAAAATGGTCCAAAATTTCTTTGGGCCACCAATGCATCTGAAAATATTGCGAATACACTCTGCATATTTATACACTTTTTATAACAAACTGTATGGGTATTTATACACTATTATCTTCATGTTTTTCACACTATTATCTTCATGTTTTTCACACTATTATCTTCATGTTTCGGAGTACCTACTTTTATGAACAGGTATAATGAAAAAGATCTGACTCAGTAATATGAGAGTCTAGTTTCTAAATGTCCTCAAAGAAATATTATTTTCGACAAGTATTAATCAATGAATATTATGAATCGAAAACACTCTTGGGAATAAAGATGCACGACTTTATAAATTAAGAATAATTTGAAATTAAAAATATATTATAATTTTTTTATTGAATTCCTTTTTGTTAAGATATTGGGAGAAGGTAACGGAATAATAAAAAAAGGATAAAAATTGCCGTTAAGTATTTTTTGAGGAAATGATAGCTTACCATTCTCATTCACTGCCACTTTCATTCCTTCTGGATCGATTTTCAGCCAAGTCTGCAAAACCGAAGGGACATCGTGAACTCTCACTTGTCGTCTCAGTTCCATTACTTGAGGAATGTCTTCTCTCATGCATCTGATTTTAGTGGCTATTCAGCAACTTCTGCTAGACGATTGATCTGTCGAAAACTTTTTTGTAATACATAAATGCTCTGTCTAAAGAAATGAAATTTTTTTTTTAAAAAAAAAACGAGCTTTAGTGGAAGATATCAGTTGAAACTAACAAAAAAAATGCAAAAAAACTCGCAACGGACACATCTACAAATAGAAGTAGTTAGTACTTATAAGAGTTTGCTAGCGAACGCTTCTTTACTCATTCTCCCAGAGGGGAATGCACATTTGTCTCTGTTGACCGACAGTCGGGTACTGCTATCGGAGCAATTTGAAACAATATTTTTATAACAGGACACAACTTCAAGTATTTTTTTTACCTCGCAAGTTGAAATCTACCGAAATATTAATTTTATAGATTAAGTTAGTTTTGTGTGAGAATTTAAAATTTTGTTGAGGATGTTTATTAATTTTATTATATAATATTTTAAAAGGTTCTTAAGAATTAGTAATATTGCATTTTAAGATGTGTTTTTAATTCTTCTTCCTTCAATCGAATATATATATATATATATATATATATATATATAAATTGACAATTTTCTATTTTTAAAATTAATTTTAACCCAGAAATTCGTCTTTTATCCTTCTTACTTAAATGTAAGCTTATATAAAATAGATTTTTTTCTCTGTTAAGAAATTTAGAATAATAAGATTATTGGTAACATTTAAACAGGTCAGATAGTTATTGTTTCTATTTAATAAAGGAGAAATATGAATTTTATTTTAAACATAGTTAGAAATATTTTATATAAATTCTTACTTAGAAATATATCAAATTAGTTAATAAGCCTTCAAATATTCAAAATAACTTAAATAATTTCTCTTTAAAATGTGCTAAGGCTGATAATCGAATTTGTTTCTAAAGAGAAACTTAAAATATAAAAACTATGAAGTTAGTTTTTGTAATTTTTTTGGATAATATTTAATAAAGATTTTCTTCGATTTTGTTTATGATTTAAAATTTTTTACTAATTTTCTTGGTTTGTTTTTAATTTGTATTTTAAAATTTATTTAAAATTTTCTTAAAGTTGTTCTTATTTTTAATCATTTAAGTTATTCTTTTCTCTCAATTTCTTTCTATTTTTTAGTTTATTACCATTTAAGTTTTTATAATTTATTTTTCTTTTTATTTAATTTTTCTGCTTAAATACTCTTACTAAAAGTTTTCTTTTGTAAATTTTGTATTAAAATAGTTTGATAGGTGGCGTTGCTATATTCTGACTCTTAGCGTTTTAAAGTTTCGAAATTAATATTTTAAGACTTTTAGGATTTCTTTTTTTTTTTTAATTTTTGATTTTTTTTTTTTGTAAGTTTTTAGTTATAATTTTTGCTTCAATATCCTTTGGAAGTTTTGCCTGTCCTTTGATTTTCGATTGCCTATTTCTAGATTTTAATGTTGACATTCTGGCAACATTTAAAATTTTTTTAGAGTTTAGTGTTTGCATTTTACCTTAATTTTTCAGTTTCAGGTTTAGGTTTTTAAAGTTTGGTTTTTAAAGATTTGTTCCTCTTTTCTGCCTTTTCCTTTTAATTTAATCTTTTTTGGTTTAAAACTTTCAGAATTTTTTCAATTTATATTTTTAGTGTTATATACATTTTCTTCATAATACATTTTATTGACAGGGACAGTTAAGCCTATAATTCTAAAATAACTCAGCTTAACAGTCTTATGCTTGTTACAACTTTCAATATATTATTCTCAATTTTTGTATGTTCGAAAAATTTAAGGTTTTTTAAATTTTTCAAATTTCGAGATATTTTATTTACTTTTTTACTCTTCCTGATTTATAACACACACAGACACACACGGATATAAATGTGTATATATAGGTATAATTTTACCAATTTTTAGAAATAGTATTCTTCTACAAAAAATTATTTTATTAAACTTGAATTTTGTGAAAATATTTTTTATTTTAATTTCGAACTGAGCCTCTAGTTGGAGATGTATTGTATTAGGATAGATTCTTGTATGAATATTAGTTGTCTTGGATTTAGCAATTCAAGCAAATTTACAGCAAAGATTTTTATATTTAAAATGATTACTTGGTAGAGGTTTTTAAATAATTAAAAAAAATTATTGATATTTTTTTTTCAATTTTCTATATTTAATCAATTAATTAAGGGATTTTGGCGGTTATAAACAATATATATTCCTTTATGGCGCAATATATTGTGCCATAAAGGAATGAGACTTGCACAACTATTTGTCTGAGGTTAAGGTTATAACTCTTTTAGTTTCTTAAAAATATTTTTGTGTATTAATGGTTAATTGTAAGCTTATGGTTATTTGCTTTAGTTTTAATGAATTTTTTCTCTTTTTTATTTTGTAAATTTGAAATTCAGAAATTTTCTGTAATTTTGATCGAAAATATGGAGCAATATTTAAAAATTACATTATCTGCATTTTTAATTTTCATTAAATCTTTACTTATTTTGAGAATCGCTATGTTTTTGGGTTGCTTTGTATCCAACAAGGTTTCAATTTTTAATTTATGGTTTTTTTGTGAATTAAAATTAATTATGTAAAGTTTGTATTTCAGAAAACGTATGGTTTTTTCATTATAATATTTAGTATGTTTTAATTTAGAATAATAATTTTCCTGTTATTGATTTAGTTATTTTGATAATTATTGATTTAATCACTTAATCTTTTTTGTATTTATAGGTTTTATGTTTTAATAAGTATGATTTTGTATAATTTTAAATTATATCTATTTTATTATTTCAATTTATATCTATTTTATTTATTTTAAATGATTTTAGAGAAATTAAAGATATTTAGACTACCGATTGACAATTAATCATTTTGTACGTGATACATTTTATATAAATTTTAATTTAAAGCAAAGCATATCCACACCTAAGTGTTGACTTTTCTATTTGAAGAAAACTTCAGAAAGAATAATGCAGTATTATATAATGCATTTATTTTTTCAACATTACCCTCATTGGCATAATTATCAACTGCGTATAATTTTAGTAATAATAAGGCACATAGTTGTGGTTTATTAATTAAATAAAATAAATATTTAAAGTTAAATTCACTTTTAAAAAACGAGAAAACGAAACTGAATCATTACGAGATTATCAAGTAGAGAGGTAAACGGTTCTATGAAATAAGAAATATGAAAGATTTTTGAAAATTGACAATGGAGCAAAAAATCTTTAAACTCCGTCAAAATTTAAGCACGTATTCTAAATTTAGAGCGAAGCAAATTAAGAACTAAATTAAAATTTCCAGCACATAGGCTGTAATGTTTCGATTGCTAATAAAGAGGAAACATTTTTTTATATATGTATACTGTTAAATCAGATTTTATAAAAAAAAAAAAAAAAAATAATGCCAAATATAATGCCAAAAAATATAGTCTAATTGTTTGTTACTTGGTGTATCACCTATAAATCCTTACATTGCCCCATACAGATATTTTAAATGTTGTTGGAAAAATATACAGAGTATTTGTTTCAATCAATAGTTAAAATGTTACATATCATTATGTAAATCGCCAGTGGAAATTGCTGATAGACGGTCGAATCATATAATGTTTGATTTCACATATACTCTATAACAAAAAAAAAAAAAAAAAAAAAAAAAAAATGGCGTACTGAGAAGAAGTTATCCGACTCCATGTCACACGACATGGCAAAGAGTGATAAAGCTCCCTTATGGACTCCTGCAGTATTTCTTGCCAAATTTGCTCCAATTGTCGGGCTAGATCATCAACATTCCCTGGTAGATGCAGTCGTCTTTCTAACATATCCCAGACATGCTCGATTGGAGAGAGATCTGACTGGCCAAGGAAGTGTTTGACAAGTTGTAAGACAGTTCATAGCAACATGTGCCGTATGTGGTCTGGCATTATCTTGCTGAAAAATAAGGCAAGATAATTCCAGAGTACTGAAAAAGGAAGGGTAGCTAATCAGGTCTCAGAATATCGTCGAAGTACCGCTGTGCCATATGTGTGCCTCTAAGGACGTTCAAAGGGGTGCTGCTATCAAGGGAAATGGCACACTAGACCATAATTCCTGGTTGAGGGCATGTTCGGCGTGCAATAGTGAAAGCAGAATCAGCACGCTACCCTGGGCATCTCCTGACACGTCTTCGATGATCGTCAAGACATACTTAGAAGCGGGATTCGTCGCTCAACACTATACGTCCCCAGTCAGAATCATTCCAACCTGATGGAGCTAAACACCATTGTAATCTGGCTCGCCTATGTGCAGGCGTGAGTGGCATAATGGTCGTAGCGGTCGGTACGAGCGTACATTTCGCTCTATCGTCCGTCCGTGAATGGTCATGGTGGACAATCACGTGCGGGTAGCACGTTTGATGCTTGATAACGATGAATGAGGTACTCTAACATTCACTATGTCCATCTGATCTGCTGTGGCCCTAGGTCGACCGTGACCATCATGACGCTGAAATCTGTCATTGGCCAATCCTTTTGGCCAGGATCTCCAAATCGTCGTATCGCTTCAACCCATGTGACGAGCGATTCTCCGATTTGCCAAACCTGCCTCTTTCAATCCAATGGTATGACCTCTTTCAAACTCTGACAGTTGCCCGTAATGAGCTTCGAATTCTGCGGCGAGGTATTGTTTCAATCTTTAAAAGGTTTATTAAATCGCAATGCAACAGAAAATTTGACCATCAGATTGAGAATCGCTTCTTATATACACCTGCTGAGTGCGCAGTTCCGATGCACTGTAGCTCTCGCTATTCATTCATTGGACACCAAGTTTTAATCATTTGCATGATCGGTCCAAATGTGTTTGCATACATTTCATTGCAATTGAGCAACTCCTTCTTGGTGCGTCGTTTTTCTGGTTATAGAGTGTATCTATAATTTCTTTCTTTCTTTCTTTTTTTTTTTTTTTGAATGAATGAGAAATTGTGATCGCTTTCTTTATAAATCCAAAATATTAGCACTAGTCCATCTTATCTTGCTATCATAATACCGTGATTCTTACTATCTGGAGAAATCAGGAAATCAACTTTTGAGTTTTTTTGACTGGATTCTTTCGACCACTGCCTCTTCGATAGTACAGTTTGTGAACCACTTATCTGCGCAGCTCACGCAACTATACGGTAAGAAAAACAGGATTTAATAATTAATTAATTTAAAATCAGTATGAAAAATTTAATTCTGATATGTAATATGTTGTTCTAGCTAGAGACATAAAACATGGTTCAATAAGTTCCGAGACTAACCCAGAGATGGCGCTCGTAGTAAACCAGTAACCAGGTCTTTCTAGAGTACTAACCTTTGCTTGAAACGTGTCAAAATTTTAAGTCGATCGGACCAGAAACAGCTGAGTTATCGAGGTTGGAGTAAAGTCGTTTTGTAGTTTGTTTAAAAAATGGAAAAAAACCGAGTTTCGTGTTCTGATAAAACATTGTTTTTTAATGGGTAAAAACACCGTGCAAGCGAAACAATGGATTGAAAAATGTTACCCGGACTCTTGTCCATCAAAAGCAAAGATTTGTCGGTGGTTTGCCGAGTTTAAACGTGGTCGTACCGACACAAATGACGCGGAACGCTCGGGTAGACCTGTGGAAGCCGTTACACCGGAAAATGTGAGTGAAGTGACAAAAATTATAATGAAAGATCGTATTGTGAAGCTCCGTGAGATTGCTGAGATGACACAGATATCCTATGGAAGTGTATTTACTATCCTTCATGAAAAATTGAGCATGAAAAAGGTTTTTTCCAAGTGGGTGTCGCGATTGCTTTCGATGGAACAAAAACAGCAACGAGTCGATGATTCAGAAAGCTGTTTATCGCTATTTACTCGCAACAAAAAAGATTTCTTGCGTCGTTACGTGACCATGGACGAAACGCAGCAGTCAGCTGGCAAAGTCATGGCGTCAGTTTTTTGGGATACGCATGGCGTGATTTTCATTGACTACCTCGAAAAAGGTAAATCGATCAACAGTGATTATTATATTGACTTGCTGGTGCGTTTGAAGGAGGAAATCGCAAAAAAACGACCGCACAGTCTCGGGACTTATTGATCCATGTGTTACTCACGGTTATATTGAATTAATCGTGAAAGGCAAATTCAACTGTAACTATATATCTTATTGATTTCCTCAGAAATCTTTTGTATAATGCATTGGTATCATAACGATTATTAAAGCTCATTTAAATATGATTCGCCTTTTTTTAGGATTTAACTTTAAGAATCGTGATTGCATTTGCAATTCCTTTTACAGTGTTCGATCTTTTGTCAGATAGTACTTTTTAAACACTATATATTTATTTTTCAATTTTTATTTTCAGCTTTTTTTTAAATCTTTAAATGTTCATATAATTTTTTTTGATTCCTTAAAATATAGAATTTCTTTCAAGGGATAATTATAGTGTTAGATATTGCTATCGTTAAAAGGCAAACATGTAAAATATTCTGCAATGAATATTAGTAAGCAATTATTTTCTTTTGATCCTTTAAAATACTGGAATATATTTTTAAATGCAGCTTTTTTCGTAAAATTATAATTTTTAACAAAAAATATTAGTTTACGGAGAAAGAATAACTTCGGTTATATAGATTAAAAAGACTATCATTCATTTAAAATCTTTTCTAGGATACATATAAACCCAAATTTCCTTACTATATTTTCTAATACAAAAGGGTCTCAATAATTTGATTAAGTTTACTGAAATATAATTAAATTTATTATTTAAAAGAATTTTGGTAATCACAGAAGGAATAATATTACAAATCATGGAATTATTTTCATATTTCGGTTGAATAGTTGCCCTCATGAATTTTGAATACTCTTTGATGTAATAGAAATACTCAAGAAAGATTTTTAAAAAATATTTTAAGTCAAAACCTTTTCAAGAATTATTGGTAAACCTAGCAATAAAATTGTACTTAATTAGAATATTTAAGTTTGTGGAAACTATGTTAATATCTAAAGTAATTGTTTGAGAAAATCTGAATTAATTCTAATGTTGAAACCTTTTTAAATATATTTTGAATCCGAATACATAAAGATTCGTTTAAAAAATAATATCATATGGAACAAAAATGTCTTCACAGAGTCAATGTTTCTATTGATAAATAAACAATAATAAATTACCTTTATTCTGATTAATAACCTAGATTCTGAGATTATTCTGATTACCTAGATTCTGAATAAATTACCTTTATTCTAATTATTCTTTTTTTTAAAAAAAATCAAACTTGAAATTTTTTAAGAATTCATTAAATTTCTGGAAACGTATGTGATTTATGCAAAACAAACATATAATTCTTTAAATAGATAGAAAAAAAATTATATTTAAATGCAATTAGAATATTAACAGAAATATAACTTTCAGTTTACTATCTAATAGCAATTAGATTTCCTTAACCAATTTATTCAAAAATTCTTCTTGGAAAAATATAAATAAAAGAATAACTGTTAATGAACTATTAGAGCTCTTCAAAAAGTTGATTTATCCATCAAAAATACACAATATGTTGGCATATTCAATAAGATTGAAAGATAATTCGTAAGATTACCGTAATGCTCCGCCATATGTGTTCGAAAACGTAACAGTCTGAGCACAATTTACGAGAACAGCCCGAACAGAGAACATCCTGAAACTGAAATTAAAAACGGCCAATTCATTGCATTTTGGTAATGACTTATAAATAACTCTCGGTTTACAGCTTTTTCATGTAGTTTAACAAGCATGATAAGGTACTCAAAACTAAATATTTGTTTTAGAAAAATATTTCTCAAGGCGAACATTTAAATGCAATCACTAAATTCAATCGTACATAATTGGTATTAAACTTTTTATCATGTATTTTATTATATTGCAGCATAATTCTCCTTACAGAATACACCAGCTGCTCAAATTATATTTGCAGTTTGAGAAAGCTGAACAGTAGTACACATATACAATTAATATCAAATCAAACAAACCCATTTTTTATGGTGAGCTATACTTATAAATAACATCTGTATATATATTGTGATGTATTTATATATAGATATTCTTAGGCGTCATTGGGAGAAATGAACAAAATTTCTCACAGTGTTCTAATCACGCTTAAAGGACGGGGAAAATTTAGTAAAATAAATCATAAAATTTCTTTGACATAAATATATGGTATAATATGCGTAACAACTTTGATATATTTAATTTTAAAATTTTCTTTGATTATATGTATGTAGCAAGAATTTGAAGAATCCTTTTCGTTTTAACCGAAATGAGGGTATATCATGAAAGCTGAAGTAAGAAATTTTGGACGTATGTTTCCCAATATTTCATTTTTTGTGCTTACCTTTTATAATTTATCATTACATTTTCTAGTTTTTGTTATGAAGGTTTTATTATAAATTAACTGTATTCACATTAATTCGTGCTCTTAATTTCCTAAATTTGGTACTGAACCAAAAATTACTGTTTTGAAAACATTAGTTATTTGGATAAATATTTCACAATAATTATTTTTTGTTAAGTGATTAAAATTTTTAATTTACTATTAGTATATTTTCTTATGCATCCAAGCTCGTATGAATTATAATAATGCGATTTGAAATTATTAGTTTTATTTATTTACTGGGGAAGGAGTATGAAATCAACAAATAAATTCTTACTTTTTATTTGTAAGTAACAAGACATTTATTCTTTTTCCGTGGGAACAGAATATTTTTTTCATTGCCTCAAAAATCCTTAAAAAAGAATTTTATATATGTACAAGGTGACCACTAAAGACCCTTGCCCCTCTCTTAATTCCGGAACGGCTGCTGCTATATTCATAAAAGTGGTGTCTAGGTACAGTAAAGTAGTCCTGCGCTACTGAATGATACCATTTACGTCGCCACTTGGTGGGAAATTGTGGAGTTAGCATTCCTATCTCCGAAACAAAACAAGACAGGGAAAAGAAGTGATTTACAAAGTTATAGAGTATCATTTACTTAGTACATAAAGACACCTTGTGGACATTAATATGAATAATAAAACGGTTAAAACTCGCATTTGTTTTTTTTTTCTCGATTTCCTACATTGTGACGACACGAAACTTGAACGGAAGGAGAAACGATTATCTTTCTGGCGAAACACACCACCACAATGTGGCACAGTGGTATTGCCAGTGATCCCCAAATATAGATCATGTAAAATAGAGTCGCATCAACTCAACGCAACTTGCGCTTGGTGTTCGAAATATTTGCAGTATACAAATACGTAAAAAACGTCACGTCTGTTTACCTGAGACAGCTATAAAAGAGACATTTTTTAGTGTTGTAGCATGTTGATGCTTGTAGTCATGGAACGATTTTACAAAGCTGAGTATTACAAAATGGTTTTACTGTACGGTGAATGTGGACGCAAGGCACGATTGTCAGCAAGATCGTACAGACAACGTTTCCTTTAAAAGTCCCGCATCCTTCTCATCAAACCATCCTAATTGTTGTAAAATGTTTAAGGGAAACAGGTTGCGCGACTAGTCGAGCTTGATCTGGCAGACCAGCTAAGGTAGGATGGTAGGTTCAATCAGATTAGGTATTAACTTACGCCCTTGCATATCCGAAATGCAGCACAAAAGAGATCAGTCAACACTGTGACCTCTCCAAAAGTAAGGTTTGGAAAATCCTGAGCGAATTAGGCGCTCATCCAAACCGATCAACGCCTCAACAGGTTTTACTGGAAGCTATGCATGGTGCAACTTTGTCATGAATCAGATACAGGTTCAGCCAACATTCTTGGCAGGTATAGCGCGGACGGATGAGGCATACTTTTCACGGAATGGCATGTACAATAGGTAAAGCACCCATTACTGAGCGCTGGTAAATTCTTGTTGTTTTACAGACGTTCGACATCAAATGCGATTTTATATTAATCTTTGGTATGCAATTTACAATAACAAGTTGATCGGCACAATATTTTATGATGGCATGTTAACGAATGCACGATATTTACAATTGCTACAGTACGCAATACCCGATTTTGTGAAGAATCTGGCGTTGTTTAATTTTAGGAACCTATGGTTTTTCAACATGACGACGCGCCTACTCACTAGACATCTCTAGTGAAGTAGTACCTGGTCAAGGAATTTGGAAACCAAATAGTGGGTATGGCGGTTTCGAAGAGTGGCCTCCACGTCTGCCTAATCTGATTGCACTGGTCGTATTTTCTGTGGGGATGCCTGGAACAGCAGGTGTATGCGACCCCTCCACAAGCATTGAAGGATCTTAAACAACGCATTGCGGACGTTTGTGCCAACATGTCACGCTCTATGCTCCAGTGTGCACATCGTGACTTTCAAACGAGGACCCAAATGTAAATTTCAGGTGACGGTGGGAAGTTTGAATATTTCAAATAAATGTGTAAGGTTATAACTAGTTGTTTTTATTCTTTCTCCTATCGTTTTGTCACACCACAATGTAGGAAAGCATGAAAAAACAAATACGTGTTTTAACCGTTCCATTCTTCACATTAATGCACCCAAGGTTTTTCGAACTAAATTGATGATGTTCTGCAATTTTATAAATTCTATTTTTCCTGTCTCGTTTCGTTTTTGGGACAGTAATGATATCTCCGCAGTTTTCTACCTGGTGGCGAAGTAGGTGATTTCATTCAGTAGCGTATATGATACTTTATTATACCTAGACACCACTTTTATGAATATAGTAGCAACCGTTCCGAAGTTAAGAGAGTGACAAGGGACTTAAGTGTAAGCACCACATTTTTAATCATTTTTTTTTAAATATTTTAATTTCCGAACCCAAAAGTTTTCATGTCGGGTATATTTTATATTAACTTAGAAAAATATTGCTAAATTATCCGAAATTCATAGCTCGTTCCCCATAAAGAAATTTATATGAAGAATCAATATATGTACTAATATTTAATTTCGAATAACTTATTCACTCCATTAAATGTAGTTATCTTTGAGGCAATGAATGATGAAATAAATATCATGCATTTTTAGAATTGGCATATGATCTTAAAATTACATTACTAATTTTTAGATTCCCTTCTTGAAAATATTGACAGATCAATCTGAATAAAGGGAAATTTTGTATTATTATTCATTTCATTGCCTTACTAAATTTCGAATTTCTAGTTTGTTAATGCTTTGTTATTCGTGACTTTTCCTTTAACTAACTTTTTGGGACACAACTTCTTATATTATTTAAATTACTCTCTTCGATCATTTGAAAACGTGATATACGAAGATTAGATGAATATAAGAAATATAGATGGAGATACATATATAAGCAATGAGTAACTAAATATTAGAGTTAGAAGTGAGTAGTCGGTAGATGGCGGATGACAGAAATTGCAGTTTAGCAAGTTAATATCGAGTGTAGTTTCTTGTAAAACTGCCATCACGAAGCCTATTTGGCTGTTGGAAAGAAAAGAACCTACATAGAGAGAACTAACAGCTTAAAAGAAGTGAATTCAGATCCTTCTGCAACACATGTATAAACAGCAGCTGCAACGTTAACTTCCACTTCTGACGCCGAATCGAACTGCTTTCTTTTAACTCAGGGGTGAATATCTTTTGCATACTACGTGTCTATTTCTTAATAAAGGAGTTCAAATGCGCTATATAACTTGAACACTTTTTATACTGTCTTTCTTACATGATTAGAGGCTGCTAAGTAGAGATAAAAAAAAAAAGACTGCTTCGCTTCGGTAAGGAAAAGGAATAAATAAATCCCATAATTCAATGAAAAATAAACATCACTTCAATTAAGAGGCCATGGTAGCCTAGTAGTCATGGTAGTGGACTAACGGCTGGCGTTGTTTTTGTCAAGTCGTAGGTTCGAGCTCTGATGTCATTAAAAACTGGTCGTGTAGTGGGGCTGATACACGTAGAATCTTATTGAACTCCCAAGTCCTTTAATCGATATGGTGTGGAAATTGGAGGGGGAGATGCCAGTTAAGGTATCCGTCTCGTCATTTGACCAAGGGTCAAAATTTTGAGGTCCGTCGCCAATAGCATTCGTGTTGCTTTTAAGGGCGACCATAATAAAAACAGTCAAATCAAATCAGTTAAATGAAGGACCATTATATAATTATCTGGAATGATCTCTACACAATCTATAAAATATACGAAAATAAACAAGGTAAAACGCTTACCTCGCTTTCGAATCCAATAGGCGGGAGGAATTAATTCGACTTTTCGCCTCAAATTCTAAAGGACAATCTGAGTTATTCCAGAAATTCTTGACAGTAACAACTTGGGGAAAAACATCCAGATTATTTTCTACAGAATGAAATATTGAAATAATATTACTTACAGATATTATAGTTGATACATCAATTCGAATACACTTATTGAGTATAAAGATAAACGCAACCGAAGAGTTCGAAAGTTCAGTTCGTTCTGTTTTTGTTTTTCGCTCCGATCTCCTTTTTAACTACTTCGGCAACCGTCTCTTTTCCTCAGCTCGATGGCGTGGCATATAGCAGAACGGAACAATATACTCGCTATTGCAATTTCGTGTGCTTTCCTTTCAATACCTTTATTATTAAAATTGCGAGCAAATATTCGGTGAAAAGGCTTTACAATTTCTTCTCCGTCAGAAAAAGGTATCGCTTTTTGCCAATGCTAAAGAAATATATGCTTCTCTCATTGCTAAGTCTCCACACTTTACTTTAGCAATATATTTTGTCTTCTTCTGATTATTTTTTTTTCTCAATCAAATATTCTTTTCACGATTCAGACCAAAGAACAAATTTCATTTTGCTTTCTATGTAAGTCTGTTGCTATGTTTCATAGTGTCTATTAAGATCATATTTTTAAGAAAAAATACTTTCACAAACAATGCAAAACAGTTTTCCTGAGGAATTTGCTATAATTAGTAACATATTTCCCTCGCTGTTTATTACATTCACGCCTATTATCACTTTCTGCGCATCTTTCGGTTCTTATATTTTGCATTGAAATGATAAAAATGATTTGAAAAAAAAAAAGACATTAAAAAGTATAAAATTTTAAAAGTTTTTAGGAAAAGTACAAATAGTTCTAAGTCGTATCACGCAAAATAAAATACACAAACCCCTTAAAACGCTTTCGCAAAAACTCTACTTCAAAACTCGACATCCCGATGGCTCACTCAGAAACGACCGAAGTGCCCATTGTAATCATCAGATGCTGCACTCTTGGCCACAGCTGTTTTCGCTGTTTAGTTAATTATTATTGTTAATTTTAATTTCTTTTAAATGTTTTTTTGTTAATAAGTTGTTATTGTCCTCTAGGTGTTGGTTGATGATTTTTAAACTTAGTCAAATGACAATGAATATGAATACTAATCAAAAACTTCAACTGGTTTCGTCAGTTTTAGAAGACTAGTATTGTGTAATGATGACTCCTACTTTGAACCCGATAATCACAATTAATGATGTGAATTAGATATATCTTTTTTCAGTCTCAAGAATAAATGTTTTTTTCTGAGCCATTTTTGACTCTCTGTGCTCTTTGGTCATGCTAAAATGCCTTTAGACATTAAGGTTGATCTAACAATTGAAGTAGGTTGTGATACTTTTAGAGAGGCTCTGTTTCAAAGAAGTGTTCTAGAATTGCTGGTTTTGCAGCTCGAGTCCTAGTTCATGAAAATGGGTATCATTTCAGAAAATACTAACTTTCGCTGTGTAGTATGTGTTTTCCATTCCGACATTGTGACTTTATCCATTAAATGCCTTTCGTACTCTTTATACACAATTGAATCTCAAAATTGCCAAGCAATACGTTGAATAGAAAAGCATTAGTCTCAAATCATTATTGTAGGACTTAAAAACTGACGGTTAAAGCTCCCTCACACCTTCTGATGCAAATGAGAGAATTGAATGATGGTCGCGTTTCGAACAAAAAAAATCTTCATACAAAGTCTATCCGTTGCGATGCAGCAGATTTTATTTGTTTTGACGGTGATTTGGACAATATTAGCAGAAACTGCTGACAAGATGAACGAAACAGCGTTGAAATCAGCAACTGTTAGCGAACTGTCCAAAAATCCTTACCAATTCTTGAGGCAAATGCAGAGGAGTTAACTAAACAGATTCAACTGTTGTTGTAACTTATACCATGACGACGGAGCAGATTTACAGATTAAAAATTCCGGCCATGTTCTTCATAAACGCAGGTCTCTTTATGTTGGTATCACTCTGCATTCGCAAAAAGGCTAAATTATACACTAAACCATGTTGCATCCGGAGCACTAAAAGAATGTTTAGGTATAGCGGTCTATTGACGGTCTCAGCCGGTTTTTTTTTTTTTTTTTTGGACTGCAAATCTTAATTCAAATTTTTGATAGATAGTGGTGCGTGATGTTCTGTTTGCCTATTTTTGTACCCAAATTTTAGTAATAGTGTACTTGAGGAGATATTATTTTTTAATGGGGCGAGTTTTTCGTGGAATAGAAAAACATTGGAATTAGACTTACATTCACGACAATTATTCCTTTGAAATTTCGTTATTGTGGATGTTTCTTTACTAATTTTATGTGCCTATTTCAGGAAAAGATTCGAATCACGCATTGACTTCAATCACTTATTAGACTGATAAATTGTTAACCTCTTTGACGTCGACTGCCAAATCCTCCATTGATTCGTCAGTTGGATTCACCACAATTTTGGCCATAAATAATAACATAAATGGCATATCATAAATTTTGTCCTCATTCCCAAATATACCAAGATCTACCTGCATTCTAAATACACAATTCCAGATAAATATCCTTTGCACCATATACAGAATTTTGCTGCGGCACTGTACAATAAAACCTTTCTTCTAAGCTAGATTTGATTAAGGCTTGCAATAAGATTGCAGTTAATTAAAAGAATATTGTAAAAAAAGAGAGATGTAACAACATCTATAGGGTAATACGAACACATTCGAATGCAATTCGGTTTCACGAATGAATGTCAAACCATTCAACGCTTTATACAGATACTACACGGTTATGTATGAAGTACTTCGGGGTTTAAATTTTTTGCATTTGTTGGAGCGGTATCCCCATCGTTCATGAAAATTTTTCTGCGTATTTACAAGACTTAAGGCAATTTTTTTAGTTTCAAGTTAAGAGAATTTTGTTTTCGTTTCTGGTACAACCTTCAGAGGATTAATTTTGGACTCAGCGATCACCTACCTTTACTTGTAAAGTAGTCATAATAATCTATTCTGTAAATCCCTGATGTTGATTTGTGAAGAGAAGGAGGTGTCATACGTGATCCTCACTATCACAAAGTCACATGGAGCTATTTTTTTTTTTTTTTCTGAAACTCAAGATTGCATATATGTTCCTCCAGGCCAAATGATCACAAGTGATTTGAAAGCCCACAGCTGCTACCGCCAACAACAATATCGACATTTTACATAAAGTTTGGCAAGAACTCAATTCTAAACTTGATACATGCCGAATAACAAAAGGAGAGCATGTTGAAAATTTGAAAATACTACTTTCAAAACTTAGTTGTAATACCTCTGCATGTATTTATCTTTTGAAAAATATGTGAATTAGATTTTGCGAGGAAAGCTTTGAAATCACGACATTAATTTTCTGACTTACACACACACACAGAGAGAGAGAGAAAGAGAAAATAAACCACTGATTGCATTATTGTAGTTGGCGCAGGTGTAGCGTCACACGAGTTTATAATTTGGCGAGGGCGAGACAGTCAGAAACCAGCTAACGAAAAGAGAAAGTTGTCATAGAATTCTAGACGATGATTCGACGCTATGTTTTTGTTTTTGAATGTTTTGTTAAATGTTTTAATTAAATTTTGTGAACGTATATACACCTTTGTGTTTTCGGCAATCTTAAACACGATAACACAGGAGTTCCACAAATATTAGAAGTGGAATTCATGAGGATGTGAAAAAAAAAACTGCATTTGGATTAGGACAGCGATATGATTTAATTTAATTGTGAGTCACTAATTGGATAAATCTACAAATATATGTTTTGTGTGCCCTACAAGAATTTAATTCAAGATTTTAAGAGAAGTCATCTTTATTATTTATTAATTTAAAACTGAAGATTAAGGCGAAGTTAATGAAATAAACAATGCAGTGAAGAATCAGAAGAAAGAGAAAATAAAAGTTTAACCTAAGCTTATTTTTGATACAGATGGTGATGCAAAAAATAAGGAAGGAATCCGAAACTTTACTGGTTTAGTATTCATAGTAAATGACGCCAATTTTATATCTAAATTAAAACCTATTGATGACACTTTTTCATTGAATGAGTGAATTCTTACCTGTAATATTCTGAATATTGCCTTCCATGGAACAAAAATTGAAGTAATCGAGAGAATATTAGTGTTTCTAAATGGTGTTAACTTGCTTTATCAAAATATTCAAAATTCAGATCAATCTGTATCAGAAAGCATAACTGAACAATACAACTACTTGTGAAGAATTTATAACATAGTGTGTAGCCTAAAATATCATCAACTTCATTTATTATATTGTGTCTACCGATTATGATTTTTTCCAACCGGTTTGTTACCATTTCCCATTTATGACTATTTCCCCCGATGATGACTGTTTTATATATGTTTTTGAAGACATTAAAAAAAAGAAGGCAAAAGGGAAGCTAATAACAAAGGAAGACAATAATACTCCAAAGACGATAGACTATAGTTAATTGTTCTGCTTTATTGACTGCTTTTAATTTTTCTCTTTTCAGCATTGCTTTTCAGGTAAGGACGTAGACGCATCCCTTGTGGATATATAAATCTTGAAGAATTCCTATAATTGGAATTATGACAGTGAGTTCGCCACATTCCGGGCCGACTGATGATGTAGAACTGGTATAAACCACTGAATGCAGTACCGTAGAGGGCGCTATTGCTGTGTCACACGAGATTATAATCTTGGGAGGCAGCAAGAAGAGAAGAATGACGTGGAATAGTCGATGATATAGAATTGGAGATGATTCGACTTCTTGTTTTATGTTTATGAATGTTTTTTTTAATTTAAATTGTTTTAATAAAATGTTATGAACGTCTAAACGCCTATGTGTTTTTGTTCATCGTAAACACGATAACATAGGAGGTCCACTCCCACCTCCACACACGATCAATTTATTATATATTCCAAATATATATTTTGAAAAACATTAAATTGTATTTGACTACTAATTGTAAAATTTGTAATTATAACTGCATAGGACAAATTTCAAATGCTAGTAACATAAGAATAAATCAACATAGACATGACACAAAAAACTTTCATGATACTAAAAATAATAATTCCATTATCATGTATTTTTTACACCATTATCATGTATTTTTTATACCATTATCATAATACTATTATCATGTATTTTTATACCATTATCATAATACCATTATCATGTATATTTACCATTAACATTCATAGTTTTGATAATGTTAATGTAAAAGTAATTATGTATTAAATATGATTATGGATTTATTTATATGTGGATTATATAAATTATGAATGCTATTTTATTAACTATTATAACACTTTCTACCCTTATGGACCAAATGTTTTGCATTTTAGTAAAAATATTCTACAAATCATCAAGCAAAATAATTATAAAGAATGTAATCACAATAATTACAGTAAACAAAATCTCCAAGATTATAATGCCAAGAATAAAAACAAACTAGAGGTAAAAAAAAGTAATAGAAACTGTATGAATAAAGAATATGTTATGTGAAAAATTAATGAATAAAAAATAATATTTGAAGATTTTAAAATTAATATAGCATTAAAAAAGAGCAATTAATATAATAAGATATTTTTCTTTAAAAGAATTAAGTTAGAAATAACTTACATTCATTTAATTAAAGCTGTTACTACCTATTTTGATTAATAAATATAAAATTAAGAAGTACAAAGATGAATCTCAAAAAATAGAATTTTTGTACGATTAATATAAATCTTAGGATAAAAAAAAACCCAATTTTAATAATATTCTTAACAAATGTAAAAAAAACTTATTCCTATTAAAATATCACTTTTAAAAAAGCCAGGATAATATTGTTATAGATTATGTTGACAGTAATTTTCTTATCAATTATGTCACTTCAATTATGCTGTGTTGATAGTAATTTTGATTATAATCAAATCCCTGGAAAATGTGATATTACGTGCAAAAAATTTATATTAATAATGAATAAATGAGACATGCATTTAATAATAATTCGTTTAGCGACGTAAACAACAATAATAGAGAAATGTTTAACAGAATTACTGATATATATATATAAGAAAATTACTTATTTTCTTATATTTTATGACACCCAAATTCCATAAGACTCTTATAAAATTTTTCGTTCAGAAACTAATGTTTCTAACAATTTGATATCACAATAGCTGATAAAATTTTACAAAACTATTAAAAAAGTACATACAATTTAACAAGACAGCCATTATATATATATATATATATATATATATATATATATATATATATATGCTTTCTATATATATATATAGAGAGAGAGAGAGAGAGAGAGAGACAGACAGATCACGTAGCGTCCCCTATTCCTGAACAAAAGAGGGAAGCGTTTAGTTCTCGTGCTCCTCCTCTTCTGCTCTGCTCTTCTCCATCTTCTCTCTTCATCCGATGTAGCTGAACTCCGAACACCAGCGCACCTTCCATCGCCCATTGCCGATATGCGATAAAATTGGGCTGTCAATTATCTTTCTATTGGGAACTAGTTGATCTAAAATCACCTGTACATAGTAATATTGTAAATAATCTTATTTAATATAATCACGAATAAAATAACTACAAGCTCATCATTGAACTGGTAAATATTAACACCAAACATTCCCCCCCCCCCAGACCCCGAAGCACCAGAAGATGTCTTGTCTAGATGGATACTTCCTACAAAATTTATGGGGGTTTGGTCGGAATGCCTACAAAATTAATGGGAAATTCCCCGATATGATTATTAGAAAAAATTTAAACACTCGCTCAGAGATCAAGAAAATTTCCCGGATGCAGATGCTAATGCATCAACAGCAAGAATAACCAGTTCTCAGCGACGACAGACCCACGAGAAATATGACGGACTCGATCCGGGTGAAGATCCTACTACAGAGAAAATGTATGCCTCATTCACATCCAATACCAATTTATTGAGAGGACGAATGTGTCTCTTCTACAAGTAAAACAATTATCTAAGATCCACTACCAGTTTTTTTACAACGACACTTAAAAAAATTAGTGCTCAAAATCGGATAAATCTATAGATGAGGCGTCACCAAAATTCAGGTATTGTGAAGGACATTTATTTTTTAGGACAATCCGTCAAATATAACTGAAGTGCTGTGATTTCATGCCTTTAAATTATAAAAAGAAATATGTGAAGCAAAAGTAAATTAAATATATTATTTTCTAAGTGCCTTTTTATATATAATTTTTTACAAATCGTGATACTTGAATTCAAAATCTAGGAGTGTCCTTTTTATTATTGTATGTGCGTGAATTGATGTGCGATGGTATTTAAAATCAGTCAGCGTTTCTCAGACGCCTAATTGAATAAATGAATAAGTAATTAGATTTCGTCTCACAGTTAACATGAACATAAATCTTTCCCATGGGACAATCACGACATTCGCTTAAACAATGGTGTTCGCAGTTTTGTCTCACTGAGTCTCAATTAATGTCAACTTATTACTCTGTAAAAAAAATGGTTTTTGACAGACTAGTGAATTCTAAATTAAGTGAATTGTGAAAATGTATTCTCAAAATAAATGATTTTATTATTTTTGATTATCTGTTTATCCCGCTGAATGTCTGAATATTCTTTTGGTTATTATCTATTCTAAATTAATTACTTCATATTCTTTCCTGATCTGCTTATTTCTGTTGAAATATTTAACAAAGAGATTTCAGGATGATATGATAAATAATTCTTTCTTTCTTTTTATCAAAAAAAGAACTTAAACAAGTCATAGAATTGCAATAGTGTGAAAAAAGTTCATATATTTATATCATTTTCACTGTTTATTTATTTCAAATATCCTTACATTTACATCATTGTGTCAGTATATATATATATATATATATATATATATATATATATATATATATAT
>BMAW01012064.1:50542-63150 GCA_019974015.1 Nephila pilipes | reverse complement strand
TATATATATATATATATATATATATATATATATATATATATATATATTATAAAATCATAAAACTATTTAAACTAAGAAAATATTTCCCACATTGAAAAGAAAATCACTAAAGAGAAGCTAAAGATAATGCAATAGAAACATTGGATATAAAAGATAACGTGCATTTTGCACATCATTAGTAAATCAGAGCTTTAACAGATAATATAGCAGTGAACAAAAAATTATTTCATATATCCTTCAAATATTTTCGAATACTTCTAATTTGAATGTTCATATATCATTCCTATATGGTGCTATGAATTTCAAAGTAATAAGTGGATTTTTGTACTATTGAACACCTCTAACGTTCTAGAATTATATATTTCAATTCGAATAATTCCAAATGCTTTAATATGCATTATTATGCACCACGAAGGACATAAGGTTTAATAATTGTAATTACTATATGTGTAGATCCAGAGTTTTACCACAGAAGTGGTGCACATTACCTCTGGTACGTATGTCTCAAACGACCTATGTTAGGACAAGAAAGAAACAAGTTGCGTTAGCATAAAAAGAAAGATACTGAGAGAAAGTGTGTATGAGGAAGAGAGAAATAGAAAAGGAAGGATACTAGGTACATTATTCATAATTGAATCTAAATTGAATACAATGGAAAAATAATGAAGAATCTGCTAAGTCTAATGATTCAATTAAAAAGGATGGGAATCCTTATAATTCTCATATTGAAACAAAGCTTCAATAGATCACAGTGCCTAGTGAGACTTTTCATTTACCTAAAATTTACCTTTGGATTAGTCAGTTGCAATAAAAATAGCTCACTCATTGGGACACCAAAAAGAAAGCTGATGGATTAGATATTATCACATTATTATTATGGGCCTCAACTTTTCTGATGAAGGACAATAGATTGAAACTAAAATTTAATGCATAAAAGATGGATACGATACTGTTAATAAGAGTGATCACCAAAGGAAGGCAAAAGGAATTCTTAACGTAAACAGTGTTGAAACTAAATAGAACATTATCACACTCATGATGACTGTAAATTGCATTATTTATGGAAAAAATAATGTTCGTGAGTTAAAATAGAAGTTTCGAATCCTTAAATGTTGATACTAAATAACAGGTTTCAAGAAACAATATTAGAAAAGAAAATCTATGATCTCTATTATTTCACACTCATTTCCCCTTCTTTTATGTTAAGATTTTTTAAAAAAAATAGAAGAAGTGTTTCATCATAGTTACCTGCAAATGAAGCAATTTTATATATATATATATATATATAATTGTTTTTTGTAGTATAAATATAAGCAGAGTTTTTTGTGATTACATCAAAAGGCACAATTTTTAAGACTACTTAAAAGCAGTTTGGAGAATAATCACAAAAATGTGTAAAAATGTCAACAGTTTTATACAGCAGAAAAATTCATATCTGTTACAGCGAAAATTCTATTTGTATCTACTTTTAGCTTCTCTTTATTATATAGACGAACACAAGTATCGGTTTCGGGATTACCTAATTTCCTTATGAAGGAATTAGCAATAATATTGTCCCTTAAAGTCATCATTGCAAACCCTTTTCTCTGTGGGAATGACTCCAGCAGTTTCTTCAGCAATGCTTCAGCCACTACGGGATCGTCAGCAAACAACGGCCCCACTCTTCCAGCGTCAAAACAACTACGTTTGATGCTTCCATATCCTATGCATGTTCCATCTTTGAAAGCCGCTAATGTTTGACTGTCTTTTTCCTTGCAGCTTAATTCTAAAATGCGTTTTCTTTCGAAACCAGCAATAGTAGCATCGTATTGAGCAATGAAAGATAATAAGTTTTCTTGATAAGGTTCAATTTCTATATTTTCTGATAGACCATTATTAGTCAATACATTATGAGTTACATAATTGGGGATATAGTTCTTCACTGTTGTGAAGTTTTCATCGATATAAGGTAAATCACCGGCTCTGATATATTTTTCTAACATTGCGTTCACTGCGTTTCCTAGTATATTTTTGTTCTGGACACGTGCTAAAACTGCAGCACACAGCTGTAACAAAATTATAAAATTATAACATGTGCGATTGAATGAAACAGAAATAACACTCTTAGAAATATTGTTCTTTGTAATGAGAGATTAATTACAAAAAAGACTGGAGAGTGAATTAAATAAATTTTTTTTCTCATTAAAAATAGTTTTAGTAACGATAAGAAAATAATATAATTTAGCATGTTTATAAATGTTATATATTTTACTGGAATAATAAATATGAAATAGACGAGTTCGGGTCCACTTTAAAAATTTTCTCATACATGTGTGATACACACAGGAATATATAAAATAGCGCCCCCAGAAGGAATCGAGCTACGAAAGTGAAACTTTATAAAATAGTTGAATGATGCCCGATATGAAAATGATCCAAGTTTACTGCCAATGCAAGACCACAGATACTGCAGTGGTGATACAATCATGAAATGATTTCTATAATAACCCGCACATTGTGTGGAAGATTCCTAATTATAATATACACATTCATACTCAAAATTGACTTTAGTGAGCGAGGAAAGCCAGACAGACGCCTGCGAGCATAGTTTTCGCATAGTTAAGAGAGTTTGAGAAATATCTAATTATCAGCATGAAAAACGGTTGATGCGCTGTGTTGCTCGCTAGTTAATCGTTGAGCAATGTGTAATCAAAACATGTTGAGAGCAGTGGGCACGAGAGTAGACTACCAGTTGAGAACCTAGTGTGGAGTGACCAGGAAGCGGGGGGATCGAAGGATTGTGACACTCGTGGATCCCACAGAGACTTATTACACGATACAATCAGATGAAAGGTTCTAAGTTGTTCCAAACCATTGGAACAACCTAAGTTGTTCCAATGCATAATCCAACGTCACATGTATTAGACACATATTTTGACACTTCACGAAAGATTTTGAACAAGACACCTCTTCTTCGTCTTTTTTTTTTTGTACTTTAATATCTATGTACAGATTTGGATTATTTTCGTTTACATCACTGTCAGATTCATTAATTAATTCGCAAATCTCAGTATCAGATAAACACTTTCTTTTCGTCATGACTGTCGCTACAAATAAAAACTGACCAAATGAAACGAACAGCTGAGAACATCTGCTACCAAAAGTCCTAAACCCCATAAAGGGCCATAAATTCCCCTTCGAACTTCTAAGAAGCAAGAAAAAAGAAAACCGAAAGCAAATGCACCCCTTAAACCATGTCATTACATTTAAAGAGCCGCTCCGCTACACTTGCTTTTAACAATTATCCCCCTCCTGATAGCCAGAAGTGAAATCCAAACCCATATCACCAAGGTCAACATTCCAAATAACCTATCTATACAGATTTCGCAGTATTGCAACATTAAAAAAATCAAATAAAACGTTCTCATCAAGCGTATCTCTATCGATACGTTGGTCTACAGCAGGCATTCTCTTAGCATATCAAATGGGATGCGCTGGGCACAGGAGAGCAAACGTGAGCGTATCGCATGTGATACGCTGGAAACGAATGGATTAAAGCGCATATGTGAAACATGCTGAAACATCAAATGCCTCCGTTTTACTCTATACATGATTTGGAAATGGCTGTTCAAGATTTGTGGCTCATCTATCTCAGGACAGCATCCGAAGTCTAATAATCTCAGTGCCGGAACGTGTTCTGCATGTGTTGTAGCAGTAGGTAGCCCAACACGCTATTGGAGTTGCACTGTGTGTGTGTAATTGTTCACACATCGTATTTGTTTAATTGTCTTGATTTTGGGGTCAAGGGTATTTCTCATTTATATCATGATGTGAACTAAGTTAGATTTCAATCCTCAGCTACATTTTTGATGAACTATTTTCAATAATTCTAAATGTAAATTTATGTTGTTTACTATATAATGCGTCTTTTCAGAAGAAATATGGCACTATTCATACACAAAAAATTAAGAAGTTTCAGAGAATACTGATCCTGTGTTTCACCCTGTTCTATCACACTGAGTCCGATTTGCTGGGAAAACGGTATTTCTTCAATTTCTTTTATTTAACCTTACAAGCCTTTAAATATATTCTGTGGCGCTTTCCTTAATGAATTATTTTACCTTGCTATTAGATGTTTGAAACCGTAACCTCTTACAATATCAAGTCAAATTTATCTCCTTTGAATTTATGAAAATGAAGATTTAAAATGAGAAAAGTTGTTTATTCTATCACTTATGCTTTTTGCTACAGAACAAATGATGTAAACATTCTGTTCATATGACTGCTGATAGATAATGCATTACATATACACTTATAAAGACGGAAAATGTGCTTTTCGTTTATTTGAATACTAGTTATCTTAATCAAACAGTTGTAAAATTGATTATTTTTTCCCTATTCAAGTAATATTATTAAATAAATGGGACTGTTTAAATTAGCGGTATCGTATAAGTGGTATTGCCTTTTTTCTGTTCACACTTTGACATTTTGGTATTAGAATGTTTTTGAAGCAACAACAATGGACCATTAACAGCACTCAATGCAGCAGGAATATACTATTAATTAAAAGTGTAGTAATGCTTATTTTAATACCGAGGCTTACAACTGGATTTCAGAGCAATTGAAAACATTGTTGCAGAATGTACAAGAATAGTAAATGGAAAGAGTAGGAAACGCAACCTATCGCCGATTGTTTCACTCCAGATATTATCCAATGTATAATTATCCATAAATAAAGGTCTTATAACTACAAAGAGGTTATAATACACCGAAATATATAATTCCGAAAGCCTGGAAAAATTCATCAGGCTACAGATAGCTTCATTCGTTGAAAGCAATGTGCTGCTCTACAGATATGTTATACAACTTTCTTCATAACAAATTATACTTGAAACTAATGATCAAACTGACGGACAATAAACGTTTTATAAAGACATCCTTAGTAATGAAAATAAACAGTTATTATCCATCAATTTAACGAATCACACCTTTGATTTTCATGCATTTCAAAATAAAGCTTTAGCTGCTTGATGCACAAGTATTTCGTGAAATCAGAAAACTCCATTTTGATGATATAGATTTCATTAAAGCTGTAAAAATAATTATTGGAAGAAGTTTCAATATATGGTCGTGTTTGAATGAAACACTTAACACGGGACAGGATAAGAAGTCAGATATGTTTTAGAACACTAATGTAAATATTAACAATTTCAACAGCTTTAGCACGTGTTCAAAGATACTTCGAGTATTGTGTTCTATGTAGCATAGTTCGGGTCAAAGATTATTACAAAAAGAGCTTATGTTTTAAGGTATATGTTTGCGACTATCGAGGTCAAAGAATGTCACAATGAAGTGAACAAAGGCATTGGGATCATAAATGACAGCGAATCGACTTCAACAATTTCTCTTAAAGGACGATTTTCGAACTTGGGAAAATTAGAACAACTCTTGAAGAGACATGAAAAAAAAAAATTAATGAGTTATTCGTCAGAGCGTAGTTTTGACAGTACTGTGATGTCTTCTGTTATTCATGATTTTTTCTTCACTAAGACAGGAGAAATTATTGGAATTTGACTTGCATAAAATTACAATTTATTCGCAGCCGAAATGAAAACACGATTAAGTAAATTAGATGAAAAGAATGTTAAAAAAGAGCAGTGAATGCTAAAAAAGAGATAGCATTAAATGAAATGGAACTGAAAGAAAGAAGAGAGGGAGATAGAGGATAACGGAAAAGTGATAAATATTTGTAAGGTATTAAAGCCCCATATTTAATTTTCAGAATTGAGGCTCATCCCAGATCAAATGCTTTGAAAAGAATCAATGTTTTGAGAGTGTTTGAATCAGAACAAATGATTTCTCAAGCATTGTATTAGAACATAACCTAATTATTGACGAGTTAAATGGGATTCGAGAGAGAGAGAGAGAGAGACTCTGTGTACACATTATTTAGTGGTGAATAAAGTATTTTGTCTTGATCTTATGTTGCTTCTTTTGAATTCTAGAAACTTTAATTAGACTGAAACATGGCTATAAAATTAAAATATGAATAAAGGACGTCGAAGATTATCAGCATAATAATTTCATTGCTCCAAGTTCCTTATAAATTCTTCACACATTAGAGTTTTGTTCAATGAGGGAAATAAAAGTATTAATATAAAGGAGCTAATTTTTCGGGAAAGTAATTTTAATTCCAAATAGCTTTAATGTGCATACTTACTTGGATTCCTATATTCAAGCCTCTGAATCTTTCATGAATGCAGTACATACCTGCGAAATATAAGTCGGCGTGATTCCTGGTTATACAGATTGCACCTACTACATCACCTGAAATATCAAACACGCGTTTTATTACATTTTGCATAATGATATGGATTCAAAAATACTACTATGATTTTAAAGCCATTGTTTAAAAATTCAAGTATTAAATTTTCTGCTTGATAAAAATATGTTCTCAATTTTCAGTATTTAAATTTTCATTAACTTTGGAAATCAAATTAAATTTTTTTTTATGCAACTACTTATTCCTATTATTTTTTCATGACCAAATTTAAAAAAATAAGAATGTAATGTTCGAAAAGATATATTTCGAAATCGAGTTTTACCGAAAGAGAAAAAGAACACCATTAATGTTAAAATGTATATAGATGTTTGAAATTAAAATATATTTCACGTAAATCTGTATTGAAACTAAAATATTGTGAAAAAAAAACCACTATTAATTGTAATATTTAAAAAAAATTCAATTAAAATATAACTCTCTTCTCATAAGATAACTTTATCTGGAAAGTCTACATAGTTATTTTAGAAAAGTTATAAAAAAAGATTTTAATTTGAGATGATTTTCTTTATTTTATATAGTTATGTTGGTTTTCAAAACAGATAAACAATGAACGAGAAAGGTAAAATGATTTTAGTATTTGTAGATAAACAACGTATACCATCCCTTTTTTCACGGAAGAAATGAAAACTATCTCAGACCAGTCATGTAAAATGAGATAAGGAGTACTTGATAAAAAGCAGATTGGTTCAATAAATTTTAGAAACATTTCAATGTTTGTACTTTTTCAATTTATTTTTGAAAATGAAAAACAGAGATGAAAATTACCAATGATCCTGACACAAATAAAAGAAATTATAAGTATAAATAAATTAATAATATTCTATACAAATAAAAGCAAAAAGGAAATCAAACATATACAACCTTTATATAATAACTATAACTTAAAAACAAAAATAAAAAATAGTGTTTATTCTCTTTCCCCTGAGCTAAAAAAGCAAGAACTCTTCTTTCCTGAGTTTGTGCAGGGAGAACACGACTATATGAGTAAATAACTGAGACTTCAATATTTCTCATAAGTACTACTTAACGAAATGAGTTATTGACTACATTTTCTGCTCATTAGTTATAGGTGATGTGCTTTTGGATGAAATGAATTGGTAATAATGGTAACACATTGTTAACGCTTGCATTCGCTATCCCCACGCCACCTTTAAATGAGGAGTTTGATAACTGTGATTCTAACCGTAACTGAGGGTAGAGCGGGAAGCGCTCATCGTGTATACGAGTGAAGTGTAAGACGAACTATCTGTGAAGACACCACGTGCAGGCGTCTTTTGTGAATTATTAAAGAGATATATTAATACAGTCCACTAAATGAGTACTTATTGTGCAAATGACCTATGGAACTTTAATATTGTGTAGTGAAAGATTCATATGGTCCGAATCGCCGGAGAGCAAGTACCGGCATGAAACAAAAGTTTCTAAGTGCTATATTGTGTTTAGTGAATAGAAGTGAGTGATATTCTTCAGTTTGTGATACGGATTAAGTGTGATATTGTGATATTTTCTATGGATTAAAGTGCCACATCAGTGCAGAAGTGGCCGCTTTAAATCAAAACATCGATCCTGGTTTGAGGTGAGAGAAATTTCTCTATTGTGTTTTCTTTGCTGAAATTTAAAAAAAAACCATGTCTATAATTAGGAAATTAAAAAAAGACGAGTTTACCCTCGTGGCTGAGGAATTAGGTTTGATAATTCCTGATGGAGCAAAAGTTGTTGACTTAAGAAATATTATTGAAAATTGTGACTTGTATATTAATGACATTGAATTCGTTCAAAATATCGTTGATTATGTTATTGAGGAAAAGAACTCAATTAAGGAAAGAGAAATAATGAAATTAGAATCAGAGAAAATTAAACTGGCTCAATTGCAACAGCAATCTAAATCAGAGAAAATTAAACTGGCTCAATTGCAACAACAATCTGATTTATTAGAAAAGGAATTACAATTAGAAAACCTTAAAAAAGAAACTCGTCAAGATAAGTTAACTGATATAGATACCTTAAACAGAAGCACTGAAAATCTAATAAAAGTGTAAAAACTTTAACGATTTCTGTGCCTACTCGAGTAGAATCTTATAATCTTTTCTTCCAATCAATAGAAAAAGCATTTAAAACAAAAAATGTGCCGGAAGAATTAAAAGCGGAAATACTATTAAATATATTAGGAGAAAAGGTATCAAATTTAATGGTTTATATGAAAGAGGAGGATATCAATAATTATGAAAAACTTAAATCTGTAATATTAAAAGAATACCAACCCACCCCGCAAGAGAGTTTAAATCAATTTCGCAATGCGCAAAAATTACCCAATGTAAATTTTGTACAATTCGCGTCGAGGTTATCTGCTAATTTTGAATATTATTGTCAGTTGCGAAAAGTAAATGATTTTAAATCGTTATGTGAATTGATTGTTTCGGATAAAATATTTAGTGACCTTGATAAAGAACTGAAAACGCACATAGCAATAAAAGAGGGTGAAGGGTATTTTAAACCGCAACAACTTGCGAGAGAAATTGATATTTATCTTTCTTCCAGAGAGAAATCTAAATATGAGTCATCAATGAATGGAAGTAAAAGATATCCAATAATAAATAAAACACAAAATCCATATAATTCAGGGTATCAGAAAGGGATTTCAAAAGTGTTTATTTCAGAAATAAAAAACTATAAATTTGTTATGTGTAAAAATGAGAAGCATGCGTTATATTTGTGTCCGCGATTTAGGATGCTGTCAGTTCAAGATCGCATTGAAATACTTAAAATAAATAATCTGTGCTTTAAATGTTTTGCTTCAGAATGTTATGTTAAAAGATGTTAGAGTAGAAATTGCTTTTGTGGAAAACCATATCATAAAATGATTCATTTTTCGAGAAACGTCGACATCCCTAAAATAGAAATAAAAAAATCTCAAAAAACATCTGCCCGTGAAGGTCAAAATGAAGAATTTATGAATGTTTCCCCCCCCCTTCCTGCGAACTTAATGAAAATATTGTAGCTAGCAGTTTCGCAAAGAGCAAAACAAAAAATGTTTTATTGAGTACTGTTAGAGTTTTGATTAAAAATAAAAATGATGATTGGGAAGAAGTCAGGTGTCTGTTAGATGTTGGAAGTCAAACATGTTTAATAAGTTCAGAGTGCGCTAATCGTTTGCAACTTAAAAAAGAAAAAATAAATACTTTGATCTCGTGTTTAAATGATTCTTCAATGAATGTGAGTGGATGCGTTAAAACTACTATAGCGAATAAAAACAAAAGTTTTCACAAAGAATTAAAAATGTTAATAGTTCGGAAAATTACTGATTTAATTCCCCAAACAATACTTGATGTTAATGTTGAAATTTCAGATTCAATTCCGTTAGCTGATTATAATTTTAATGTCCCAGGAAAAATAGATATTTTATTAGGAGCAGAAATTTTTTATGAACTATTGAGGCCTGGACAAATATATACGCAAAATTCACGTTTGCTCTTACAAAATACAGTGTTTGGTTATGTGGCTAGCGGTAGTGTAGATCAAGTTAGTGACACTAAGGTTCATTGCGGATTAATCCGAGAAGAGGATTTAAATATAACGTTAAGGAAATTTTGGGAGATAGAAAGTGTCGAATCAGAAATATATAAAAGTAATGAACACGCGATTTGTGAGGAACATTTTGTTCGTACACATCGGAGAAATGAGGAAGGGAAGTATATTGTCACAATGCCCCTTAAAGAAAATCCTTCGTGTTTAGGAAATTCTAAGGACATTGCTCTCAGAAGACTCAAATCGCTGTGGGCTCGTTTATCCAGAGACACTGAATATTTAACGTTATATAAAAGCTTCATGAGTGAATATTTGAAACTTGGCCACATGAGAGAAGTGGTGGAAGAAAAAGAACCCGATGTAGTGTACTATGCCACACATCATGGAGTGTTAAGACCCGAGAAAACAAGTAAAAAATTGCGCGTTGTATTTAACTGTTCCACACTGACCACTAATGGTAATTCGTTGAACTCGTTACAGTACAATGGTGGAGTCATCCAAGATGACTTATTTTCGATAATGATAGGGTTTAGAAAGCATGCGTATGCTTTGACAGCTGACGTGAAGATGATGTATCGAATGATACTCATAGAACCCAGTCAACACAAACTTCAAAGAATTTTGTGGAGTGATACGCCCAATGAGTCACATAAAACTTATGAGTTAGTTACAGTTACTTATGGAACTGTGAGTGCTCCTTATCTGGCAATGAGGACTTTGAAACAATTATCCATTGATGAAGAGAATAATCTTCCCATTGCATCACCTGTGTTGCGTGATAATTTTTACATAGATGATGTACTATGTGGAACTCAAACCTTAGAGGAGGCTCAAGAGTTGCAAAAGCAACTTATAGTAATTATGCAAAAAGCTGGAATGCAACTTCATAAATGGTGCACAAACCATCCAGAACTATCACCAAGTGTCGATGGAAATTATAATTTCTCAAATCCAAGTGAAACCAAAACCTTAGGAGTGTCCTGGAAACCAGTGGAAGACTGTTTTTCTTTTCGAGTCAAAGTGGAGCTTGGGACTTCATACACAAAAAGGAGTGTGCTGTCTACTATTGCAAGATTATTTGATCCTTTGGGACTGCTTGGTCCAATTGTATCTAAGGCTAAAATATTCATGCAGAAACTATGGCGCTTAAAAATTGATTGGACTGACACACTTCCAACTGCAGAGTATCAAGAATGGCATAACTTTTTGGTTATGTTAGAAAACATCAATAACATTGATATTGAGAGACGAATTATGATTGAAAAAGCTACCCAGATAGAAATCCATGGTTTCTCTGATGCTTCAGAACGTTGCTATGGAGCAGTGATTTATTGCAAGTCTTTCAGCTCTACTGGTGAAACTATGGTTAGATTGGTGACTAGCAAATCTAGAGTACCGCCGGTGAAAAGCCTTACAATCCCAAGGCTGGAATTGTGTGCTGCAGTCTTACTATCAAAGTTAGTGAAAAGAGTCCTTGCTGCAATGAAAGTGGAAACAACAGTATTCTTATGGAGTGATTCCATGATAGTGCTTTCATGGATCCAAAAGGATCCAATGGATCTTAAAACATTTGTGCAGAACAGAGTTGCCATCATTCAAGAGAACACATCCATAAACCAGTGGGGTCATGTGTCATCTGAACAGAACCCAGCAGATATCCTTTCACGGGGAGTGGACCCTGATAAGTTGGTCAACAATAGAATGTGGTTCAAGGGTCCCACATTTCTATATAACAGTGTTTATCCTAAGCAAACAATCTCTGTGTCCAAGGAATGTGAGGAATTGAAAGCAGAACTTAAAAACTGTCAGTGTGACGAGTTTAAAGAAAAATTATCTGCTTTTAATGTGACTGTTAATAATTTTATTCATAGTATTCTTAATTTGAGTAATAATTATATAACTGTTCTTCGTATTTTTAGTTATGTTTTCAGGTTCATAAAAATGTACAAAATCCTTTGTACAGAGTATCTGGGCCACTTGAAGTAAATGAACTGAATCATGCAGAAAGTGTTTTAATTAAAATGGTTCAAAAGGAGGAATTTTCAGCTGAGATTAAGTTTCTCAAGCAACAAAGGAGTGTTCTTCCAAAGAGTAAGTTAAAATCCCTAAATCCATTCTTAGATGCTGATGGAGTCATGAGAGTTGGAGGACACTTGGGTAACTCAGGTTATAATTTTTCTAAGAAACATCTTGCTATTATGCCTAAAAATCACAAATTGACTTTATTAATTATTGATTATATTTATGTTAAATATTTTCATGTAGGTGCTGTCACTTAAATGGCTACTAAGTAAAATTATTGGTGTATCCTTGGAGATGATAAAAAAAAATTCATATAGTTCAAATAAAAACTCAATTTGGTTATTTAAGAGATCTGTCTCAAAAATTTGTGTATTACCTGTGTCTGAATAATATATGTAAACATATGTATTTTTCTTATTGATAATTGTAAATATTAATAGTGTATTTCTTTGAAAGTATTGCCATATTCATTAATTGTGTGCTGTGTTAAACTGAGAATTTCATGTAATTTAATAGTGTTCTTTTTGCTTGTTTGCTGATAATTATTGAATATGTATCTTCAAATTTTGTGTAATTTGTGAAATAGTGTTTTACATACAATGATTGAATGTTTAAACATGTCAACCGGGGCCGGTATGTTAACGCTTGCATGCGCTATCCCCGCGCCACCTTTAAATGAGGAGTTTGATAACTGATTCTAACCGTAACTGAGGGTAGAGCGGGAAGCGCTCATCGTGTA
>BMAW01012064.1:18062-41921 GCA_019974015.1 Nephila pilipes | reverse complement strand
TATATATATATATATATATATATATATATATATATATATATGCTGATACTATGTTAATATGATACTCATTTAATATGCAAATAGTTTAATGTAAAGCGATTAAAATAAAATTTAAAGCATTTTATGTGGATTTTAATTTAAAAAACATATAAAAAAGGAATGAGGAAATATAGAACAACGAAAAATGTGCGACATATGCTTATATAAATGCATCATGGATATAAATATTACCATTCTATCACATATCAATCTTACATATTCGAGACGCATAATTTTCAAGAAGTAGGCATAATTTTCAAATTCATGTAAATAAGATTAAATGTGATTGAATCTAATGTTAAGGCCATGACCGAAAATATTTTTAAATCGAAAATCATATGAAATTAGGTTGCACCGCATATGGTTGTGAAATCAGAATATATAATATGAGTATCTTCAAATTTTTCTGTTTGAAAAACGGTTTTCCCAGATTTAAATTGTATTGGTTGATATAAGGCTGATTAAAATGATTTATTTAAGGAAAACGTGAACGGGAAGTCTACAAACAAATACCATCATGTGAGCATTATGCTTAGTTCAACAAAATCATAGACCATTAGAAACACGAGGATGGCTTTTACGAGCTCCTAACACTTGTATAGAAATTCTAGAAAGATATTAATTGCATATAAAATAAAGGAGAAGCGTAGAATAAATTAAAATTTAACTATATTTATCAAACACATATTCTAGTATCTAGAATATTTAATTGGCTGCGGTAGACTAGTGGTCATGGTCGTGAACTTGGGTCCAGTTTTGTTTCCGTCGAGTTGTGGATCTGAGTTCTAAAGCCACTAAAGACTCACTGATGTAGTAATGCTGATGCACTTCAAATCTATCAAAAAGCTCTAAATCTTCCCTTTAGAGTGAAAGTTTGGAGAGGGAGGTGTTTTGCTAAGGTGTTGGTCCTTGTCACTTTTCGAAGTCCATCGCGATTAGCCCTCGTGTTTCTCCTAAGCTTGAGTTAATAAACAATCTGTCAATTTAAAATACTAAAAAAAATATTATTTTCATATAAAAAGGCATTTAAAAATGCACAATTATAACTGAACAAACTAAGTATCTAGATTTGGTTTGACTTGGTTTTATTAAAGTCGCTCTAGAAGCAACACGAGGGCTATTGGCGACGGACCTTGTAATTTTGAATCTCGGTCAAGTGACGAGGACGACACCTGAGCTGCCACCCCTTCTCCTAAATTCCACGCTATTCCAGTGGGAGGAATTTGGACCCCGACAGGTTTAAAGTGCATTAGCCTAGGCTACACGGCGGGTCTTTAGAGGCGACTCAATGAAAACTGCTGGCCTTAAGTCCGAAACAATGACCACTAGGCTACCTTGGTTGGCTGATCAGGTGTGGTGACAGTGGTTCAGCCGTGGCGACAGTATATTCTGCGGTAATCTTTCAGACCACAACATTTGCGGCAGAGATGGCTAACTAAACCTGTAACTTAAATAAGTATCTAGAGTTAACCCCGATTAATTGATTGTTTATTGACGTCGCACATAGAAGCAACACGAGAACTATTGACGATGGACTTCGTAAATCTGAACCTCAATCAAATGACTGGACGACGCCCGAATTAGCATCCTATTCTCTAAACTTTCGCATCACATTAATGTGAGGACTTTGAACTCCGACATATTTAACGTGCATCAGCCCCGCTACATGTCGGATCTTTGTTTGAGATGGGATCATGAGAAAAATCTGTTCTTTTGAATCTGTTTATCTGGTTACAACACTCTCTTAAGCGCTCCTCTAGAAATGTGCTATTCTCGTATTGTTTTTCTTGCTGTCAAGATTTGGCAGGTAGTTATACATTTCTTTCTATTTGTGCATTGTTCCCAGTTCTCCCGCCCCTTACTGTTTATTCTCATCTGTTCTGTATGCTTCCAATTCTTTTCGTCTATTTTGTTCATTTCTGTTAGCTCTTTGTTCTACATAGAGTTCATTCACATACGCTCAGAGTCCTTCATCCGTCATACTGTTTGCTGTTCTTTAAAAGTATTACTCGTTCATTTTAAAGTCATCTTCTAAAATTAGGAAATAATTTCCTGTTCTAGAATATAAAGGTGACGTTGAAGAAAAACAATAATATACAGAAGAAGAATATAAGTGGAAGTTTCCATCAATGTTTGTTAAAACAGATTTAAGCAATTACTATTAATTGAACTATTAGAGTTTGGAATATATTTGAAGTATATGAAAATTTTAGCTTTTTAGTTATTCAAAAAAAAAAAAAAAAAAAATCAATTTCGTAGTTGATTTCGTTTTCTAAATTGAATTTTTTAGCAGTTTAATTATATTTTTGAATTTAAATCTACTTTTACATTGTCATTTTAATATTTATGAACAATGTCTAAAATTGTAGCATTCTAATTATGTAAAGTATTCTGTTTATGCACGTTCAAATATCGCAAAGAATATTTTTGCTCGTTAAAACGTGTTTTAAGGTTAATAAAGTACGACTAGTTACTCAAAGATGTGCTACATATAAATTAAGTGTAATGATGTAATATTTGACATTGTCACAAAATTTGAATTTGACTAAATCTAAGAATGGTTTTCAAATAGTTCCAAGTGAAAATTCTATTTTAATATTGTGTAATAAGAAAGTGAAAAGCAAATAAAAGTAGCGCATGTACACACCCACACGCACGCACGCACACACGCACACCCACGTGCACCCCCCATATATATATATATATATATATATATATATATATATATTAAACTGACTTAAGTACCCGGCGTTGCCTGGGCTTTACATAAAGTGGCTTTTTTAGAAGGATTGGAGTCAGTTTTTTAGAAATATCACTAGACAATTATTTTCCTGTCATGTTTAAGAAGAATTGTGCACATTTTTACCAATCTTGAATAAAATTGTAGATTATATTTAGATGGAAGGAGTATATGTATGTTTTTCCCGAGATACATCCAAAAGTGTTTAAATTGTTTAGTAGTTTAGTAGTCATGACCGAGACTGCAGGCAACAACTCTCAAACGTATTCTTTATTGATAATACAAGGCATAATGAGACATCAAGATTCATGTCGTCGGGATCAACACATATCAAAGAACCCGAACCTCTCGAAACATCTACGTAGAAGGAGCGTGGTTGTGGGCTCATATACAGTGGTAATATTTTATATTGCTGAAGACAGACGGCCTACTTTTAGAGAGAGAACTTATAAAATTCCCACCCGTAATTACACTTTGTATGCCAACGAAAAAGGAAAAGTTCCTTTTTTTTTATATCGAACGCGTGAATCGGAACTAAAAGCCAGTGGACACAATTGAAAACCAATCCCAGTATTAAAGAAATCTAATAAAATTCCTTTAAATGTTCGTTAACACACATACACACACACACATATTTGTGTGTATTTATATATCCCACCTTTTTTTTGTTTGTCCGTTCGGAACGTAAGCAAATTGTTCGGCATGTTGACTCTTTCACAAGCCACGTATGACTGTCCATGTGAAAAACATGTGTTTTCAAGTTAATACCTGCTTCGCAAAGGGATTGATCTTGTGCCTTTTTGATACTCGTCGCGAATGCAAGCAGGATGAGAAACTGCAATCGTTTGTAATGGAAATGCTTATTTGAATCACTAGATATCAACGAAATGCTAGGAATTAATGCGTTTTCATCTGTCTTATTTTCTATGGAAATGGCGGTCTCTTTTGGTTTCATTAACAGATTATTCACGGTGGCCTTGTTCCGTAGCATACCTTCGGTTGATGTTGCGAGTTCATATAATAGGGTATCTTTGATTTAAAATGAGTTTGGGTGGCAATATTTTTAGGGATTCAGGAGCCCTTAAGAATTCTGAAGAGTAATACACAATTTGTTCTGTTTCCATTATTGAATTAACAGTCGAAGAGTTAGCATAGTTACCAAAAAGTATTTCTTGGATATTCTTATTAACATATTTAACTTTGCAATTAATGTCGCATATTGGAGAAGGTATCTACACATGGGGTCACTTGATTATATTTATTGATGAGATAAAATTATGTATAAAATATTACGTTCAATGAGAAATTAATAATCATAGCATAGAACTAAACATCTTCCACTGAGGTATATTACTCATTCAAAATTATAAACTCGTGCACAATCTACAAGTGTTACCACTCCCGGCCTCTTACTATGTCTTCCGCTTGTTTTTCCTTACTCGCTTTACTTCCCATATGCAAGAACTGATCACTTCACCCCATCCAAAAATATAAAAGCACCATCAAAGAGCTTTAAATTTTCACTCTCGTTTTTCATATTACGATCAAGATATTTTATCGCCCTTTCGTGGGCCATAGAGTATTCGTCCCAAATTGTAAGTTTGCCCTACCTGAGTACTATACTTGTGTGTTGAAATTAAGTCGTTTTGAAATCTGAAGATTTAAAGGTAAACCCTTAACTCAATGCGCAATTCGACCTCCAACCAACAGTGTAGACGCGATTCCCGAAGACGTCATATCCAACCCAATTTCACTTCTTCGGAAAGTATCAGCTCGCCCAATATTTAAGAACAATGCTTTTTCCGTTCCTTCCTGTACGTCAAGGAAACAAAGACCTCTATTTCCAAAATAATGACACTTAAAATAGTTTCATGGGATTGTTTCTTCTCTGTGACGGTGCATTATTTTCAACAAATATTTGAAGAAATCCTTAATATGTAGTAATTTTTTTCTATCCAAATAACCCTATATA
The DNA here is from genome assembly GCA_019974015.1 of Nephila pilipes. NCBI lineage: Eukaryota > Metazoa > Arthropoda > Arachnida > Araneae > Nephilidae > Nephila > Nephila pilipes. The sequence continues at coordinate 37,170 of BMAW01012064.1, read as the reverse complement.
AGACATCTCGGTCATTTCTATGTGGTGCTGTGTAAATTAAAAATTTACGTAACCTGAGTTAAGCTTTGTGTTTACTCAATAATCCCTTTCGTCCATAATTAAAAATTCTTTTAATTACATATATACAAATATCCTCTTAATGACACGTAGTGCACAAAATTCTCAGAAATGTCATAGTTGATGAGCCTCAAAATTCCAAAGACAAGTGCAGACCATACTACACCATTTCAAAAACAAAGAAGGAAGGATTCTAAAAGCATCCGTAAAGAAAAAAGACGGAAGGGAACCCATATCGAATAACCACTGCTCATGCTGCGTGAACAGATTAGGTTAGCTCTTTGTACATCCTTAAAAATGACTTCACTTAAATATTTTTCAGATTTATTCCAAAGCCTTGTGGATTTTAAGGAACGCATGTCGTAATAACGAAGTCAAAAATTTCCTAACTGTTTTTAGAAACACGTACCAAATGCTTCTGACAATAATGTGTCCGGTATTGATAATTTTCAAGCAATTCCTGTTTCTGACATGCATCTCGATAGCTTTCCCTTGTTCCTTGAAGGTTATAGATCATTTAAGGTCGTTGTTTTTCACACAATGGGAAATAACGGTCTCATGGATCAGCACTCAACATTATTGGAACGATATCAATGGTGTCAGTTGCGCGTACTTCAGTACTTGGGCTCGCTGCATTTTTCTGAAGATTTTGGGACGAGCTCCAAGTGTGGGATTTCGGTATTTCAACATAGAATAAGGTTTTGGCCAACGCAACTTCTTGCCATAGTTGAAAAAACGCCACTAATGTTTTTTGGACTCCCAAAATAACATTTTACTCCGTAAAGTACGCTCTTTGTCCATTTTATAAGTGGATACGAAAGTGGACTACGGTTGTGCATCGTTCGAATGCAGGACTACTTAAAAAGTACCAAATAGCCCTATCGTCACTAATATATCTCCCAATTGGTACTGAATCATCTCATCCGCCATAATTTTGTCAACTAAACCGATTCTTTCTATTAGAAGGATGATCAGATTACCGTACAACATCCAGGATGAATGAAGGAACGTCGAAAGACAATCGCAAACAATCAAAGCATCAAGAAAGAATTCAATATGTTGATGTAATTAATGGCCTCAGTAAAATGTGTATAACATAATGTAATCGGATTTTCGATCAGAATGTTGTTTGAATACAGAAATAAATTTTTGTGTTAAAATTGCTATTTATTTTACACGAGAAAAACGAATATGAAATTAAATTTTTATGGTCATATAAAAATGTGTAGAAATTTCCTTTTTTTAAAATTACTTGAAATAACAATTAAAGATGTAAAATTATCAAAATAAAATTGGAATGATTTCATAGGAGCTAAATTTTTAAAATAAAAGAAATCAAGACAAATATGTAAAATAAATATATATAAAATGTAACTCTATTGATATAAACTTATTGAAAACATAATTAAAAAAGGTAAACGTTTTAAAAACACATCAATTAAAGTATACAGGAGGAGAATTTTTGAATTTTCCTTTATTTAGTTTCCGTTGAAAGTAAACACTTAATATATTTAAAAAACGATGAATCAAAGTGTGTCATTGTACATTACTTGAAGATTATGGGCACTTTTGACAGAGAATACTGAGATGCTTTGACATATTAATACGACATTTCCCGTAAAACGACAAACAACGTTTGATAGATAACAATGACGTCAGTGTGCAGAGAGAAATGTGTTTACAGTTCGCAAATATTTCTGTGATATTAGATCCGGTGTATATATCTTCTCGCCAGTGTATATCAAACTATTATAAAAATATAAATTAAATATTACATAAAACAACGTAAAGGTAATTATGTAATAGGGGAGGTAAATTTCTTAAACGTCTGTGCTGATTGAATTTGAGTTACTTGTAACAAAATGCCGAACAAAAAATAGCGTAATTTTTCTAAACTATATTTAACTTTTCATATTTTTATAATAATGATGACTATTTGTGTTCTCTCATATTTTCGGAACTGAAATGTGATTATTTATTCATAGGTGTAAAATTCTTAAATTAATTTTGAGAAGAAAATTATATATCGGCAAAAATTAAAGACAATTTAATATTAAAGGTCACCATTCACCAAACTCCAAGATTTAGAAACTTTTAAAGTATCTGCACGCCTTCGCAGAAAATTTTTTGAAATACATTGATATTTGCTAACAAAATATTTTTAATGCTAAAATACAATCTAAAACTATGAAAAACATATTTAATAATCTGCTTTTAATTAAAAAAAAAAATTGGAGAGGAAAACATGGTGAAATAATACATAAATTGACTATCAGAATGACGCTCATAACTCAAAAATAAATAAAAATATATCATAATTCTGTAAATTTTATCTTATTCATCATAACACTTTTTGAAGCTTATACTAATTTCATGATGGAAATCATATTATCAAAATTTTTATTGTGTTTCGAATCAAGAATGAAAAATCAAAAAAAAAAAAGTTATAAAAATATATGATTTACACGTTTGTTATTAAAAACGTATCAATTTTACAATCATGAAAGTAGTAGGGTTTCTTAAAAACTATATAAGAAAGATATTTGCAAAATTTAAATTAATTGGGCTCATAACTGTTTCTTATATCTATATTGTCATATGTCGAGAAAACTCATTTTGAGAAAATCAAAAACAAACTTTCAAATACAATTAAAAATTATCTACCGAGTAAAATTCAAATCCCTGTAACATAAGTTATAAACAAAAGTATAAACAAAATTCGAACACTATTAGAAAAGAAAAGTTTAAATTTTAAAATGACATTAAAATTAGAAAATCGAAATTTTTTGACAAAAATGAAGTCTTAAAGGTGTATGGAAATCTTAAGCCCTTGAATAAGAAATCTTTGAGCCAAACTTCACAAATTTCGATATTTATAATAATATTTTAGTGTTGAATAAATAAGCATAAAAGAACCGACTTTCGTGAAGAGAAGAAAAAAAATTTACAAATTATTTAGGAATGTTAAACATCTCAAATAATTAGCTCTTTAAAGTAATAATTTAGTCTCTTTGAGATATTAACAGATATACCAATTTTTTTCAGTAGAGATAAGAATTGTAAATATTACTAAAATGGCACAGAATTCCTATACTTAGTCTATACATATGATTAAATAGAGAGTATACTCTGCATAATTATATAATTTTATAACGCTCCTCATGAACATTTATGTACTATTATCTTCATGATCTTTATAACATTTCGGAGTACCTACATTTAAGAACAGGTAACGTGAAAATATTCTAACTCCATAATGTGAGAGTTTGGTTGCTAAATGTTCCCAAATAAATATTATTTTCGAAAAGTGTCAACTAATGAGTATTATGATTTTAAAACTCTTTGAAATAAATATACACGGCATCATATTAAGAATAATTTGAAATTGAAAATAAATTTTTTATTGGAATCATTTTTGTGAAGATATTAAGGGAAGATAATGGAATATAAAAACAATTAAAATTGCAGTAAAGGATTTTCAGGAAATAACAGTTTACCATTCTCATTTACTGCCACTTTCATTCCTTCTGGATCCAGTTTCAGCCAAGTCTGCAAAACCGAAGGGACATCTTGAACTCTCACTTGTCGTCTCAGTTCCATTACTTGAGGAATGTCCTCCTCTCTCATGCATCTGATTTTAACGGGTATTTTCGGAGGAACATGTGCTAGGCTGAATTTATTCCTTCGAAAACTTTTTTGTACTACATAAATGCTTTGTCTAAAGAAATGAAAGAAATTTCTTAAAAAACAAGCTTTAATGAAATATGTCTAGTAATAACTAAGAAGAAATCAGTTCTTATAAAAGTATGCAAGCTAATACTGCTAATACTCCCAAAAAATAATACTAATTTGTCTCTCTTGAGCGACACTCAGGTATAGATATCGAAGCAATTTTGAAACAATATTTTATTAACAGGGACACAACTTCAAGCATTTTTTACTAGAAAGTTGACATCTATCGATATTAATTTTTAGAGACAAATTTTGATTTGTTTGCACATTAAATTTTTTTTGAATATGCCTTAGAATTTTATTATATTAAATTTCAAAACGTTTTCTTAAAAAATTAGAAATTTTATATATTTATTGTAATATTTTTTTTCTCTCTCCTTTTCATTGCTACCTGATGATAGTTAGAAACCATTTTTAAGGCTCTGGATCATCGATATGAAAATAAAAGACTTATTGTTGATTGTCTCGTTAAATCATTTCTCAATGTGTCAACAATTAAACAGGAATCTCCAAGGGAATAAGAACTTTATTAGATACTGTAATGAAACACCTTAGGCACTTAAAGTCTTACAATTTTTAATGCTATTTTATTAAATATTATGTTCGACAAATTAAACCATGAAACATGCAAGCAATATGAATTAATTTTATAAAATATAGAAGACCCAGCTATAACTAATTTTTGAATATCTTGGTAAAAAGATTCTAAATTCTTTATAGCATTCACTTTAATATTTTGGCTAAATATAATAACGACGTTCGAAAATTCTCTTTGTAAAATCTAACATAACTACCAAAATATGTGTTGATTGTGTAAAGTGCAAGATCATCCCTTATATCATTGTGACAAATTTAAAAATATGAAAGTTGCCTATCTTTGGTAGAAATCATGAATCCTAATTTATCAAAAGATAGCGGAAATGTAAAGATTTCCTTATTATTAAACGGAAGAAAACAAAACAAACTTGTAAAATCTAACAAAACTATTATGTGTAGCATACAATGTGCCTGATCATCCCTTATATCATGGATGGGCAATTGCATTGGCTGGGGATCCACTTTGCGGGAGCGGAAGCTTACGGAAGGCTGCATCTTTTAAAATGATTGCATTCATTAGTTAAATTTGTATTTTAGGAAAGATATGAATTGTACGATAAATATCAATGAATAAAAATTAAATGAAATAGAGGCAGTTTCATTCAATTTTTTTTGTGCTAATTTCATATCATCTATAGCTGCAAGCACATTTGATTTCAGAATCAATTTAATGAGACAAATGTTTCCCCTATCACTCTTATTTTTATTTTCGTTTTTTAAATCAAGACTGAGATTGCTTGTTGAGGTTCTCACCATAGCCTGGAAGTTAATGTCCGTAAGCAACCATCTATATTTATTCTTGCCAATCTTCAAGCAAGAAAAATGTTGCTCACAAATATGTGTAGAGTCAAATACAGAGAACATTTTCCCTGCAAATGTCTTCACACATAGAAGTTTTTCAGCAACCAAATAATAGTGAAAGTCAATCAATGTCTCAGTATTAAATATTTCTTTTTCAGTATGATATGACTGCATGTCAACAAGTTCAAGCTACAGCGGCTCAGATCCTCTGTTAACGTCGGCAATTATAGGATAAAATAATGAATTGAATTTAAAATCAAGTTTCATGAAGTACTAAAATTTTCTTGTGTGTGTGTGTGACCACGTCCTCCAAACCCTACAGATGATCTTAGCAGAAACACTTTCAGGCATTTCTGTTTTCCTAATAAAAGGAAATGATAAATATTACCTTCGCCTGTTTGCTTTACAAGCAAACCTAGTTTTGCTTTGAATGATTTTACGCATGGGAAGGTAGTTTCAGTACAAAGAGGATTCTTCTGATTGACTTGGGCGGGCCACATATAACCGTTTAGAGGCCGCTATTTTCACTCCTCTGCCATATATTGTTATGATAAATTTAAAAATATGAAATTGGGACGGATAATTAATTTAGGTAAGAAATAGAAACTTTGTTTTAACTGTTTAGATAATTTCCATGTATAAGGACGATGCAATTCAAAAAAAAACATTTGTTTTTGTTTGTAAGTCTCTAGCAATAATTATTCATAAATATATCGCTCCCGATGAAGAGAATTCGGGGACAGGGTACCACTCTGGTCGACTTTCTGCCGCAGAAATCATCAATGCTAATTTATCCAAGGAAAGCGGAAACGCAAAGATTTCTGAGCTTTCAAACGAAACAATAAGACAATCTTGATAAACACAGTCATAACTTATGTAACAGATTTTGAACAGAGGTTTAAATGTTATCTTATATACGGTATCGTAATGGCAACAGACACATCACAATCTCTTGGTTTAAAATGAAAAAAATATCCCTATACGTGGGTTAAAAGGGACGTCTAATAAACGAAAAATTATCTTTTACTAATTACAGAGATTGCAACTCGGTTTCGTCATGCGCGATATTTTTTTGTAGTTAATAACCATTCGTTACTATAACAACGGAGTGGGGCTAAGAAATGATTGACAGAAACCGAAGGGTCTTGTGATTCATGCTCATTTAAGAAAATAATGATAAAAGAAAGTATCACTGCATAGGTTGAAAGTATTTAAACTTCCGATCCACTCCTTAGGAAAAAGATGTCTTTTTCTTTTGAACTTTTTTTTTTCAATTGTTCTTGTGAAACTTTAAAAAAGGGAAATATTTTTATAGTTTTCAAAGGAAAAATCATTTTTTTTCTATTAAATTAAAAGTTTTTAAATCATTAAAAAATTTCGACTTATTCTATTTTAACTATACTCTCTTGTCTCATAGTTTTAATTCCTAATATTTAAATCGAATTCTGTTTTTAAAATTATCTTTTTTTCCTTCTAAAATGTTACAGCTGTATATTTGTTTCTTATTTCGACAGATATTTTTAACAGAAAATATATTTATTACATTTTTTAGCTACTAATTTTTAAATATTTTTTATTTGCATTATTTATTAATAGTAAGCATCTAAACGTATATTTTATAAGTTCCAACCAGCAAAATAAGTAAATTTTGTTTATACAACTCTGTTTTTGTGTTTTTTTCACATAAATTATCGCTTAAAACTGTTTGTCAAACAACAAATACAATATCAAGTTACTATAAACTATTATTATAAACTATTTATTATAAACTTACTATAAACTATTATTAATTGATTGCGAAGTTAGGGAAAGATGCGTATGAATAAAAAATAATAAATAATACATTATTTTGTGTTTCTATCTTTTATCATGTTAAAATAATAAAAAGTTCTAAGCACATAATATATTTAAGAAAATTACTCTCTTTATTCCCAGTGGAGGTGATTGAATATTAAAACAGAAAAAAACTAAAATTCTATAGACGACAAATATTATTGTGGATCATGAGGAGAATGCAGGCAAAAGAAATTTATAAATTTAGATACGAAATGTGATGAATTTTTGTTAGGAAATTAAAATACTGTTATAGATTGCTTGTGCAGAATAATATTTAATTAGGTATATTGTAAATAATACAATTAAATACATTGTAGAAAGTAAGGTTGTAACACCCGGTCGACCCGGGCGTTATCTTGAGCCATCACTAATATCTAATATTAAACAATACGAAACCAATAATTACAGAACCACCAAAACAGCTTTCAACATTTATTAATATATATCTACTAAGACATTAATAATAGTGCTCTCCAGGTTAAGTTTATTAACACTTTAATTCAACCCACCAATAATAATCTAACAGCTTCTTACCAACTGCAATTCTGAATCTGGAACAACTGCTGAAAACACTAGAACAATTCTCAATCCGAGTGGTTTACACTCGGACCTCAACACTAATCTATAAATCTGCCTTTCAATACTATAGCATTTAGATTCCACCTCCTCTCACTACAACGCCTCTCTGATCCTCCTTCGGATACTCTACTCCTTCAGATGGAGTTTATATACTTCTTAATTTAACCGCTTCACTTCATTCCTAACTGCTTTGCATATTACATTCTTCATCACGTTTCATTTTTGGTTGGGCAAAGGTTGTTTAGCGAAAGCAATCAATCTCAATTGAAAGTCCCCAAGGTTAGTGAAGAGAAACCGCGAATCGCCCAATGTCACAAGGTATACAGTGTAAAATACTCGTCTACTACTCATGTGATTAGTCTTTCTGTTTTATGTCTGTTTTATTTTTATGTTATTAGTCTTGCTTCTGAAGATAGTTCCGATCCTTCACAAGGAAGGTCTTCAACCAAAGCAAGTTCTTTCTCAATCGAAAGTCCCCGTATTGATATATTTTAAAGATATATTTTAGAATATACATACTTAAAAATTATTTAAATCCAGATTTTAAAGCTAGTTAAAATAAATTTTGGATTTTTCTACAGTAATTATGCACAATATTATACGAAATCCGAAACAGTCACGAGAATTAAACGAAGACATGAATTAAATTAACTCTTTAAAATTCTAAAATTCTGCTCGTTGTATGATCTCTGTAAAAAGTTCAAAAACTAGCCGACTATGGTAATTGAACCTATTTAGAACATACCCTCCCACATGTAATGAACAAACGTGTCAAACAAACCAAAAAAGGCCAGCCCTCCTTACTCTGAATTATTTACAGGATGTTGACGTCGAAACATTGAGGAATCTGCTTTTCTCACAAAGTGGGTATCTCTTTGCTGTATTATACCTTTTATAATACTATGATGCTTACTACTAATAGGAATCGTAAAAGCAATTTTGTATTTTTTTAGGAGCACAGCTGTCTTTTACTGAGCTAATTTGAAAAATGCATTTCGGGGACTACAGTTTGAGAATCATTTGTCTCCACAATGCAAATTTCAGTATGTTATGAACAACTGAAATATGCATTGCATATTTCAGTTGTTACCAGTTGAAATATGAATGCATATTTCAGTATGGTAAAAATTAATATTCAGCATGAAAAAAGGGTTATTGCTAATAATATGTATTTCTAGCTCACGGGATTCTCACGGTTATATCGTATTGATTAAAAACGGTAAATTCGACGATTACTATCTTATTACTTAACTTAAAAATTATGTGTATAATGCTTAGGTATCATAATGATTATTAAATCTCACTAAATATGTGTGATTCGCCTTACTTTAAGAGATAGCTTCATGACTCTTGATTGCAATAGCAATTTCTTTTACAATATTTGATGCTTTTTCAAAAAATACATTAAAATTTTTTTTATTTATTTTTTAAATGTTACCTTTGCCTTTTTTTTATTTTTTTAAATATTCTTGTAACTTTTTACTTTATTCCTTAAAATATAAAATTTCCTTCATGTGGGATATTGATAATGTCAAATATTGTTGGTGCGTGTTAAAAAGTAAACATAAAATTTTCAAAATCAAGAAGTCAATGAATATTATGAAGCAATTATTTTATTTTGATCCGTTAAAACAGTGGAACATATTTTTAGAATACAGTTTTTTAAGTAAACATATAGTTTCTCACAAAAAATATTAATAAATATATAATTTAAATGATCCTTTCTCACTAATTATAATTTAAATAAGCATAAATTATCATTTCACAAAAATATAACTTAAATAAACTTAAAATATACTTTCTAATTATCTTTTCACAATTACTCTCATACTTTCTCTTTATTATTATAACTTAAATTATCACTTTTCAGAAAAGGATAATTTAAGTTATACAAATTAAAAAGAATTCATTAAAATATATCGTAAAACACATATGAATCCAAAATCTCCTTCTATCTTTTTCAATATTAAAGGTCCTTAATAATTTGATTCACTTCATTAACATTTAATTTAGGTAAATATTAGAAAGAATTTTTGTAACCACAGGAAAAAATTACAAACTGCGGAATATTTTTCCATATTTACATTGAATAGTTGCAAAGATAAATTTTGAATAGTCAATGACGTAATAGGAAAATTTAACGATGAAATTTCAAAATATTTTATGTTAAATCCATTTTCAGAATTATTGGTAAAAATATTATTGGCGAAAAATTGAATTTAATTAGAATATTTAAAATTGTGGATAATATATGATTATCTGAAGTAAATTTATTGAAAGAGGAAATTTTTTAAAAAAATGTATCAAATTCGAATGCATGTTACTTCATTTAAAGAGTAATGTCATAGGGTACAAAAATGTTTGCGGTGAGTAAATGTTGTTATTAATAAACATAAATAATAATAAATTATATGTTTTTAATCAGCTTAGATATATAAGTGTTTAATTTAATAAAATTCAAACTGGAAAGTTTTTAGAGTTCTTTAATTTTTTGGAAACATGATTCATATAAAATAAAAATACATTTCTTTAACTAAATAGAAAAAATATATATTTAAATACCGTTAGAATATTAATAGAATAATAATTTTCTGTTAAGGATACTTGATCCCCATTAGATTTACTCAACCAAACAAGCTGTAGTAGTTTATAAACAGTTTTTCTAAAAAACTGTTTATAAACTATTATAGCTTTTCAAAAGGATGATTAATCTATCAAAGGTACAAATGTTGGCATCTTAAATAAATCTGAAAGAAGATACATAAAATTACCGTAATGCTCCGCCATAAGTATTCGAAAAAGTCTGAGCGCAGTCTACGAGAACAGTCCGTACAGATAACATTTTGAAACTGAAATTAAAAAACGAATACATTGCACAACGTTACTGACTGGTATAAATAACTCTTGGTTTATAGCCGTTTGATACAGTTTGACAAGCATATTCAAAAATACTCAAAATCATACTCACTTGTTTGAGAAAAACATCTCTGAAGACAAATATTTAAATGCTATCATTAAATTCAATGGCACATAAATGATATTGAATTTTTTTTATCTCGTATTTTATTATAACGTAGTGTAACTCTCCTCATAAAATACACCAGCTGTTCAAATTATGTTTGTAGTTTGTGAAAGCTTGACAGTTGAAAATATACAACTAATATTAATTTAAACATACCCATTTTATTATTAGAAGAAATACAATTCATCAGGGGTATGAAAAGAGTAGCCCATGGCCTTAAGACAAAAAAAAATCCTCCTTGAATCATCGAGATTTTCATCCCATGGTGGTATCGTGGAAAATATTTCGAAGTGATCAAATTCATTTAAATATATTTTACTGTCAAATTTTTCATTTGGCGTGCAAAAATTCATATATTATCAAAATCATTATTTTTTATTGAGATATTAAGCATTACTGGTATCGCATGCGCCTCCGATTTGGCATCTGCAGGGAGAAAAAATATCAAAGTCTACTCTTCATAGGAAGTAGCGATGTCATTTAAATACAGATTAAGAAAAACATTTAAAAGTTCCAAAGAACAAAGAAAGTTTTCCAAAGAACAGATTGCGCCACCCGAGGTGCGTTTCTTTTTATAATTATTATTAAATTTTCAATTAGATTTAAGAATTGAAGTAAACGAAGGTATATCAAGAAATGGACAGCAATAAACTTTTTGGACATTAAAATTAAAGGAAACGATAAATTACTAAATTCAATATAATTAAGATAATTGTAATTGAAATTGAAGCAAACGATAAAAAATTGAAAATTGATCAGGTACGCCAAAATGCCCCACCTAAGACAATGGCCCTTTGGGTAGCTAATAAATTACCAAATATGAAGAAAAATTAAAAATAAGATTCTTGATGTCAAACTTTTGTCGACCGAAAGTTCATTTGGAATTTTTGGAAATTTCGCCACGGCAGCCTCTGATGTTTCAGTTGGCGCATTTTTTGATGAAACAAAAAAAAAAAAAAAAAAAAATTCTGCAAGTATGGCCATTTCTCTGTAATTTCTGGCCCTCAGCTTGTAAAGTAATGAATCACAGTTTACTCCTATAACGGTTTTTCCTGTTTGAGTGAATCGATTAATGTAACTCCATGACTATGCCTGTGCCCAAACTCTGATTTATTGCGCCTAAACAGGGTAAAGAAAGCGTTGGAATTGTTCATTCAAACACGTTTTTGATCTAACGTGAGCATACACGGCACTCAACACGAGGACAGCTTTCTCATGCCTAAATCTTGATTCAATATGTTGTAAGCACGTTCTTTGGACATATTCATAGCCTCTGCTATCTCATTCCCTTTAATTTGACGGTCATCTATTACCATTTGGTGAACTTTATGTTCATCTTTATGATGTTGTCGGAACCTTATGATGTTATAGGCAGCGGTTGCAGTTTTTAGACGTCCCAAAAGTTCATCGGCTTCCTAGCTGGTAAGATTATGTTAACATTAATCTGCTTAAATTTCACGGAAGTAAATGATGGTACGTTTTACCCTTCAAAAATAAATATTTAATGACAGTTCCATACACAATTTTTTCCATTTTCACCAAAACACTCACATCGAGTCGTTTAAATGATTGTCAAAAAACGATTACGCTTCCAAAAAAGCTGAAAATTTAGTGAGCACCAGTGAAAAGATTCGCAACCACATTCCCTAGCTTTAATTGACAAGTGCTGCGATCTTCATGAAAACATCGGAAACATTTCAGACCACTCTCAGAAAAATATATATATTTTCCTACACACACGCACACCCCCCCCATGAACTACACATATGTTAATGTAAATTAGTTTTCTGTATCGATATTCTGGCGATAATTCTCCTACAACGATGGTGTATTTTTCTTCCATCATAACAATTCTCTCTATTGGGATACTTCTTTTTTTTCAAAATCCAACTGATGTCTCAAATTAAACGCTAAACAAAGAAAGTCTAGATAATACGTGGTTGGACCGTTGGTTTGCATTTTCAAGTTGCACTCTTGGTCGATAAATTAAATCGAGGTTTTGCATTGCTCTTGCTGATGTAACTAGTCTTCGATAATATGATGAAAAATTAAAAAGAGGACACGCATTTCTGCGAGCCTACATCTCTAGACTATGATATAATGTAGTATGAAAACCAGAAAGTGTATTTCTTGGAAGGAGGAATTAGAGTGACATTTCTTGGCAAACACAATGCTGAACCCTACTCCTATCCCCTCTCTTCGAAACATGTTAAGGATTCCTATCACCGGAAGTGATAGGTAAAAGACTTCGAAGTGTCTGGAGAAAAAAATATGATACGTTCTTTTGTCTATACTTGAGTGTCTTAAGAATGTAAACCTCCGATACATTGTGTCGTTACGGTGATTCAAATCAGAATTATTCTATTATGCTAGGCTTCTTAATTTTACTTATGAGTTTTGTATGTATTTATTTTGAAGTTTTGTTCAGTGAAAATCGATAAAAGACTCGGAAGCAAATATCCCTCAGAGTGATATCAACGTCCATAAAAATATTGATAGAGGTTTGAAGCAAAGCTGAGGTTTGGGTTCTGTAATCAATTGATGCATGATTTTTAAGAACCTGATAACCAATCGTAAAAGATAAATAAATAATTCGTTTCCTGAAATTTTATTATATGTGTGGAGGAGAGAAAATTGTGCGTGGAAGATTGGTAATATTTATTAAAATACTTTTTCGATTCCTTGGCAGAGGGTTTTTAACAAGTATTACTGTGTGTGTATTTATTGTTAGACTGTAACTATCAAAGATTTTATATACAAACTCCTAATTGCTGTGGGTAGACAAAAATGAAATAATATATTTTATTAGTTGAAAAAAGCACTTATTAATAATTTAAAGAAATAAGTTTAAAGCTTGCATTTTAACAATATTTCTTGTGTATATGATCATAAAAAAAAATATTTTCATTTTGCACTAAAACCCGTTCCTGATCTCGAGAATTCATTAAATTTTTTTTCTGTAGAATATTTTAAAGAATTGAAGATTTTGGAAAAATCACCTAATGATGTTCTGAGTTGCTAGATTCAAAAATACATCAGTCCTTTACACACATTTTCTAAAAAGAACTGTTTCTCTAAGATTTGTCAGGACAATTTCTAGTGATTACGACTAAGAAAAGACGGAAATTTTGGAATGATTTGACTAAATGTAAGTTTAAGTCCTTGACGATAATTTACTATTAAACTTTCATCATTAGCCTGATATATATGTAAACCTTACTTCAGGCGCAACTGCTGTCATCTTTTAAAAACTTATTACGCGTGACTTTTAGCCATCAATCGTCATTTCTTGATTAGTTTATGTAACTGTTCATTTGACAAGATGAGTTCTAAAGTTTCAAGAGACCACTGCTAAGTTGTAATAATGCTTATTAAACCAAACGCTTTGATACATTCCTACTATAAACTGCTTTCCTTAATTAAATAAGACTTAAGCTTTAATTTTGAGATACATAACTTGGCTATGATAATGTTTTAAATTTAAAAATATGATTGCCAGCTTATTCTCAACATATTGATTAAATCTATTATTTAGATATTTAAAATGAATACGCTTAGCAAAACGAAATGCTATAATTTCATAATATTTTTTTTTCCGGTAATCTTGAAGAGGATAAATTGAGCTTTCATTGTTCATTTTAATAGAAGTAGTTCGGACAGATGGTGTGTCAGGTGGGTTGCTTGGATCACAGTTGAACTTTGAATCCTTAATCCTTGAAATTGGTTTTGTATTCTATCACTTATTTAAATTAAAGTTTCATTACTCACTTTACTGTTTAGGTGCACAATCCACATATTAAAAAACCTTTGATTTCATATGATGGGTAATCAGGGAACTGGCTACAGCTTCATCATATCATCTCCCTGTTTATAAACTAAACATGTTAATGGTGATGAGAAGGAAGATCTCAAAAAATTAATACAAGAGATGGCAGAAACAGCATGTGCAGGGATGGGAGAGAAAGAAATTACTGGAAAAGACAAATTTGTATGGCTGACTGGGTGTTCGGGAGAAAAGAAAAAATGAAACAGATGAAATTTCTAAAATGAAGTAATTCAATGAATTGTAGAAGAAGTAATTAGCGGCTTTGGTCTGTCTTGTTCTTTGTGAAGATTTTTTGGTGCTTAAAGGGTGGGGCTTGGGACCTCATTTTAGATTTCAAATCTAAGTCGTCTTTAACTTTTGTTATAGTATCTTGCCTATTTATGTACAAAATCATATGAAACTAATGATAGACTGTTGGATGTCCTTTGGGTATTGTATGGAACGCTGTTTGGAGTTCTGTACCTATATATGGTTCTTGATATTGTAAGTGTTCACCAATTTAAATATTCACTGTTGTAACAGTTAATGTCTTATTTAGTAAAATTTAAAAAGAATTTAGAGTTCGTTAGTGAACCATGATTTTTTTCAATTCTATCTCGTGTCAAAATGCTTTTGTCTTGGAAGACATCTGCCTTGTCAAATTTGTTCGCGTCCTAAGACAATGGAAGATCATTGTTGGATTACTTGGAGGACATGTCTCCCGAGCGCACTCCTATTTTCTTCATACTTTGAGATTTATTTATATAGTTTGTTCTCTGAGAAAGAGATGTTTCCCGAAGAATGATCTAATTGTTTCTAGGATCCCTGCTCTGAAAACAATAAATACTATAATTTAAAATTGTTTGGTTTTACTTGATAAATTTCTGAATTGGTTTTCCGATGTTTATAAAAAAAATTCGTTTTTTTTAGAAACATTTATGAATTTGCTTTATTTCTGAGTATATGATTTGATTTACTGGGAGTGCAAAATGCTTAATTTTTGGATATTGTTTTAATCTTAAACAGTAAGATTTTGCTTATCTGGATTTAAGTAGAGTTTACTTGATGGTTTACTGAAGTTAAAGAGTTCATTTTTAAAGGCGTCCCAAGTATTATCTTTGGTTTTATGATTTCGGGTTTGAATGCGAAGCAAAATAAAGGTCTTCTCACTTTTTTACTGAAATAGTGAAGAAATTTTACAATGATATAAAAAATGTGAAGTATAATTATCATAGTTCACTCGGAGCAATCAATTTGAGAACTGGATTACACATTGAAATCTTGGAAGTCATTTTGTTTTAAATGCGATTTTACAGTTAGTTTGTAGTTATATTGAAGGCGAATTTGGAAGGCAAGGAAATGTTTTTATTCTGCCATTAAAATTACACGGGACGTTTCATCTTTTGGTTGCTTTGAAGTAACTGCTTAATGATGTTTATTGTGGCGCACTGATATCCAATGGCTTTGCATATTTTCTTGTTGCTTAAACTTTCTTAAAATCTATTCTTTAATTAAAAAGTGTTTCTCTGCAACGTAAAATTTTGAAATAAATCTTTTATACTACATAAATCTATTATTTATTCTCAATGAGAGATGAAATATAGAGACCCTGTGATCTCCTGCAATATGAGAAAGAATATATACGCCCATTTTACAGGGGTATGTGTTATTAAAGTGGGATTGAGTAACAGATGATGAAGATTTTGAAATCAAGAATAATAATACTTGTTCCTACTCAAATTAATAATGGTACAGCTATCAATTCTCTTCAGTTTTTTACTTGCAGAGCTTATTTTGTGGGCATTGTGTATTTGTTAACAACTAATCACACCTTTAAATGTTGAAATAAAAGATTAAATTTGCATCTACTTGATTAATTTTGATATGTCTTCTTATATTCAATTAATATATTTTTTTGTATATACGGTTTCAAATAATTGTATAAATAAATTTCATTCTATTAAAACTGATTATTCATTATATAAATACATTTGTTTTATTTATTTTGAGTGTGTTAAAGTGTGTTGATAATTGCAGCTTTATTACTTATTATTTAATGCTAAGTAATTCTTGGTTCAAATTTACTTTATCTTTTATTCTAGAATTTTTACTTTTTGTTCTAAGGTACTTTTTTGCCGAAAATAAAAGCATAAATTGTCATCATGGAATAATTGGCAGATTAGAAAGAGTAAACTCTCATGGTTAATGACAATATTTATTCAGGCCTTTTTTATTCTGAATAATAAAAAACACAATAAAAAAAAATTTTTTTCAATAAGTTTTCTTACATCTATTTTACCATCTCAAATTACTAGATATTTTTTTTTAAAAATCTATTTTTGATAGGTGTCTGCCTGTCTTTGAGAGTTGTTCCTAAAACCAAATGACATCTTTTCTTCGTTTAAATTTTATTTTTGTCAGGTATATCTTGATTCACGTTACTTGGACTTACAGAAGAGTTAAGCTTTGCTACAGAACAAGTCAAATTAAAGCAATTCAAAAAAATTAGATTGAATCAATTATCCGAAGCTGATAGTCACATTTTATCTGAGTTTTGACTTTTACTTGTGTGATCTTCAATCGAATTTTAGTGAACTATTTTAATATCAAATTTATAATGAAAAATTACAAAACGATAGCAGTTGATGAAAATGTTTTTTTTTTTCTTTTCATTCTGAGACATGAACTACAAAATTCATTTACCAAGTATTTTTTTGTGTTTTAAAAGATTGAAAGATTTTTAGAAGTTGAATTATCTGTTGAATTGATAACAAATACATTTTCAGTGGGAATGAAAAATCATACATTTTGTTTTACTGTTCTGGAGAGTATTTGTTTCTTTATTTATTTTTTTGAATTCTTTTCTGAATAGATCCACTGTAATATTCTTAAGAATTGGTTTTAAAATAGAATTCTATCTTAACAACTATTTTTATATAACTCTGCACCTTGCTAGTTTTTATACTTTAAGCTAACTAAATTCATGGCAGTTCCAGTGTAAGTTGGAACTGGAGCTATGTATTGGGACTGTTGACTACTATTGCATGAACAGCAAATGAGTGAAGTTAGATATCTGCAGTAGAAATGAAAATTCACTATCCCAAGAATCTTTTTTTATATTTCAACTATATCTTTTAACTTTTTTAATTTGAAAATGATAATCCACAGTTCGATATCAACAATAATTGTTTTGTACAATCAGAATTTTCCTGATTGTTTTTTGATGTTTTATATTGATTCGACACTAGATTTCAAATAAAAGTTCCATTCTAAACCCATTAAATAAAGCTCGTAGGTTTTTGAACATAGAAATACAAATAAGGACCAAAATATTAAGACAATAATATATGATCACTATTTCAAAATAATTAAAGGAAAAAATGAATTTCTTAAACTTATATATTGACGAAAATTTGCAAAATATTACTTTTAAATATGTTACAATTATTTGTGGAATTTACAGTTTGATATTTGTGCTGAATCAATAGAGAGAGAGAGAGAGAGAGAGAGAAAATGATTTGAGCTATTGGTCTTTTACATGCTAATAAGTGCAGTAAAAGAATCAAAGATTGAAAAAATAACATCGGAATGAGAGTTTGAGGGAAAGTAGTTTTAAAAGAAAGGATTAAAATAAATTATTGGTGGGGGGAGTGAGATGTATGATTTCTAAATTATTCCTAACAGTCATTAAGTAGAATTAGGAATTGTTATATTATTAACAATGTGTGAAAGTGAATGTGTGGAAATCCTACATAAATGAATGGAGATCTTTTAGTTGCAAATGCAAATAAAATCAAGATTTTCAGACAACAATAAATGTTAAAGCTAACTTAAATAACAGTTAAGAGGAATTTTGCAACCATTTTCTAAAAACCAATAAAAATAAGCAAAATTATTCAGATGTACATTTGATGCTCTACAAAAAAAAAGAAAGAAAAGAAATTGAACATACAAGGAATACAAAATTCTGTATATTTGTTTTAAAGTAAATTCTTTTGCTTCTGAGCGTCATAATTATCATTTAAAATACAAATTTTTGAATAATTAAGATATTTATTGGTGAAAAATATACTAAAGGAACAGGAATTTGAGCAGATTTTTAAAATTTTGTTTCAAACATTCTAATCTCTGTTCCTCTAAGCTGACACTAATGTAAAAAAATATCCTGGTAAGTCATGGAAGTTTATACGGATAATGTCATTCATTTATTAACGTATAAGTTTGTAATAGGCTATTGTAAGCTACAGTAATGATATAAAACTCCGCTAGTAAACAACACAAATTCTTTGATATGGTAGTTATCATTTATTTATTGTCATACTATTTTTGTAAAATATAAATGACACGAGTAAAATATTGTGGTTTATAATTTGGATCTTCTTGTTTAAGTGTCTAAATGGAATATATCCTCTAAATATATTCCATAAAGCTTAAAATATATTAAATGATCCAAAATTAATTTTAGAATATAAATTTGAAGTACAAAAATAAAGACTAAATAACTCTTTTCAAAATATTCTTAAGCGATCGTGAATTACAGTTGAAGAAAGTTTTAAATTCTTTATATATACATATATTCGATGATTGTAGAAAGTAAAAAAAAAAGCGCTTTACATTCTTATTAAATTCAAAATTACAGTCTGTTCCAGCAGTAGCAAATCTGTATATATATATATATA
>BMAW01012064.1:0-17962 GCA_019974015.1 Nephila pilipes | reverse complement strand
ATATACACATGAATTAAATGTCATAAAGGAAGAACACAAATAGAATGAATCAAGGAATTTAAAATAGTAAATTGTTTTCACAAAATACACTTAAAAAATTATAAGTAAGTAATTAAAATGATAGACTTTGGCTTTTATTATTGTTTTTAATCTAATGACATCGAAGTTATTTAAATTTTGATGGACAGAAAATGATACTTTCTGTGTTTCCTTTATATGTGCACTTCTCAGATCATCTTTGTTTTGGATGGCGAGTTATATATTTGGCCATCAAAGTAGTGTCAAAAGGGCTCAAAAGAATTTATATAAGGCAACTGTTGAAGTGCTTGACTTATTTTTGAGCATTAAAAAGGTTCAATTCCTATACCACTTGAGAAGCAGGTTAGCTGTTTCATCTTGTTAAAAATAAGCAATCTCTTACATTAAAAATAACTTGTTTACTTATAGGATAATATGAATTCAAACAAGCAACAGTAAATACTTCCATATTACATTATAACTTTTTATCTTTCATATGAAATGACGTAAATGCAAATTCTCAAAATTAGAAAGTTTCTGGATGTACCTCTTCGTTTTTTGGTTCCTCTAATTTTCAGCTTTTTTACTTTTCGTATGAATGGACGTTTACTGAAAGTGTCGGGAAATACTATTAGTGATAGCTATATATATATGTATTGTCGCGGATGCGGAAAGTTAGGTGTCAGTTCAGGTGTCGACCGCGTCATCTTATCTTGTTTGAAAATTATTAGGCTTATTGGCTGGAGTCTCTAAGACATTTGTGTCAGACAGAAATTGAAAACAGGTAGCATTCATTACAAGTTGTTGAAATTTTCAGAATTGTTGAAATTCTTTTTGGAAAGCTGTTTTGAGACCATAAAAATATTCATAATTTTTTTACATAAAATGGAAGATATGCTCAAATTTTAAATGTAAAACTCAATGTTATATGCCTTTTGATCCTAAAACAATATTATAACGATCAATTTGGCAGGATTAAAATTGAATTCATACATTGAAGCTATGAAAATAAATTTTAAATAAACCATATTTTATACATAAAATCTAATGAAGGAATGTTTTAACAATAAAAGGAAATTTCGAATACTAACTCGCATAGCATCTTGTACCAGAATAATATGCGACGACTTTTAAAATAAAATGAGTAATTTCAAAAAGAACTCGATTATGCATCGCGTCAAAGTGTTGCTTCTTAGATTCGTTTTTAGAATGATTCATGTATATTGGATAAGTCCATGTTGATGTTATTATAATAAGTTCGAAATTTAGTTTTACTGATGAAAGTTTGATTTAGTTTTTATCACATAAAAACAACCAGATTATTTTTATTCACAAATTGATGTGCACCACACATGAAAAGAAAAACCAATAAAAGCCATTTTGTTTAATTAATAATAAATTTAAATAATAAGTCCAGTTCTGAATTTTGTATACTTCCTCACATGATACTTTAGACCAAAATTTCCCGTTTTGTTAAAAAATAATCTCATAAATATATCTATGACCATAAAGAATAATTTTAACTTCTATAGAGACAATTTTATCAGTTAAGTTGTAATTTTCATTAATCACCTAAACGATAATAGTTTAAAATATTAAAATCATTTAATCTAAGGACAGCTTTCCAACATTTAATAGAAAAAACACCAAAGAGAAGTTAAGAGGTATCAGAACTTTTAACTATTTTTTTGCAAGCACAAAAACATCACTTTTCAAACTAGTATATCTCACCAATGAAACAAGACAGAAGATATACACATTTACCGTATAATATTCATATAAATTTACATTTTTCCTATTTTTTCTATTAATTTAAGGAAATATTAAAATGTTATAAATAATATAAATTTGACATTTTTCAAAAGTATAAATCAATATTTTATTGCAAGCAGGATTTTGAAGTACAGCGTTGATCAACATTTACATAAGTGACGTTCTTTAGTAGAACATTACTGAGTTTTGAAGTTATACTTAACAACTTAAGAGATTTTTTTAAATACAACTACTTAGTAAATTGTTAAATTTCAAAACAAATCCCGTTAAAAAATCCTGTTATTCTGTCTAAAAAGTGATATATGAATCATAAGGAAACTTATTTTGAAAACATGTATGAAATTTCAAATTAATATGAAAAATAGTTTCTGTAGAATCCTGCACGCATGTTAAATTTTTTTGTTTTGAGAAAGAAAGGAAGTTAAATTAGAAAGATAACAAAAAAAAAAAAAAACTAGTTAAGGTTTAGCGTTTTCTAGATAACTCTGTAGGTTTTACTAGTATCGTTAATCTCTTGGTATCAAAATGTTCAGAAAAGACTGTAACCCCACCCATAATCAGAATAAAATATATAATACGAAAAAAATCGAACTTTGAAATTTAAGAATATTCAATACAAAAATCTACTAAAGATCATTCATACAAACACCGGAAATAAAGAGAACGTGCATATTACAACACTATAAGCAACACCTAGTTATAATAGATAATAAAATCTGGAATAAGAAAAAAAATGTATTTCGAATATCTTTCCAAAAAGAGTAAGACAGACATTTCGAATTCATTACAAGATAAATGTATAAAATATTTATTCAGGATAATTATACATTATTTTTAAAAGAGAAGCAAATATTTGTTATTTTAACATAATTGTGCAGGAAATTACTTAATTCAAAAATTTAAATTCCCCCCCCCCTGAAATTTAATGCATCATTCCTATTTGATGTTTGAGCTACCATTTAACTCGTGTACTTTCATGTTATTAATAACTTCTGAAATTATTAGAACTTGAAAACCCCAACAGGTGCATTATTCATTCTTATACAAGATTAAATTATTGTGATTATTATATGTGTTGAATCAGAGTTTTGCCCCAGAAGTGGTGCGCATTGCCTCTGGTACAAATGAGACTGTCGGAAGGATAAGAAAAAGAGCAAGTTTCTTAAGCCTAAAAAGAGAGGTTGTGAGAGACTTTGTGAGTGAAACAGAAAGAATTAGAGAAAGAAGGCGATGGGGTTCAGTTTCATGATCAAACATAGCTATAGAGTGAGATAACGAAAAAATAATAATGAATTCGCAAACTCTAATTGTTCACCATTTTAAATTTAAAGGATTTCTCATTTTGATGGATGGTTAATTGGTTTTATTAATCTTGCATTAGAAGCAACAGGAGGGCTGTAGATGACGGACCTTGTAATTTTGAGCCTCGGTCAGGTGACGAGGGCAACACGTTATCTAGAACCTTCTTCTCCAAACTTCCACATCAAGCCGGAGAAGGATTTTGAGCCACGACATATTTAAAAAGGATCAGCCCCGGCTACACGGCAGGTCTTTAGTGGCATCAAGGACTGAACCCGCAACTCGACGAAAACCGCCGAGAGTGAGTCCGCGACCATGACCACTGGGATACCGCAGACGCTTCTCATTTTGAAATAAAGCTTCAAATGATCGTAGGGTATCGCATGACTTTTTTACTTACTGAAACTTTTAATTTTTGATATTCTTCTGCTCTAACAAAAAGTAGCTGACTCAAATGTGGCAGTGAACACAAGGTCAGTAACATCCGACATTATCATAATACTGTGATGGGCGTAGCCTTTCTGATAAAGTAATATAGATTGAGATGAAAATTTAATGTATAAAGGATGGATGCGATATTCTAAAGAAGACTGAACACCAAAGGAAGATAAAAAGAATCATTCACTGTAAACATTGTTGGAACTAAATAAGACGTTATTAAATTAATGATGATTGTAAGTTTTATTATTCATGGGAAACATAATATTAAAGTATTAAAATTGAGGTTTCCATATTCCTTAAATGTTGGTATGAAGTAACAGGTTTCAAGCAACAAAATAAGAAAACAAAATGCAAGATCTTTGTTATTTCATTTCCACTTTTTAAATGTTAAAATAAAAAAAAATTGAAGAGGTGTTTCATCGTGGCTATCTGTAAATGAAACATTTAATTATGCTGTTTCCCTCTCCCTGAAATATTACCAGTGTTTTCTTGCAATTGCATCAAAAGGCATAATTCTTATAATTATTAAGTCTATTTGAAAGCTGATTTGAGGAATAATCACAAAAACTCTCCAATAAGAGTTTTAGACAGCAGAGAAACTCATATCTGTTAAAGCAAAAATTCTATTTGTATCTACTTTTATCTTCTCTTTACTATATATGCGAACACAGGTAATGATTTCCGGATTACCTAATTTCCTTATGAAGGAATTTGCCGTAATATTGTCCCGTAAAGTCATCATTGCAAACCTTTTTCTATCTGGGAATGACTCCAGCAGTTTCTTCAACAATGCTTCAGCCACTACAGGATCGTCAGCAAACAACGGCCCCACTCTTCCAGCGCCTAAACAACTACGTTTGATGCTTCCATATCCTATGCATGTTCCATTCTTGAAAGCCACTAATGTTTGACTGTCTTTTTCTTTGCAGTTTAGTTCTAAAATGGGCCTCCTTTCGAAACCAGCAATAGTAGCATCGTATTGAACAATGGAAGGTAGCAAGTATTCCTGATAGGTTTCAATTTCTATGTTTTTGGATAGCCCATTTTTAGACAATACATTGGGAGTTACAGAATTAGGAATATAGTTATTCAGCATTGTGAAGTTCTCATCTATGTGATTACAATATCCTTGTTCTATATACTTTCTTGCCATTGGCAACACTGAATTTCCAATTATGTTTTTGTTCAGGGCTCGTTGAGCTATTACAAAGCTGAGCTGCAATATAAAAGTAAAATAATTTATATCATCAATTAGGAATAGCACAATCTCATAAATACTATACTATTTAACAACACATCACAAAGAAAACTGTTGAATGAAACTCATAATTAGAATGTATGTTACAGTTTTTTCGGTTAAAGTTCAGTGTCGGTTGTCCCTTGGTGACTGCGAAACGATTCCAAATATTCCTTGGTGAAATTTGGGTGCTAAAACAATTTAAATGTATTTCACTATTTTAATAATAATCGATGAAACAACTCCAAAATGACGAGATAAATGTCTTTATCTCATTTTAATAAGTCATACACATGCGTAATATTTATCGGAATTTACATTCTCTTACAAAACTATTGTTACAAACATTATTCTATTACAAAACTTTCGAATGCACTCCCAGCAGAAAAAAAAGTTTTTAATTCTCGTCTGGCTTCGGCAGTCTGGCGCTCTCACACATCAAGTTTCGTAATATACACCATTTAATACGTAAAATACTCTAAATACGTAATATACACTAAATATTGACAGAACAATCAAATACATTTCAAATTACGTTACAAACATGAAATACAATTCAACAATGAACTAAATATAAAGTTTTATACATCAAATTATTTCAAGTGGATAAATCAATTGATTTGTACATTTGTACTGACCCTTGGCAGTTTGAACAAGACAAGAACGTATATTGCCGTCAAGACCGTTAATAACTACTTCAATTATACCGAGAGGCCACAAATATTTATTGTTAGATTTAGTTGTCCCTTCTATTAATACTACGTCTCCTAGTTTAAGATCCTTTTCCGGAGTTGGATTAACAAAATTATGTGCATTTCGCAACTGCATCAGATAATTATTTTCCCATTTTGCCCAGAATTAACATAAAAGTTTAGATTGATACAATATTCGTCGAAACATATTTTCCTTTGTAGAAGGTTCATTAATAAAAATGTCTACAAAATGTACAGGATAACTAAGATTTTGCTGTCCAGGAAACATAAAATGGACTGTAGTAAGAGGTAATGGTCCATTCAAATCATTACTTGTATAAGTTAGGGGTCTATGATTCAATACTTCAATTTTGGCAAGAATAGTCGTCATTTCTTCAAAGCTAAGTTACGCCCTGCCGAGATCTTTCCTCAAAAGCTCTTTAATACTTCTCATGAGCCGTTCGTAGAAGCCACCCTACCAAGGGGCATGTGGAGCAATAAACTGCTATATCTCACGTATGGCTGCAAATTACTTTAAATCCAAATCAACTATAATTTTGGGAAATTCTTAAACTCTTAGCATAATTCGAAATGACTATTTTACAATTACCCCTTCTAGCTAAAAATCATCTTAAAGACGAAATAAAGCTTTTCGTTGTCATATCAGTTATTAGCTTGATGTTAAGAGCTTGTGTGTGACAGCACAAGTAAACAAAACTATATACGATTTTTGTTGACTGTCTTTCCCAGAACGAAGAATAATGGGACCAGTAAAATCAATTCCGGTCACCGTGAAAGGGGGATTATCAAGAACTCTATTTTTTGGTAACTCTGCTCTTATTTGCAGAGCAGGTTTCAAATAGTATTCTCTAATTTTCTACAAATCAAATAGTCTTTCTAAACCCTTTTGACAATCTGTCTACCCTTCGGAATCCAATATCTGCTTTGAATTTTAGCAAGGGTCGCAGACACCCACCGTGGCAAACTTTGTTATGTTCTCTAAAAATTAACAACTCAGTAAATTTTGACTGGTATGGCAAGAGTATAGGGTGAATTTCATCAGAAGAAAATTTACTTTCTTCAATTCTGCCCCTAACATGCAAAACGTTATTATCATCTAAAAATGGGGCTAGATTATAAAGAGACGAGGTCTTAGAAATCAGTTTAACACTTTTAATGCATTACAATTCGGAAGGGTAGACAAGATTTAGTTCATATTTTATTCAATCTTGTTCAGCTTCCAAAATTTCAGATACATTACAAAATCCTATTTCTATTCTTAGTTTCTGGAGTATATTGACAAATATTTTAATTAAAATTGTAATTTTTAACACTTTGTATAAGTCACTATACTTATTCAAGTCTAAAACAAACTGGGAATCATGTACTGCACATTTATTTTAAACTATTTGAAATTCCTTCCTTAACTCTATATCTTCCATAGGATTCTTAATTTTGATTTTACCTGGCCAAAACTCACCGGATTTACCCCACCACAATGAATTTTTGGCTAAATTTGAGGCCAGAATACCTCTGGAAAGGATACCTGTGGGATTTTCCTTCCTTGGACAATAAGACCATTGGTCTCGTTCAAACAAATTTTGAATCTCCCTGACTCTATTTTTCACAAAGGGTTTTGTAATTGTCGATCTTACTCTTTATCCTATACGCGTATATATTCGAATTGGTCCAGAAATAACATTTTGCTTCAAATTTTAAATATTTACTCACCTGCTTAGATAACCTAGCAGATAATAAACATCCGAGCAATTCCAAACGAGGCAAAGTTAGTGATTTTAGAGGGGCAACCCTAATCTTTGAACATACAAATTTAACAATAACTCTGTTATCATGAGTAACTCCTCGAAGAAATATCACGCATCCTTATGCTGCTACGGAAGCATCTGAAAAGGAATGAATATCAAATGAAATAAAATCATACAAATTGAACTCAGAAAAGTAATATCTAGGGATCTTGACGCTATTTAGGTATTTAAGTTCACTACATCACAACTGCCCCTTGCAGTCTAGTAAGAATGGAAGTTTATTGTCCCAGTCTATTTCAGCTGCCCGAAGTTCTTGGAGAAGTATCTTTAGACTAATGATGAATGGTCTCAAGAATCCGATCGGGTCGAAAATGCAAACAAGTATCTGCAAAATGAATCTGTTAGTGCTGTAACCATTAGCAAGGATTTTTATCAATTTGCTAAAACCAAAAAATATCATGTCCTTGTCTGGATCCCAGGCAAGTCCCGGAATTTTCGTAAGAGCACCACATCCTGCTTCAATGGTTTCACCTTTTTGAGTTTGTATGCTTGACCTCCTCCAAGCTTCACGAAGTTTTGTCTGCCATTTTCTAAGTACCATTCCAGAATTTTTAAAGATTTCCTCGGTTTCAGTAGTAATTTTCAGAGCAGTTTCTACCTGTTCAGTACCTCCAACAAGGTCATCAATCCAGAATGATTTTAAAATTGTTTCACAAGTTTCTGGGAATAAGTCTCTGTACTGTTTGAAATGAAATTTCAATGTTGCTGCGAGTAGGTAAGGACTCGGTGTTAGTCCGAACAAAATACAAGTAAAATTAAATACAATAATCTGATTCGAATTGAAATTTTCTGTCCCAAAAAATCTGGTAAATCTTCTGTCTTCTGTATCTATTGAAATTCGAAGCAATGCATGCCGTATATCAGCTATGTATGCAACGGCATTTTCTCGAAATTTGATCAAAAGTTCAAATAAATTAGGGTAAAAATTAATTCAAGTTGTTAAACAATAACTCAGTGAATATTGTCCTTCTTTGTGAGCCGCTCTAAAGAAAATTATTCGAAGACGACTGCTGACTTTGTCTTCTCGAACGACAGCATTTTGGGGCAAATAAAATGAAGACTCATCGGCTAACCCTTTTGTCATACACCACTCAGCTATACCTTCTTCAAGGTAACCGTCAAAAACCTCTCGATACTTTTCATACAACACCGGATCTCTTTTAAGCCTTTCAACCAAACCCTTAAAACATCTAATGACGAATTAACAGTTAACGAGGAGACTCAACAAATACTCATCTGTATCCGTGGAATCAATAAAAATTTTGTCATCACAAAAAGAATTACTTGGCCTTGAGTCAATGAAATGCTGAACCACAGATGTGTACTTGTTTGAGTGTGATGCAAATTGTATACAGAAAAGTGGCTAGTACTGGAACAAAAGAGGAAACATTTCAACAGATGGGGCTAGATATTTCAGAGTGAGAAAAGGTATGGTTAAGCTTTTAAGAACCATGTTACAAATATAAACAGTGATATTTTGTCTTTTCTGTGCCTTTTGCATCTGGAGAATCTTTGATAAGCTTCACTGGACTTAATGCTTGTGCTAGATTATACTATTATTGCGTGAACATAGTCAGATAAAGGGCACACCTCCATCGATGGTTGTCGCATCTGATATTAAAAAATTATAGAAAAGTGTAATTGGATACAATTGTCTCATTAAACTAATTCAGAAATTAAATGTGCTTGTAGCCATATATAATACAAATTATTATATACTGAATTATTAAAATAAAATTTCCACAATTTTGTTTAATTTATATTTATTGTTTTTTAAGGTAGAATTTATGCCTTTTGTGAATGCAAAGTTAGCTAATGAATTCTATCATTTAAAAGTGCGGCCCTCCGATAAACTTGGCATCCGCAAAGTGGGACCGGAGCCAAATTACCAATCCTTGGATTAGTGGTATATTTTTAAGTTTTAGTTTTTTAAATTAAGTTTTTATTGTAACTGTGAATAAGATCTTTATTCTTTGGCTAAATAGTTCCATGTAGTACTTGTTAGTACAAAAGAAATCTACATTTTTTTTTAAAAAAAAATAATTTGTGACATTCTTTTACTTAAAAGAGGAAAAAGCATAATAAAGTATAACATCCAACCCTGCAGCCTTGCTCTTCGAAATCAGATGTTTGTTTCGATAGTTGTTTCAAATTAAAAAAATATTAAATTAACTAAAAATAACTTTACTTATAGTACAATAAGAAACATAGTAATTAATTTGTTCTAAAAATTAAATAATTCAAGACCAATCTATTCAAATTATATTAATTTGGTTGATTTATATAACGAAAAGATAAAAACAGAAGTCAGTATACCAAATATTTGATATAATGAATTAACGCTGTAGAAAAATAACATTATTCAACAAAATAATTTCAAAATCAGAAACTTTACGAAAAATAAGAACTTACAATTAAAATTTGCTTCTAATTAATTTATTCGAATTATATTAATCTAATCTGATTTACATGTGTGTTTAAACAAAATCGGCTGATTGGTATGTCGAGAACTTTCTAGTAAGAACTGAAAAACAAAAGATAGAGGTGGCTACCATGGACCTTTGTTGGTAGGTAGATAAGATTCCAGTAGCGAATAAATAACTCAACATCTGATAAGATAAAGAGGATTGCTTGTTTCCTTTATCGAGTTTGATGCTAATCCCCTCCACTAACGGAAAGAGCATGAAAGATGGTTATAACGCCACTTCCGCCTACTGTTGATGGCGCTTACTACTAAAGAAACTTCTGTATTTTTACGTGTTTAATTAAAGCTTTGACAACCTCTCTTCTCTACTTTGGATATGATTAAGTGAAGTTCACTATGTAATCAGGCAATTAAATACTTAGACAGGCAAATCTTAATGCTGAGTTTATTCTGTATAAGAATAGTCAACAATCAATGTTTGTGATAGGGTATGGAATGATAACTAACTCGCTTCCTCAAACAAAAATTAAGTGAAAAATCTAGTTACCTCAAAAACCACTAGAGTAAATCCGAGTCAAGAAAAATACTTAATTCCTGCGACAGCATTTCGTTGATCATTTAACAATGTTTCACCAATGTAATATGTACTATAATGTAGCTAACTTCTATCTCCTCTGAGCTTTTTTAACACATCCTATATCTCTAGCTCATCCTCTCTTTTAATCACTATCCTTCTAATACATATAACAATGTTACATTACATAAAACTGTGTGTTAATAAGAAGAGGTTCTTAAATCAAATAACGTCATAAATAAGCCAAAAGGTCAGTTAAAAGGTAAATGCGTGAAAAAACGTTTTTGAAAATGAGGTTTCGTGTGTCTAGACACATGACAGAATGGATTGTCAAATAACTAATTTCAAGGGAAGGTATATACAGCATAGCGAATTCAACAGCTTTAGTTAGAACAACAGAGTTCAGTGATACTTAAGGTGATATCGTGCAAAACTGTTCGTCGATGATATTTGCAAAGATTGCTCAAAGTTTAAAGTGAACTCTAATGACCATCGATATAAAAGACAGTGAAATAAAACATAGGAAAAATTAATATCTTCATCATTATCATCTTCACCAATATCATAAAATGTGATATTTAAAACCATGAAAATTAGAAATATCTAAGCAAACTCGGGAGAAAAACAAACTGAAATGTTATATGTCAGAACTGGCTGAACTGTCAGCAAAATAATTACAGGAGCATCACATTGCTTTCACGTTTCAAATTTTATGAATAACATTAGAAATCTATTAAAGGATGGAAATGCAAATATCAGTATAAATGAATTTTTTAATTACTGGGAATTTATTTTTGAATGATAATAATAATTTAAATATGCATACTTACTTTGCTTCCTATGTTTAAGTTTCTGTATTTTTCATGAACACAGTAAAACCCTCCGCAATATAAGTCAGGGTGATTCCTAGATAAACCCATTATACCTATTATGTCACCTAAAATACATGTTTTATTACATAACGATAGATTTCTAGTTTTAAAAATACTATTTAGCCTGGAAAATTAATGTAAAAAATTGTTACAAATTTGGATAAAATTATGTTCTCTACGAGATTTTAGTTATACTTTTCGTTTACTAAGGAAATAATATTTTGTATTCTTTCACGAATTTATTTCAAGCATTTACCTACGTGTAGTATTTGAGGAGATGCGTAAAGAAAGAGTCAACACGAGAGTACGTACAGCTCAACATTGGTTTCAAACGTTTCGTATAGGAAACGGGATTCTTGACATTAAGGTGGGATATGAGCATTCCTCAGCGATTGAGAATAACCGATATAGGGCCATTATTGAAGCGTTCCCACTCAAAAGAACCGAGAAGTTGCACAAGAAGTAACCATTGACATTTCTGCAATTGTTCAATATATGTATCAATCTAAAAAAATTAAAACAGCTCAACAAATGAGTATCTCCCGAGCAGAACGGAAATGAAAACATTCGTATAAAGTATGCTGTGTGCTTTTACTTCGCCACAAAAATGAGCAATTCTTTGTTCGCATTGTGACATGCAACGAGAAATGGAATCTATGCAACTACCTATGAAATTCCACGTAGTGACTGGACACAGATGACACGCTGCAATACTTCTCCAAACGAAGCTGTCTCAAAAGAAGTTTATGGCTTCTGTTTGTTTGTTGGTCATTGGAATCATTCACTATAGCTACTTGAATTCTGGTGAAATCATCGCATTAGAATAGTATCTCAAACGACAAAATACATGAACAATTTCAACATTTATTCTCACCATTGATCAAGTAAAAGGACAATTATCCTCTATGACAGCTCTAGAACGCATATATTTCAAATAAATTGCGCAAGAATTGAATGAACTGTGATACGAAGCTCTACCTCACCCAGACTACTCAACAGACGACAGAACGACTACTGTTCTTCAAGCACCTCGACAACTTTTTTTAAAGGAAAGTTACAGCGGCTCTCTCGAAAGCAACATCTGAAGTTAAAGCGCTTTAATAACTAGTCCGAAAGAAACGTCTTTTTTAGTCTGGCTGGTAAAGGCGTTAGAAATAGCAATAGGTCAACTTTTCTTCGGACCCACTGGACATGGGTTCGATATGCTACCGGAAAACATGTTCAACAGCTCTTTCTTTCCATAGCGTCGAAAACCATCAGCCGCCGAAAGTTCTTAAGCAACCAAGCAATACCTCAAAGTACCATTCGAAGAGTTAATCGGTTCTAGAACTTCAGAATTCCATACTGTCAGCATCAATAGATTTGCTCCTTATTGACAAAATACATAGATTCTAATTGTTATTATTTTGATCAATAAACCTAGTTAAAAACTGAGACTTATCGCTTTAAAGTTGATAGATGAAATTCACATTTTTTTGCCACAATCTAATACATATTAGGTAGGTATCTTTTAGATATATTTACATCTGATATGACTGCTGCCTAAAATACTGGATTATGTTGAAAACTGGAATTCCGTCAAAATTATCGAAATCCTTAAATCAATTTTTTTACTCTATCAAACTCTTATCTTTTTAAATTGTGTTTATAATCTAGCTACGATGTATAAAAAATAAATTAAAACATTTAATGCTCGCCTATACTCATACATAATTAATGTAAGATTTATTAAATGTATTTCCCCCTGAACAGAACTTTAGTAAAAGGTTCAATTCTTAAAAAGTCATAATAAAAAATATACATCTGGTATAATTTTGGTATCATTAAATTTCATTCTATATCGGAGGACCTGAGAGAAAACTTTTAAAACAAATTTTGTGTGAGATTTATGTACAATTTTCAAGTAAACCTGAGTTAACACTTTTAACGAAACGCATTTTAATATTATAACACTTTACAATATATTTGGAAATAATATGTATAAATTATAAACCTTTTCAAACTCTTTGTAGTATGTTTTATTTCTCTTCAAGTATAAATGGTGATACCTTTTCTGTTCAGTAACAATAAGAATTGTGAAAATTGTTAAAAGACGTTCAATTTTTGAACCATTTATGTATCTGAAAATATTGGGAAAACAAAGTCACTCTTTTTACCCATTTTACACACACCTTCGTGTTTGTATTCTACTATCTCTATATCTTAAAATTCGATGTCTGTGCATTTAAGAACAGGTGGCATGAAAATATTTTGACACCGAAATAAGAGTTTTGCTACTAAAAGCTAAACAAAATAGAAAAGTTATTTAAAAAATAAATTTCTTAGTGGTTATTAAGTGATACTTATGATTTAAATTCTTTAAAAAAATACGCGAAAATGAATTAAATGGATCATAACACATGCTACAAATTTTAGGAATATATTCAGGTTTTAGAAGATGTTAGTGAAAAGTAGTGGAATAAAAAAAAAAACAATTCATCATAATACTATATTTTGAGAAAATGATATTTTACCATTCTCGTTCTCTGCAACTTTTATTCCTTCTGGATCAATTTTCATCCAGGACCGCACACTAGAAGAGACATCATGAATTCCTACTTGTCTTCGCATTTCCATAGCATGTGGAATATCTTCTTCTTTGATGCATCTGATTTTGATGGCTATCTGTGGATCAGCAACTTCTATCCAGGATTTATTTCGTTGTAAACTTGTATGTATTTCATTAATATTCCGTCTGAATGCATGAAATATTGAGAAAAAAAACTTTTTAAGGAAGAAATCTACAAAGCATTATATATATATATATATATATATATATATATATATATATATATATATATATATAAGTAAAAGTGGGATTATTACGAAATTTGGAATAAAGATACGTGTTTGGCAGGTATGCAAATGGTTTGAAATGCAGCGTAATTGAGCATTCCGTAATATCACCAAAGGGCGTTGAACTTCGTTAAACTTTTATTATGAAGCAGGTAAGCAGAGCTTATTTTCCTATATTTTATCTGTTGCAGAGGAATTTGTAATTCAGTTGTGGCACAGTGAAGAGCATTAAATAGGCGAAATTAACTATACATTTATTAATTTAGAGAGATGCAATTTCTCTATGAATTTAGAGAGATGCAATTACATTACGATAAAGGTGGACTGAGAGCAAATTACGTCCACCCGAATTATGAGGACCCCAGATGAGTCATTTCACTTTCAGGGCTCCAGCGGGAAAGTGATAATAGTTAGATAATAATAATCGATGGTCGTTTATTATTATCTAACTATTATTATAAATATGCGTCGTTTCACTTTCGCGGCTAAAACGGGAGAAAGGAGAGGGAAATATTTTCTCTGCTTGGATTTCACTTCAGATTACGTGATATTAGATTAGGGGACCATTAATTTTATCAGCAGACACAAAGAGTAATGATTATCACTACGGGTTCAGATCCATTGGAAACTGATGAATCATGTAAATGTTTTGGGAGTGATTACATAAATTAAAAGCTTAAAAGTATTTGTATCAGAAAATAAGATGAACTTCCTTCTAGAAACGTTACAGGTATAGGAAAGTTAGAAAATTAAATTACGAAATAATTACGCCTATATATATATATATATATATATATATATATATATATACACTGGTTATCATAAATTAAGGAAAATTCACAAAAATCGCGATAACTCAAGAAATTACACATGGAATTTTATGAAACTTACCCACAATATACAACACATAGTAAGGTATTAAACAACATAAAAAGAAATTATCAGACATTAATAGTAGTATAGAAATTAGCACATGTATAAAATAAACAAATTGGAAGTATCGGTTTGCAATAGAAAAAGTACCTTTAATATGGAATATGATTGCCTCTAGAAGCAATACAGCACAAACAGCGATGTGTGATGCTTTCAATTATGCGGTCTATCAGTTCAATAAGAAGTGAGAGCCATTGCTCTTGTAAAGCAGATGCAAGCGCGGCAAGGGTCTGAGGGGGCGGATTGATGGCAGATACACGCCTCCCTAGAGCATCCCAAACGTGCTCGATAGGATTCAAGTCCGGGGATCGAGCTGGCCACTCCATGCGCGTAATTGTTTCCTGTTGAAGATAATCATCAACAATGCGAGCTCTGTGTGGTCTTGCATTATCGTCCTGTAACAGGAAGCAATCACCAATCGCCCCGGCATATGGGCGCACATAAGCATCAAGGATGTTGTCTCGATAAACCTGAGCATTCACGGTTCCCCTTGGAAAGACATGGAGGTCTGTGCGCCCTCCTAAGGATATGCCTCCCCAAACACAGACACTGCCTCTTCCGTATGCATCTCTTTCACGGATGTTTGATGGATGATAACGGGTCCCAGGTTCTCTCCATATCAAATAACGTCTACTGTCACTTTCTAGACTAAACCTGGACTCATCCGTAAAGAGAACAGGCCTCCATTGATCTGACGTCCAGTGGACATGTTGTCGGGCCCACTGCAAACGGTCTCTCCTATGGCGTGATGTGAGCGGCACGCAAATGGCTGGTCGTCTCGCATACAGACCACCTTCGTGGAGCCTTCTGCGCACAGTTGACGTTGACACCAACCTTCCAGTGGCTGCAGCAAGAGAGGATCTAAGATGTGTCAGAGTAGCGGTTCTATTCCTGCGTGCACTTAATGTCAAATATCGGTCATCGGCACTGGTCGTAACAGTTGGCCGTCCTTGACTGAACCTCCTAGATGCCGAATCTGTGGTTTGAAATTGCCTCCAAAGTCTATGAACCACAGATGGACTCACATTTAGCCATCTGGCCACTTCTGATTGACTCTGCCCTGCCTCTAGTCTCCCGATGGCTCTCCATCGTAGTTCTTCAGGCAAATGATGCCTAGAGGTCATTATTACGAATTGGCTATCTCAGATTTTCAATGTCGCAATCACAGTAAAATTTGTGTGCTTTCTCTCAAACTTGGACTTTTATGCTCCAGGCAGATGACGTAAGCCGAGTGCAGCGTCACTAATTTGCATATTGCAATTTTACTCAGCTACTCTTAGTGGACAACATATGCAAATTTTGCACGGTTTGGCTTACTTTTGAAAGAGTTATCGCTATTTTTGTGATTTTTCCTTAATTTATGATAACCAGTGTATATATATATATATATATATATAACACAAGGATCAATAACTCCCGAGACTAACCCAGAGATGGTGCTCGTAGTAAACCAGTAACCAGGTTTTTCTAGAGTACGAACCTTTGCTTGAAACGTGTCAAAATTTTAAGTCGATCGGACCAGAAACAGCTGAGTTATCGAGGTGGGAGTAAAGTTGTTTTGTAGTTTGTTTTAAAAATGGAAAAAACCGAGTTTCGTGTTCTGATAAAACATTGTTTTTTAATGGGTAAAAACACCGTGCAAGCGAAACAATGGATTGAAAAATGTTACCCGGACTCTTGTCCATCAAAAGCAACGATTTGTCGGTGGTTTGCCGAGTTTAAACGTGGTCGTACCGACACAAAATGACGCGAAACGCCGGGTAGACCTGTGAGCTCATACCTGGAAAATGTGAGGAAGGACAAAAATTGCCACCGAAAGATCGTAAAGTGAAGCTCCGTGAGGTTGGCTGAGATGACACAGATATCATATGGAAGTGTATTTATCTGAAAAGTGTTTAGTCGAAGTGGTAAAGGTTTTTTTCCGGGTGCGCGATTGCTTTTCGATGGAACAAAACAGCAACGAGTCGATGATCCGTAGAAAGTTGTTTATTGTTATTTACTCAACAAAAAAAGATTTGCGGAAAAAAAAAAAAAAAAAAAATTGAAGAAAAAAAAACAAAAAAAAGATTTTGGAAAAAGGTTAACTGATTGTATCACCCTAAGTAAGTGCATTTTAACAAAAGGTGTTATGTTGATGAATAAAAAAATTTTGCAAAAAAAATGTTGTTTTCAATGTTAGATCTCGGGAGTTATTGATCGATGTAGTTATATTATATATATATATATATATATATATATATATATATATATATATATACTTAAGGTATATTCCTCTTAAAATCACCGATGTGTGAAAATTTACGAAAGCTTTCTTTATTACTTTCTGATTATGTCCACATATTTACTGTTTCAAAATGGTTGGCATTTGTATCTAGACTACTGCATTTTTCTGCTTAGCCCACAGATATGTGACGTTATGTACATTAAATATATTGTTGAAATAAAAAAGGAAACTATATTAATTAGAATTTGTAATATGAACGATTTAGCCAAATGTCAGTTTTACTAAATTTTAACTAAATACGACAAAATTTGAAAATAAGTTTTCTTATGAAAAACACTTGAATTTACCCATTTTATAGACTATTGTGACTAAAAAACATAAGTGTTTCTGCAATTTTATAAAAAAATGTCTGAAGGTATGCACATAAATTTAGAAAAGATCGTAAGAATTTAAAAATAAAAGCTCAAAAAAAAAAAATTTGACGGATGAATCGTGTGGTATATTAGCTTTTATCGTACTTCACGTACGGTATGAAGAAGAGAAGATGAATCTTGAGTAACTTATCGTTACGTCTCTTTATATGCCTCGATTATTTTTAAATTTTAATCACACTGTAGTATTTACATTTTTTTCACACATCTGATAATTGTTATACCATTTGTAAAAAAACCATTCAAGATAATTTTAGATGTCAATCAATAAGAATGTTTTTAAAATATTATGTAATGTATCAATCAGCAATAAATGATTTCATGCGTGGTTTCGCTTCTTGATGGGCAAGAAATGTTGTAAAGCCGTCTTTATGATATGCAA
>BMAW01012057.1:0-13478 GCA_019974015.1 Nephila pilipes | reverse complement strand
TGTGTATATATATGTGTGTGTGTGTATATATATGTGTGTGTGTGTATTATATATATACGTGTGTGTATATATAAATAATTTTAGTTTTATATTCCATTTTAAAATGGCTTCCATGTCTTGAAATAGGCAAGTTTACAAAATAAATATTTTTGTAGGAATTAATCTTACTGAGAGAGTAATTTTTTGTAAATTTTAAAATACGTTTTTTAGATCAGAATTTACTGAACAAATTACTAAATGAACAAAATCAATTTGTAAAATGAAACACGATGGTCAATTTCAAGATTTTATTATTCTACATTCCAAAATTTCTCTGCAATATGAGGCATTATGTATAAAAATTAAATGTACTTACAATCTAATGCATAATGGATATTTTGTCTTAATTATGAATTGATCCTCATCTCCAATATGGAAATCTGAAAAAAGAGTTGCTTCGGCCTGTTACTTGCCCAGGAATTAATTTTAAATAAAAGTAACGATAGAAAAACATTTTGCCACTTAATAAGTAATAGAATTTTCATTTAAAAATGACAAAGAATTTTAAAGGAATACTGAATCGTTGTACGTACTCATTTTAAAATTCATGTGTTCTTTTTGTAGCGTTGTTAATACGAAATATAGTTCAAAATATTTAAGCGAACAATATATATTTGTTTTTGATCCCCAATTCTTAAGATGCGTAGCTTGTATTTTAAAGGAACGTTTGTAGTCCTCACTATCTATAATAAATTTTTAGAGTGTTGATTTACCTTTTTTTTTTTTTTTTTTTTTGTTTTTGTTTTGAATACACGCAATGTTTTACTTTCTATAAAGACGTACGTTCGAGTCCGATACAAACATACTCATTTCAAAATGAGTACGTCTGGTTATTCATTTTCGAGTATTTCTTTTTTCTCCACGCATATTTACAAAATCCCCTTATCACCTGAATTTGAAAAGCAAATAGATGAATTAGAAAAATTAGATTTTATAGAATCGAGTGTAGTTGAAGTAGCTTAATCGGTCGTATATGTAGCCAAATGGTCGATAATATGCGTTTATGCTTTGATTACCGTTTATTAAAAATAGGGACTGAAACTTTTTGATTACCTAACGGAAAATACAGCTTATTTGAATAAAGAAAAAAGTTCTGTTAGTAAAATTACCTGTTTAGACTTGTTGAAAGGATATTGATAAATTCTTCTTGAAAAAGAGCCGTGATTTACTCGAATTTTCAATCACAATTCAAAATTTGAAAGAGATTTCTAGTTAAAATCATTTACTACACCGGACATATATCATAACTTTTAGTTGAAAACAAACAACAATCATCACATATTACAACTTTCCTTTTGAGTGTGTAAACAAACAACAGTCCTCATTTATAACTTTCCTTTTGAGTATGCAAACTTTTTTTCAACTCAATTTGCATCGCCAGTGTGTTTCGCCACGAATAGAATTATCTCCACCTGACTGCCCGTCACTTGCTCATTGCGGCTGAAAGATAAACAAGAATTCCAAACAAACTATCGTTTAAAACTCATCAGGCTCTGTATTGAAAGTTATGGTATTCTGAGGCATCCACTATATCCTAAAAAGCAATTGATGATACTCTACACAAATAACTTCAAAGGCTTACCTCTTTCGCTAAATACGGGCATCATTCACCCGAAACACCCTAACGATGTTTTTCCTTTCCTTTAGAGTTTACTGTCATTGGTAAACATGGCTAACGCTTCATTGAATACCCTAGTGATCCTCCTCTATTTTCGACTCTCCTCCTTGTCAACCAATTTTTATCTTTTTTTCCTTTTTATTTTCAATCGTGTATATCACAGTTACACCTTGTTTGGCTCGGTATAACCATATCTGGCTCTTGCTCCCTTGAACTTCACCAGCATTCACACTACTCTACATAAATGCCGTAAATATTGCAAAGTACATCTGGATGATATTCCTCATGACTGGAATACACATCTCCAGCATTTAGATGTTGTTATATCTAAATTAAGTAATCTTAAATTCACTTTGAATTTTAAAAAAATGGCGTTTTTGCGAAAACAAATTAAAATTTTTGAGTCATTTCACAAGAGCAGGAAGACAACAACTAGATCTTGAGAAATTGCATGTCAATGAAACAAAAAATGGCCTGAAGTCAAAACAAACTTAAAAGTTATACTCCGGTACAGTTTATCCATTATGATGTTTGATAAAATATTACACTGTAATCGCCACACCTCACTGATCCACCTATTAGAAAGAAGGTTCCATAAATCCTCTGTTCTGTAGTCGAAAAAATGTCCTTTAAATATTTAAAATGTTTGGGTGAAGCTCCTTAACAATTCTACTTGATCAAATTTTAATCAGTCCTATACTCTTCTGTGTAGCTTGTATGGTGTAAGTGCTTGTTCATCTCAAAGAAAAGACAGAGAAAATTTTCGCCCCTGTAAAATTTACTGCAGTGCAACGACACTGGTATTCCATTGAGTGCGAGGCTTAGGCTGTGATATGGTCCAGAACTAAATTTAAATGCTATGTGTTTGATTCAGTCATTGAACTATTAACTACCCACATTCTTCTCTATACTAATAAAAGACTGAATCTCATTCTTCTAATGTACGACATTAGCAATTTTAAATATCTAATATGCATATTTCGAATTGCACAGAAGCACAATTACATCACTATGATGGCTTATCAAGACTAATTATACCACATAAGGATATTTATGTGTTATCTTTAGATTTATATATATTGGAAGTGTACCAAGTAGTGCTTGTATTTATCTCGTCTGATTTGCCTCTATTCATTTGTATTGCTGTACTTTTATGATAACACATAAATTTGTTTCGTCTATACATTGTTGTAGCAAGGATTAAGAGCCTCTTTTGATAACCTTGCTGATAAATTGTTATGGGATCAAATTTGTAATAATTATATCATAATATTTGATTCAACTGCTCAGGGTGGATCAAAGTCTTCTTTTGAAGATTCCTTCAAGATAGCCTGCCTTTGTCAGCCAGTTCCTCTCTCATATCACCTTAAAATCCGATTCAACCGAATTGAGACACTAGTTTTAGTCCACCTCTTTTCCGACTAGTAAAGGGTTTTGTAACAAATTTCTTAACTAGAATTTTTTCGACCATGCTAACAATATGAGAAGCCTAGTTCATTCGCTCCCTTTCTTACATTTAATGACATCAGCTCATTAAAAATTCTATACATTTCAGAGTTAAGGGGACTTAGTACCTTTGCACCTTCAAAAATTCGATTCTTCAAATTTGATTTTAAAAAATAGTACTGAATGTTAGGAGCATTTTAAAACAAACCGCGTCAAAATCCGATAATTATTACGCCCTGTGCAACAAAAAATGTAAATGTCTAAAGTGGCTTGTTCTATGTAATGCAATGTAAACAAACCTCTTTTTCTCAGTTTGCTATTTTCACACTTTCCCACAGGATTAAAAAAAATCTTTTGCATGCAGAGCCTTAAAATTTTACATGAGTGTTGTACTTGTAAATCTTTATTCTGTGAACCACAATTTTGTTAATAGGATGATTAGATTTTATTTTATAACATGATACATGAAAAAAAAGTTACTAAATACAAACTTGATAACTTTTTTAATTTTTCAAGTATCAAAAGTTTCTTTTCCCCTCCTTTGATTTGAGTGAGGGAAACAATCTGACGTTTTCTGCTATTAATATCCAGACCTTATTGTTCACAATAAATAGCGAAATACAAATAAATATTAAACCGATTGCTTTCTCAGTGATAAGTGACGCTTACGAGCCTCCTTTCGGTTTTGTTAACGTCGTACTAGAAGTCTTTTTGTCTAACAGAGATGTTACCACAAAGCTTTAAAACAAAGAACTCGTGAATTTTATACGTAGATTGATTCTGTTATTGTACAAGAACTTTGTACACAATAAAAACAAAATCTAGAAGGTAATCCATGATTTATTTATAAAGCAGACTTTTGCTCTTTCTTAAGAACTAAACAAACCAAATGTGTGAAATGCAATTTAAAAAACATTTCTGCATACTACTTTGCAAAATGAATATGTAATTAAATGCAATTGTTACAAAAAGCTGAAGGGTTGATTTCGTACTTGCTGTTTTAATTGGTTCATCCAATTCAGGGCAAATAATGTAGTAATATTTTGCCTTTGAATTTTGTGTGTGATTTTCATCAGTTTGTTTAATGTATTCAACTGATATTTAATAATTTCTTGATATTTGAGGAAATTTATCTGCTTTTGAAACAATTTTCGTTTGACTGACCTTTTGTTTTCAGTTTTGAATAAGACGGCTTAGGAATGGATAAAAGTTATGAACAAACAATGTTTTCATAATATTTGAAATAAAGAGGAAGAGTTTTTTTTGTCCATTTTCTTGGATGCAATTTATCTCATTTTGTAAATGCATACGTAAAGTTTTGTCATTGAAAAAAAAAATTCGAACGTTTATTAATGCATCACATGGAATTTCTTAGGATTGAAATTCCATTCAAAAGTGGAATTGATATTTAAATGTTTTATAAACATTGGATATATATAGAATTCAGCTTATTCTATCTTGTTATCTAGAATTTATGCCACCAAATAATGAAACTGACTGCTGAATCCACAGCTCAAACTTTTAATTATGTATTTTAAAGGTGTGTGTATATTTTCTAAAGAAACTAATCATAAACTAGTAGAGACAGCTATCAAATCAATCTAGAAATGCTGTAATTGCATTACATGAGCATGTTACTATCATGTAAACAAGCGATTTCAAATTCAAATTTTCATTGTGTTTTAATACTTTTTTTTGTCAACTGTATGTAGTAATTTTTTATTCGATAAGCTGCTCATTCGCATCGCATCGACATTCTTACCGAGACTGCCTGCTCCCCGAGTGACAAAAGAAATTAGCCTGTGGACAAGTTTAGTTTCTTAAATCAGATAATATTGAGTAAATCTAGAAATATTGAATATGAAATAAATTTTCACTGATATAAAAATCAGTTTTTTAGGATAAAAAATCACGCATGCACATATAAAAGGCTTCAATGAAAAATAATAATTCTTTTTTATTCATTCAAAAAATAATTACTTCATCAATGGAATGGATATTATCAAAAAGAAATGTAACTACCAATTCGAACGTCAGAGTGATATAATAAATTTCGAATATTAATTATACACGTTTTTAGCAAATTAATTAATCATTACATGCCTAACATTTTGTTCTTTAATTTACGAGAAATATTCTATCTCTGTCATTTTCACACATTCTGTACTGAATATTTTGATCGACGAAACGTACACATAATTAAATGTATTGTCTCAAAGTGTTTTTACTCAAAAGTCTTTAGAAAACTTGAATGAAATCTTAGTAGAAATAATTTTTAGTATCGATAAAAAGTAATTGCACTTTCATAATAAAAACATATGAATAGTATTAAAGTAAAGTAAATGTAATACTAGAGCTACATCAATTTTATAACTTTGTGTCACATTTTAAAAGTAAAGAGCGATCTGAAGAACGTCGATAAAGAAAATTTTAGAACAAAATTCCCACATGCAGAATATTACTAAATTCCTAAACTAATGTCATGAATGAGTCCGAAACAAGTATAAATTACCAGAGACTATAAAAATCATTTATAACATGTCAAAATTATTCTTTTGGTGAATAAAGAAAAGACGCGTAAAATTCAAGAGATACGAGAAAGATTTCTTGCAATTTTCACAAACTTAAGTCCTTTCCTTAGTATGACACGCAAATGCTTTTTAAGCCTTCGTTAAGAGAGAGTGTTGATATGAATGTGTAGGTTATTAGCACAAGTGTGCCAAATCTGGCTATGCTGCGCCAAACAAGATTCAACTGTGGTCCAGACGAGAAAAAATTGAAAAAGACAAAAATTGGTTGACAAGAAGGAGGGTGGAAAATAGAGAAAGATCGCTAGGGTATCCTGGAAGTGTGTGAACCGTGTTTACCAAAGACAGTAAACTCCATAGGAAAGAAAAAGATCACAAGGATGCCTCGGGATCATGATGCCCGTACCTACCTAAGAAGGCAAGTAACCTGAGGTCCCCTGATATAATCCAGAGGGGCAGAGTGCTCGGCTATACCCCCAAACGATGGGTACCCATTTTAGTCGTCTCTTAGCTAAAGTGGAACTATCCTGTCATTCCCTGTCAACACACGGGTCCCTTCGTCAAGAGAGAAAGCCTTATTGCAAATTTCGCAAACATAAGGTTTCCCCCTAGTATGTGTACGTAAGTGTCTTTTTAAATTACTA
This sequence comes from Nephila pilipes, assembly GCA_019974015.1. Lineage (NCBI taxonomy): Eukaryota > Metazoa > Arthropoda > Arachnida > Araneae > Nephilidae > Nephila > Nephila pilipes. The sequence goes on along the minus strand of BMAW01012057.1, from coordinate 7,203 downwards.
CTGTTGGAGATGGCCACTTTACAAATTACACAAATATGTTGCTCTTCCTTGGTATTGATCCGTAAATCATTTTCAAATTACTACTTATGGAAAATGCCTTATTGCAGATTTCACAAATGTAAGGATTTTCCTTAGTATGAATACGCAAATGTGTCCTTAAAGCATCGCTATGAGAGAAAGTTTTATTGATAATTACACAAGTGTAATGTTTTCCCTTCGTATGAAAGCGCAAATGTGTCTTTAACTCACATCTAGTAGAAAATCCCTTTTGGCAAATGTCATAAACATAAGGTTTCTCTTTTGTGTATGCACGTAAACGCCTCTTTAAATTAGAGCAATACATAAATGATTTGTTGCAAAAAGGATATGAAAATAGATTATCATTTAAGTGAGTACGTAAATGGCTATTTAAGTTCGCTTTTTGAGAAAATGATTTGTTGCAAGTTTTGCAGGAGTATATCTCCGGCGTATGAGTACATTGATGTCGTTTTGAAATCAGCGACGAAAAATACATTTTGTTACAAGTAAGACACTTTTCTTTCGAATGAGTCGCTAAATGACCTTTTAAGAATTTCTTTAAGGAAAATATCTTTTGGTAAAATTGACTCTTATTAACCGTTTTATCCATGATGAAAAATTAAATGCGATCCCATCCTTTCTTATCTAAAGGCTTTTCATTTTCTTTCCAACGGCCATTAACTTTCACGGGAATCCATGAGTGTTGATACAAAATAGCTGCATGTAGAATTCTGAACAGCAAAAAATTTCATAAATAATACTTAATAGTTTTATTAATTAGTAGAAGTGAATTATTGAACCCTTCAAACTAGGACTGGATTTTAAATGCACTAAATAAATCTTTTACTTATCACCGTGTATTAACTGAAAAGTGATTGATTTTCTAAACTTAAACGTAAAACGTGTCATTGATTGTTTGAATTTTGAGGCATGTGGGAACAGGAAGTCCATACTCAGTTTATCAACTAAAAATTTCTGATTGATATATATCATATAGTTTCATACTCAGTAAAAAAGCTCGAAACGTTTTTTTTTTTATCACCTATTGCTTAATCCAAACATTTTATATTATTTTTAATAGTGTAGTTTTCGTTCCCAAACTAAGGGTATTGGGCTTGGATATAGCCCCATAGAAATTCATTCTACATAAATGATAAATTTCGGGATTTTGTTGAAAATTAATTAAACATTTGTATCTAATTTATATTTGAGAATATCATATTTGAGAAATGAAAAGATTCCTCCGGGACATTTTAAAAGGAAGGTAGTCTCTCTTTCGTTATTATACACTGTATGCTTAAAATTTTTTTAAAAAACTAAAAATGTGCAAATATCTGAATTTATTTTACTACACATAATAACTTTGATTTTTTGTATAAATTTTAAAGAAGTTCGAGAAATTACCATTCTCCGTAAAATAAATCTGATTTAATTTACTATTTCTCGTCCCTTTCAATTCTTTCATCTACTCTTTTAAAATAAGAAAATGTAAAAAGACTTACATTTTGTTTATATTGTTAAACAGACATGTTTTGAAAGTAAGTGTTAAAAATTCTGGTAGCAACTATTGTTGCCTAAAAGTAATATTAGTTTAGGTTGTAAGGATATTTGATTATCTCAAGGAGTTTTGGGTATTCGCATCCATTTTTTGCAAAAATTTCCACATTCAACTGATTAAGTAAAATTAATTCATAGGGTCATTCATCATTCTTAAGTCCTTCGTATGTTTTCAAGATTTAGTTGGGAATTGATTGTATTTTCGAAATAAAGCGAGTGTTGGAATTTCGGCTCCAAATCTTGAAATCTAAATCATCCTTCGTGTAACACTGATTGCAATTGAGATCCACGTCATGGTCCAAACATACACTCTTGCCTATATCACGACCTCGTGATCTGTTTAAATTGAACTTTGGAAGCACTAATCGTTGAATGAAATGTCTAAACACTTAGTTCGACAGGAAGATGTTCGATCATGGTGGATCATATTAACCATGGCATTAATCATCTTCACTGCCCCCGAAATGCGAGAAAAAGAGAATTAAAAAAAATGTGCTCTATTGGAGCAAATCGTAGCAGAAAAACGATGGGCTAAATTAAATTAAGAGAATTCACATATTTTGCTAAATGTGTCAGAAAGTACTGCACAGAAGTTAAAATTTCTGCTTCGATACAAGGTTACAGTTTCTTAATGGCATTCACGGAAGCGATTGATTGGTTTTAAAAGTTTTAAGAAACTATCAATTGCAAAAATAACAAACTAATTAAAATTAACAAAAAATCGCTATGAACATATGTGGTGTGTGTAAAGATTCAGAGTAATAACTACTTATTACACACACACACACAGTTTATTTGCTGACGTAGGACAGAACATAAAAACACAGAACAAATTGATTAAACTCGCGTATTTACAGATTTAACGTCCAGCACAATATAACGTAAAGCGCAATTTCCTGAACCGTCTTGTTCAGCGTCTGGCTTCTTCTCTCACTACTCCGAATCTCTCTCGAAGTGCTAGGTGGCGCTCTGGAAGCATCATTCCGGGATGGTAGATCAGCAGGTCTTAGATCCCTTAGTCTCGGTCATTCTGACCTTCATTCCTTATAATTTTAAAAAATTGCAAAATGAATCTCATTATGAAGTCAAACAATAAAAATAGGAGCGCATAAAATATTGTATTAATAACCCTCTAAATCATGTAATAAAATTCCTTATAAAACGAAATTGCAATACTAAGATCTTTTTCCATAATCCGCGAATTCATGCATGTGGTTTCACGAGATAAATTATCCTTTTTATCGTATTTTGCAATCCTTTTGAAATACTTTTAAATCTCGAAGATTTTCCATTAATAATGAAGAATTTCGAAATATGCCATTTAAAATAGACTGCAAATTAAGTTTAAAAAAAGGTTTAGTGTCTATTGCAAAAATTAAGAGCGTGAATTTGTATTCATAAATAATTACATGCTAGCAAATAATTTAAGAGTAAAACAAATCAAAGTTTAATAGACGTGTTTTTGGAATAAAACTAACATCCACATGTAAGATACACAGAATTGCGTTGGAAATATTTCTCGTTACAGACAAAAATGTTGTACAGTGAAATCTCCATTGAAAGTGAATTAGCCAATTAACAAGTAACACATTCTTTCTAACACATTCGTTAACACATTAATTTTACATTTATATTTCTTTAGACATAACCATTCTTTTTCTGTTCGAGCAAAGGAATCCCTATTTTCGATTTCGTTTTCCTGCGCCGATAGAAATGATAACTTTCAAAAAAAATTTTTGTTCTCCTTGACAATAAATAAATGAAGACTTTTTCTGTATGACCGTTTATCTTTTCAATTAACACTTTGGGAATTAAAGGTTTCTCTCAGTAAGTAAAACAGAACCTATGTAGATAATGTTAAAATTATTGAATAGGTTGGATGTAGGCAACGAATAATTTGAAGTTGGTTACTCGGTTAGTGGTAAAGATAGTGAACTGAAGTTATAAATGTGAGCTACCTGTGTGCGATCTGCTTTGAGTGAGGAGCTTTAGGAGCGAGAATGGATCCACAAAGGGTCAATGGTTCGAATCGTCATCTATAAATATTCTTAGAACTCGGACCCGATAGGCTCGGTCCGATAAGCATTCAGTTATTGTATTAAAACGTGAGATCAGACGGATATAGGGGTATTTGTCACCTCTTGAGTGGATCGGGAACTTTGAATATTCATAGATCTGAATAAATTAGCTTTGTCGTCGTCCTTGTAAAATGTTGTATCTTTTTGACTATTGTTTCGGAAATATTTTAAATAAGATTGCGAATGGTAGGAGAAAGGAAAAAAGGAATATCGAAACATGAATGGCGTAAAATAAAGTTTCGGGGTGAAAGTACTCAACATTTTGTTTGAATTTTTGTAATAGTCCGTAAACATAAACAAAAGAAATGCATAAAATTAAGTAACACGTTAAGTGAAAAAAAAAATTAGCGAGCTTGTTTTACTCATTCTCCGATATTGCATTGAAAATGCAAGCGTTTATTTTGTTTTTTTTTTTGTTGTTGCTGTTGAATTCTTTTGAATTATAATAGGAGAAAAATTAACTTTCCGCATCAAGAGTTAAATCGGACAAATAATTGCGTACACACTTCTTTCTTATGATACACATAATTATTGCCCTTATATAAATGTATGGAGGGTGATTGCTAAATTAATAATAACTTTTATTTTAATATTTCTATGAGAAAAACTTTGACACTGAAAGTAAACTAACTCGGTTTTATCCTCACTTAAACAAAAAAGAATCATTATATTTTTAAAAAAATCACCGCTAGAAATAGAGATAAAAACTATACCATCTAAGTAAAGAATATACCAAATATAAGAAATGAAGGAAATTGGTTAAGTTATAATTTATTATCTGCCTTATTTGTAGCAAGACTTTATTGCAAATAGTGATTATTACCGCAAAAAGGTTGCATGAAAGATTTATCAAGATACACATTATCATCATACTAAAAAAATAACATGCTACAATTTTTCGGCCATAAATCACACCTATAAATAAGAAACACTCTCAATTCATAGGATGAGTTTTACAGAAAAGACTAATGGATAAAGAGTTTATTAAATTCTTTTATCCTGAAAATTATTCTATTTCTTACACATAGAGATTACATTCGTATTTTAATGTTACTTTCAGACCAATATACTTTTTCCTGATTTAAGAAATAAGTCTTGCAGAAATGATTACACAAAAAACATTTGATTGTGTTTACTAAATTTGCCTTTTTATCCATAAAAAGCATTGTTTTTCGTGTACTTAGTAGTATACATTCGTCTCTCTCTCTCTCTCTCTCTGTGTGTGTAATTTTTAGTTTCATCTTCAAAACACTTATACTTTTCATAATATTTGTTAAAGAAAAATATATTTGATACAAGAAAATATAAGCCCCATCTATTAACCGAGACTTTTGAGGCAGCTCAAGCGAAACGCTTTCGTAATCACCAACGCGTAACATGTGTTATGATCTAAACAGGTGTGAGTTACAAACATTTTTGGGTGGATTGCTAAAGTAATCTCATAGCTTTTACGCGAAGCAAATATGTATCATATAGAAAAGAATTTTGAATTTTCCTTCTTCGAAGGAAAAAAAAATCATTTTCCACGAAATAATTGGGTTCTCTTCTATTAAAAAAGAAATACAATACACATATCAAGAGCAAATTAATAATACGATAAAATGATACAACTGTTGTAACTATAAATGCACAGATAGAACAAAACTATATAAAATGTAACAGCTTCTTTGTATTATTGAAATACAAAGAAGAGGTCAAGAGTGATCTATTTTTTTATTATTATTATTAAAGGGCAGAGATTTTGTTTTGCGAAAGTAATTTAAGAGTGGAAAATTTCAAAGTATTTTGGGGACAATAGCTCTGCTAAAAAGGCCAGTAACGCTAAAGCATATCCAGAGAACAATGTAAAAAAGGCCAGTTTCAGATCCTCAAGGGTAAGTTGCAATTTTGGTTCTTCGTGTTTCTTTTTCAACCTTTTGTGCAACGTATTAGCAAAGGAGATATCATCTATCCACTTTTCAAAGAATCCGCCACTGACTATACGGTAAAGAACGTCATTCAATCGTTTCCGACAACAGAAATCTTTTTTTATGGCAATACCCACGTTCCAAATTCCAAAATAATCGTCGGACGCTTTCACGGTGATGTACGGTGGTGAACCAAGAAGTAGTTTTATAACCCCATTCGATGTGATTATTGCAACTGGATCATCCAAGAGTTCGGGAAAATTTTCTACATACGAATATTCCCAGCCGTTCTTTCCGATCATTTCTCCTATCTTCACCAAGTAATCAATCCTACTTTTAAGTAACAGTTCTTGTTCAATGGTTCCTTTGGTTGGTAGACATTTGTACTTTCCACTTAAAACTGCCTTCGACAACTCCTCGAAATTTCTCGGGACGGGCACTTTTTCCGGCATGGTCAAGTAAGACAGAAAACTGGTGTTATACAAAAAAGGCATGACGGCAGCGATGGTCATCCACAAACCAAACAACACTCTCCTCCATGGCGTTTCCCTGACATTTTCCATGGACTGCGAAACGACACTTCCCAGCACCGATAAGAAACTGCCCAAAAGTGTGCCCCTTCTGAACATTATTCTTTGAAAGAGAACAGTTGCGGCCAGTATCACCAGAGTGTATAAGATCCAAACATTCCGACTGAAGGGGTATGTGAAAGCTGTTACTTTAGGCATCTCTCCGGGCTCTTTTATAGCAAACACGCGATCGTTCACTAGATACGAAATGCTGAAGTCAACGGCTTCCCATCTATCTTCAGTAATAGATAATGTCGCCAAACCTATATCAGCCTCTCCTCTTCGCACCATTCCAATAACGCCATCCCATGTTCCATTGCTGTCACGTGAGCCGTATTGTCCATAGTTCGGTAAAACTAGTTCGAACTCGAATTTGAGTTTTTCCATCAGGCATTTCAACATTTCACCTTCCAATCCATTAAGAACAATACGATCATTCACCTTACTTACAGTAAGAATACTCTTAAGTAAAACTGCAGCTATCTTTATTTTACTAGGAAAATACAGAGTTTCCATGCCTTTTAATTTTATTTTATTTGTATATTTTTGTTAGTGGTGATTATTTGCAATGCAGTTTGCAAGAAATTTATCACTCGATTTTCCGTTACGCTGTTCAAGTGGCGAATTTCAGACGGATAACTCACACAGAATTGTCGTGAAAATATCGAAAGCCTTTTGTTGTTAGAAAACATGTCATGTGATGATTGGATCGATTGTACGGGGTCCTCTTATGTATTTTATTATTGTATTTTGAAATTTTTTCTAGCAAAGTAAATATCGAAAATTTCGAAATATGATATCGATATCCTTCATGATCTATTTTTTTCTCACATTTCCTGTTAAAATATACCCTTGATATTCAGATTGCTCTACAATTTGTTTATATAATTTACACGAGCTCTCTGACAGAGCGTTTAGTAAAGAGTTCCTTTAAGGTTAATCGTTTATTTATGTAGAGCGGTCTATTCTAATTCAATGGAAATCTTTTTGAAGCGAACGAAAATAAAAATAAAAAAAAAATATGAAGACGAAAAGGACGATCCAGTCATTCCTACTGAGAGAAGAACTGAATAA
>BMAW01012056.1:0-11367 GCA_019974015.1 Nephila pilipes | reverse complement strand
TATATATATATATATATATATATATATATATATATATATATATATATTCTAACCTAGATTTTGATTTCATTTAACATGCTTTAATAAAGTTCCATGGCATTTCTCTTAATACATACTTACGAATAGATATTCGGAAACGCAGTGTATTATCTATTAACTTCTTAAAATATTTGCTATCCAAAATTTTGCTATAAGCATTTCTATTCCTGATTATATTGATAAATAATGATTTCCCCAAATCCTTTGCAAAACATAAACAAATATCAGAAAATAAAAGGAGGTCTATTCTTTACTTTCCGCCTACATCCTATTTCAAACAATAACTTCTAAACTACATTCAGACGAGAAAACCATAAGAAATGTTGGTTACTCGAAGTATGTTTTTCATATTTCAAGTTTATCACAAACTATCGTAGGACTAAGATCAATATAGACTTACTAAGAAAGTCTCCATTTATCCAGTACTTTGTTCAGATAAGACAATTTCAAATGAAGATCACTCGTTCTACTCAAGGATTGAAATCGATCGGGAGTTGTAGAGCGAGACAAACAGAAATCGAAAATTTCAATCTCTTATCATATAGGAAACATTTTTTCTATACTTCTTTAATTCTGATGCTGACGAAAAATTACTTTTTAATATGGACGGTCATTCACTGTCTCAATCGAAGAAAAATCACGCACAATATTAAAAGAAGTGTAAAAACTGAGAAACAAGTAAAGAAATATATTTTATACGACACAAAAAATATCACGAAACTTTTCTTACATATGTTAATGCTAATATAAAATGTAACAAAATAATATTTAATATATTGAGGAACCAAAATTAGTAAAAATATGCTTGCAATACATATTTATAACATGATTTAAGAAAATAAATTTCCAAAGCAAATTTCATGAATTTAAATTAGCATTAATTAATTAATAAGCGTGAAATTAACGTTTTTTTTTTTTTCATATTTTCAAATTACCAAATTAGAAATATACTAAACATAAAGAGTGTATGTACATATATATTTTATTTTCAAAATCAGTCATTCCACAGATTCAAAGGGGGAAATATATAATTTGATATTCCCATTAATATTACTTCTGAATTTTTTTTTGAATTTCCACGCTTCATTAATTCGTTTTTCCTCTTATAAATATAGTGATTAATTATTATTTTTATCCATACGTATTAAAATAAATCTCTCTATTTTTATCCAATAAAATTCAAAAATTATCCTTCGTTTTCATATATTTCCAAAACATTTTAACTCATTACACATCTGAAAACAAAAATTAATAGATCCTTCATCTTAAGAAAAGGAAAATAAAAGAATAAATTTTATTACATGAAAAAATAAAAGATTTGTGAATCAATATAAGAAGAATTTATTAGAAAAGGCGTCAAATAAAATTATATTTTCTGTATTATATTTTATGTATTATATATTCTGGACAATTATGTTTTCTGTAATACTATTTGAAAAATAATTAGGAAAAATGTTACTGACTTGAAAATCTATTTGCATTAAAGTTCAGAAACAAATTATGCGATTATTATTTTTTAAACAGCAAATCAGTTTTTACTTCAAAACAAGGCAAATGTTCCCTTTTCCAATGATTCGAGTTTTCAACTATATATTCCAAGCTTTTTAATTTCCAAGAAATCTTAAGAAATCATTTAAATTCATCGAAATATATCTTTATATTTTCTTTCCATATTTAAAGAAAAACTGATCTTTCAATTACGTTTTCTCTAATTCAATTATCTTTTCCTCTATTACAATATACCGAAAGCTTCAAAAACTCCTACATATTATTGAACCCCTTTATACAATTAGTTATTATGGAGTTGATTTCTAGTAAAATAAATTTCCTTCGTTTTTCCTGTGTTATAGAAGTTTTAGATAAAAACACTAACATTACACGTATTATTGTGAGTTATATAAATATTATAATGTGAAAGTATGCAAAAAAATTCCTTTGCTATCAATCTATTTCTTATTTCTTGTACAATAAGCAACTTATATTGAAACCGATTTACCCGATTAGATTCGAAAATAAGAAAATGAATGTAAGGAAAACTATATAGGATGGCACTATCAAGAAATATCAAGATATTACAAAATGTTATAACCCAATGCATTATTGATGTTTCGACGTGGGTTTTTCCGACTCCGTAGAGGGTGAGTGAATAGTTTGGACAGTGAAGGCCGATGACGTTTCGAATCCTTGATCACTGGGTTTGACCAGTGGGATGACAGAATCGTCTCACTGTAGCTCATGCATGTCGTAAAAGGCGACTAAAATGGGTACCCAGCGTCTGGGGGTATAGACGGGCACCCTGCCCCTGGGGAATTTATCAGGGGACCTCAGGGACTTGCCTTCTTCAGGTAAGTACGGGCATCATGATCCCGAGGCACCTTAGTGATCTTTTCTTTCCCATGGGGTTTACTGTCTTTGGTAAACATGGGTGATGCACTCCCGGGATACCCTAGCGATCCTTCTCTATTTTCGACCCTTCTTCTTGTCAACCATTTTTAACTTTTTTTTTCAACTTCACGTCTAGACCACAGTTTAATCTAGTTTGGCGCAGCATAGCCATATCTGGCTCCTGCGCCAATAAACTTTACATTCACTCACTCACTCACTTGACCACTGGGTTTGAAGAAAAGTTTTATGGTAGCTTTTTGCTGAGCCTTTTTCAACGAGGCTACAAAAAACATTCTGTTTCGTGTTAATTATTAAAGAATTATAAACCGTTGCATATTCCTCCTCCAGTATCAGCTACGAAGAGAAGTATTCTGAATTATATTCGCAGAAAAGTTCGCTTTTCTAGACATTCCTGCAATTGATATGCGTCCTGTCCCCGTTATATTGGGTTTTTGCTTGGAATAGTTTCCATTTGACGTCATCGGCTGTCTCGAATAAAGTGGCGGGCCTCGTCGAAACATGCCCATCGCGGGAACATCACAAATCGTGATTTACATTTGGTTGACGAAGTTAGACACACAGAGTCAAGAGTTTTGCGACGGTGACTTATGCTATCAATAATTCTAAGCTGTGCTGCCATCTAGTGATCGAATCCTGGGTAACGAGTTAGGCACTAGATGTTTGTCTATGAGAAGGGGGGAAAGATCGAAGTGCCAGTGGTGTTTCGAACCCTTGATCAGGTCTGAGGAAATGTTGATCGGACGCTTTTTATTGCGCCCTTACCAATGAGACTAAAAGAGACTTCTCCTTCGGGTTAGTTTTTAATGTATTTTAATTTCTGTCGTTACTATTGAAAAAAGCCGCTGAAAAAAAAAGTGACGAAAGTATTCATCTGCTATCAAATCATAATAACAAATAAATACCTTACATAGTATGTCCCTGCAAATATTTGCAATATTTTATCTAATTATAATCCAAAATAAAATAATGAATGTGATGGAAAATCTAGGATGGCACTAACAAGAATATAAAAAATACATCATAAAAAAGTTATAACATAAAGCATTATTAATACTTAAGTATATACATAATGAGATCCCCATGAAATACAGTTCATTGACACACGGTTCTGTTTGACCTTTGGTTTAGAGTTCCCGGAAAAGCCTTCCCTAGAGAAAACACCCTTGGATTCATAAATAATCAATAAAATAACCCTTGGATTTAATAAAACCAATTGATTCATATTCTAATATCTTAATGAAATTCAGATTAATCTTTCGTTTGGATGACGTCATGACTTCCTGTTAAAAACAGGTATCAAACTACTTTTTTTTCTATTTTTTATTTCATTTTCATTCATATATATGGATCACCATTTCTTAAAGAGCGAAATGTTACATTTTGGATTTCCTTTCTGTAAGACATCATTATCAAGATCAGTGAGATAAGTTATATACTCAACCATTTTGTGTTGATCAAATTTTAAAAGTTGTAATTATATGCTCTTGGATAAGTCATTTACGAAAAAATTCAAAATAATGTCGATAGAGTGTAAATATAAACAAAAGGTTTATAGAATGGAGGAAAATTTTATAAAACCATTCCGAAAAGGGGAAATACGAGCAGAAATTACCAGATAACTTAATCTACCTTAGTCTAACAGAACTTGGATGATTAAAAATGACGATAAACTACGTCAGTTTGTTGATAATGTTGATAACAGAATAGCCAGAATAAGGGTTATGACAGCAGAAAACCCCAATCCTGACAAATGTTTGGTTGTTGACAAAATGCCAGCAAAAAACAATCGATTAAGAATCGGTTGACACTCACCGATAAAACATACTAAATAATACACTCACTTTTTGAAAATATTTTAAGTGTTCTTTTATTTAATATTTTTTTTTGTAACTAGCAATTGATTAACATATTGAAAAATGGTAACCGTTGCCTAGTGCTTATAGTCGCAGACTCGTGGCCGGAGTTGCTTTCATAGTGTCGTGAGTTCGAGCCCTGATGCTGCTAATGATCAGCCGTATAGAGGGGCTGATATGCAATAAATCTGATCGAGGCCTTAAGTACTCCAATAGCGTGGTATGGAAGTTTAAAGAGGGTGGTGTTAATTCAAGTGTCGTCTCCTAAGCAAGGTTGGATTTACTAGGTTCACCGCCAATTGCTCTCGTGTTGTTCCTCACCGCTAAATTAATGGAAAAAGTCAGATCAAATACGTATTAGAAGCTATGTACTTCACCATTAATATTTTAACTCGAGGTTTAGTAACCTTGTGCACCAACTAACTCGTGTTAATGGGATGTGGTCCTATGTAAACCATGCATTTTGTCCTGCCGCAAATTTCGTGCTTTATAACAAACGAAGAATTGAAATTCATTAAGAAAAATTGTTACAGAAAATTTAATAATAAAAAGCGTGAAATTATGCTCCTAAAATGTATATCTTCGGATTGACCATGGAAACAAATTGGAAAAGGAATGAATTAAAATATGACTGAAATTATACATTTTTACCCTTTCATGGTAAAAGCAAAAACAGTGCTTAAGATGGTGCTAAAATAAAATATTTTGTTTTAGTTGCTCTTGAAATGATATTTGATATGATTAATTTAAGCCTGGATTAGAATCTAACGATATTGGGAATTCACTTAGCTTGAAATCAATAAATATCCCACTTTGTATCCTTGTTCTTTGTTTTTTTAGAACCCATTCGACGACTGAGTAAATGCATCGAAAATACTTAATCCATATATTTCTATTAATATCGTGAAAGGTAGTACACAAATAGTTTCCTTAGAGATAAATTATTACTAACATGTATTTTGTTTTGACTACTACCTACAGTGTTATTCATAAAACCGTAGGAGTTGGGAGCAATGGCGAGTTTATATGACGAATATACGAAATCGTAAATTAGTTGATAATAGTTTTTTTATTTTAACAAAATTACGCTAGTAAACTTTCAGAATCAATCAAATTAGTACTAAGGAAGCGAATCGCATCCGTTGAGTCGTTTAAATTGTCCAACCTTTTAAAAAAGTTAATGTTTCGTTACACTGCGTTAAAACTTAATAGTGGTCAGTGTTCATGTAAATTAGAAAAAACATACAAATCCTTCATTTTCAGCTTAAGACCCCTTGAATAGAAGTGGTGGTTATATTAATAATGATAATAAATAAACATCTCATGAAACCTCCTCAAACATTCATCAACATTTTGTATCTATTCTATTCTCCCTTTTTTAAATCCCTACTATTACCTCACACTCTCCTTATATATATCTTGTTCAAATTTTCAATCGTTAATAAAATACTTTTACTTCATCCACTCAATTTCCAATACATTTTTTAAAACCTATAGTGGATGGCACTTGATGTTAATACTGTGTTTTCATATGTTAACTCATTTAAATAAATTTAATTGGTGAAAATTCAGTTTAGCCCAACCGCTTGGAGCGATTTCAAAAATTTCCAAACTTGGCGACTTTTTTTGGCAGAACTTTAATCGCTGGAAAAAAATTTCTTTTCCCACTTAATATTGTGAGTCTGTCATATATATATGCATATTTATATTAATTGTAATTGCTTAGTAAAAAGTAACCAAAATAAAATTTTGATATAATATAAAATAAATCTTTCTTGGCCAAAGTAGGAATTGACTTTAATTTTTTTTTAATATTATTTGTTTGTTCTAAAACTAAAGATATACTACTACTTTTCTATAACACCTATCAATCAAATTATTATCCTTTTTTTTTCAATAACCTATATGCTTTTTCGATAAAATTGTGGCTATTGAATACACCCATTTTACCTCAAAATCACCCAAATATATACCCATCCACGAAGACAAGCAGGTGGGTCGTAAATTGAAAACTCGTCGTAAATCTGAAACTCGAACTTCAGTGTGCAGGTGTCGAATGCCTCTTACAGTAACAAGTACTCCCCAAAGGAATGTTTGGGCTATTAAAGGGGTAGCTTCCTGGTCTTGATGGACGACTATTTATGATTGTAATTTACGACCCTCGGAGAAAAATAAATAGGAGTTTTGGATAGCATTTTGTTATTAGTTGCTCTAGTGAAGTTTTGAAAGAACCGGGTGGGGGAGGAGAGGAGATTGCGGATGCGTTTATGATCCCGAAACCGAGTTTTAAATCATTTAGTCTTTTGGTAAAAGCTTCCCAATAATTCCCCGGTGGCGGAATTTTGGTTGAGTCGTTTTTATTGGACGTAATTCTTCTTAATAATGCTGTTTTGAGAGTTTCAATGAGATAGTAATATTTTAGCTATCCATGATATTATAGTCTGTTTTAGAGTATGGTTTATGGAGTTGGAGTTGTTGGTTTTTCTTTTGCATTTATTATGCATTGAAAAATGTTTGTTAATTAATTATTTAGAACAAATAAAACAAATTGAATCACCAATATTCTGATAAAATTGGCTTTTGGAACTACTTCAAAATACTGTAAAAAAATCATTATTTAAAATTTCATGAAGTAGTGTACGATCAATTCTTATATCTTTGTGTCTTCAGTGTTATTAGAATTTTTCTCCCGACTTTTATTTTATAATTATATTTCCGGAATCATTATGGGAAAGTGCTATAGTATACCCAATCTGTGCTCTGAAATGAATTAAATGGTCGTATATCCATGATGTCCCTCCCGAAATAGGATCTTGTTAGTGTATGGATTAATATATTTATAATAAGTGTAAATCAAATAAAGATATAATTTTTCTGCCTAAAAGTCATTGCACAAAAATCCTTTATTCATTTGTTACATATGGTATAACACAAAACAATTTTAAAAGGTCACAGATTTTGAAGGAGTACCATAGTGTAATATAGTACTTTGCTTTGTAGCAATAACAAGCAGTTACAGATATTTATATAAATTTTAGTATGGATTGCAATAGATTTATATTAAAACCACATATTTGATGTCAGATATTATTAGTTTCATTAATGAGAAAATATTTATTCAACACAAATTATTTGCAGTCATTGATCCCACATTCCGAAAGATTTTTATTTTAATCTGTCTAGGCTGAGATTTTATTTATTATTCACGTTAAAATATTTCCCTCATCCATATCGCTTATGAAATTGAACTTCTATCTTCATCTTATGCATGTTTCGTAATCAGGAGTACGAATTAAATGTTCTCAAATAACTTTTGCAGTTCAATTTAATCTACAAAAATTACTTAAAAACACTATTTTACATTGATAAATATATCACTCAAATTAATGAATAGAAATAATTTATTTGTTCAATCATTATCGTAGTTAAAATATCACAGTTGTTAATTATTCATGACTCAAAATGAAAATTATATCTCAAAATGAAAATATCTTAAAACAGAATATATGTATTTAAATCTTGTATTAAAAATATGTATGCTAAATACTGTAATCAGGAACATCATATGTAATTCGGTGTGTTATAAATATTAGCGTACGATTTTTATGATTAAAGTTACAATCACACTAATATTTCCAATTTTTTTTTCATATATATGTTTTAGATATTTTTTTTTTAATTTTATTAATTTGAATTATTAAGACATAAGTTCAAGAAATTTCGAGATATAATGGTATAATTAAGCATTAAAAGTCATGAAATGTTGCACTATAACAAATATCTGTTGATGCTTTCATTTTTAAATGTATAGAAAATTCAAAACTGTTTAAAAACAACTTCGTACATCCATCGCCTTTTAATATGTTTTTAGAATTAAAAATTGTTTCACGAATAAAAGAAAGTATTTAAGATCAATTATATATTTTTAAAGAGGAAATAATTCATTTTATTGATTTAGTGAAATGAAATGTATGTTTTGTACGGGCTCAAATTCAAGACTTACTAGTAGCTACAATTTTAATACATATCTGATATTTATAAATATTTGTTATTAAACATAAACAAAAGTCTTCTGCTTATGCTGTACAAATATAGCTGTATATACACTTCTGAATTTCAATTCATACAATGCACGTTTCCACGTACACAATAGCGTAATGAAATACGTTTGAAAAAACGATTATTTAAAGCATTTTAATTTAATTTTAAAATAACAATGGTTGTATTATTATTAGGAATAACGTACATTGAATGAATTTCTTATAAATTACTGTATTTGATATATAATATCTTTTGTCATGATTCATAAAAATTAATAATTGTTTTCATGTGTGTTATTTTGCCATGAAGACAATGATATTGTTTTAATATAATTGAATTTTTTTTATTCAAATAATATACATTAAAATAAATAATTATATTGAGAAATATGTCAATAATAAATACATATTACGTTTTCACAAAGAAAGTACCTATAACCTTTTGGGCTAATTATTTCTATTTTAATTATTAATGCTTTCTCCATTTTAGAATTCATGAAAACCTTTCCTCTTTTATAGATTTCTTAAAGATTTATTTTACAGTGTAAGTATTTTTTTCTAAACTAATCTTATGAATAAGATCATAGAGATTATTTTTCATTCTACCTATTAAAGTATATTTTTTGCTACACATTCTTTATCGTCTTGCGACTTTTATTTTTCCTTTTTTTTTAATTTTTATCCCTTTGAAAAAGACTGATAACATTCCAAACTTAAGTTTTTTAAACTTTTTTTTGTGAAAATTCTTTCTATGAAAGAGCAGCGAAATATTTACCTTGATATTTATTCTTAAAATATTGATTTTTTAAGTTCTTATCTCACTGTTTTTGTATAGATGATATTGGTTCTCAAAAATTAGAATCGGTAATTTTTAAAGCAATATACAATAAAATTTATGTATGTTATGTTCAACACTACAAAAACTAGAAAAAAAAATATGCATATGAAATGGACAAACTTTTAGCGTAAGTGTTAAAGTTTAAGTACAAAAATGCTTTTCAATTTCAGGCGTAGTCTTAGAAATTATATGTAAACATATATTTTAAAATTAATACATTTAACTTGTAAGTTTTGAAAAATCATTTTTTCCAAAAATAAGAAATAGTGAAGAGAAATACATTTCCCTTTAATTCTAATTTCATATTTAATTCTTTTCTTATGTTCATTATCTTATAAATTATGAATTGTGTCTTATTACATTTTACTTTTTAGGTACTTTCGTCTATGTATTTATTAGTCACTGTGGTCAACATATAATTTGAAATATTGCACGCATAAATCTTCATTTTATGTCGAATGTATATTTAATTTAATGAAATTTTCTTAAATGCTTAAGACAAAGTTTTAATTGTGTAAGAAAAAATAACAGAATCGTTTTAATTTCGTAATAATAAATCTTTTAAAAAAATGATTACAGTGACATTTGTCTTTTTTTAACAAAAAAAAAGAATAATCAAAAACAAAGGATTCTAAATTCAACGTATTTAATGTACTCGTATTTGCAAATAAGATGTGTTGACAAAATTTGTATTAGTACGAGTCGTGTTAAGTGATAAATAATATTTATACTGTATTTGACATTTATATGTGCATTACTTCCAGAAATCATGCATACTTTTTCACATATATAGAAATCAATTATGGAGATCTTAATATATATCGAATGCTTGAGATTAGTAAATATTTTATTTCAACGTATTATCATGAATTTGTATTGATGCAAACTTAATGTCATATTATAATTTATTTAGTGTTTTTTTTTTAATTCTATTACTTTTAAATTATTTCAGTATTATTCGGTGTGTATGTTGAGTGTCCATTTATTTTTAAATTCTAACATTTGTGACCGATTTACCATTGAACATTTTTAGCTTAAGCTATGCTCTAAGTTGATATTAGTAATTTGGGTCATATTTTAATGAAATTCACATTACGCAGGTGGCCTAGTTAGAATGTAAGAGTAATCAATTTCTTAAGAATTGGAATGATAACATATTTTTTTCAGAATTTATAAATTAATATATATACACGAAACACTATTTTCGAAGTAGTTGCTTCTTTGATAATGTAATTTGTTATACAAGGGATAAGCCTTCTTAAGCATTTTTCAAAAAATCCTAACAGCAACTAACTGTTCCATTGTTTGATGTCACTCTGGACTTCATCGAAAATTAAGAAACTTTTTCCACCCATAAACTATTTCATAAACGTTAAAAACTGAAAATCTGATAGTGGCACATGAGGACTGTGAAATGGGTCTTTGATGTTGTGTCAAACCAAATGAATGCAAGAATTGCTTTGAATACATTGGCTGCGTGAGTGTGGACAAAGTTATATAAAAGATACACACTTTTTGTTCATATTCTCCTTCTTTCGCTTTATATTGCTCTCTGTAATATTTCAGGGTTTTTTAGGATCACTATTCAGCATTAATTGCTTTCCTCGTGAAAATTTTATAATGAAAATATCTTTATGTCTTAAAAATATAGAAAGCGTGATTATTTGGGCCGAAACAACAACTTTTTTCAAATTATTTTTGGCTACCAATTCCATACTCACAACACTTCTTGTACTTCAGCACATGTACACTCTCGAAAAACATTCAAAAAAACTTTCCTGACTTGATTGAAAATGTCTAGTTTTGTTGCGTCATGCCACATTTGAGGATCAAATTTGACTCCAAGTCTGTCACGAAGGTCACCCCTCCCTTTTCTGCAATATTGCTTGGGATATTATTTTCTTCAATCAAAAACCCTCTTTTATTTCACACTAAGCAGTGTGTTTGGAGAAAAACTAAGTCAAAACATTCCGTTTAACAATATCATCTAAATATTCTCATAAATCTCATCAAGTTCTCTAAAATGTTACATCAGATTACATTTTGCGCCTTTCGTTCTTTTATTCTAGTGTCAATTTATTCATATTTATAGATCTGTAAGTATTTTTATTTGATAGTCCTAGGAAATATATATATATATATATATATATAATACATATATAAATATAACACACACACACATATATATATA
>BMAW01012055.1:126817-171113 GCA_019974015.1 Nephila pilipes | reverse complement strand
AAAAAAAAAAACAGATACCAGGAAATAGATGAATCCATACAATATGCAACGCTGCTTTTGATGTATATTTTCTGGAATATATATCAAACAGGTAGTCTCTACCAAAAAAGGTTCTTATCTTATTTTTCTTAATACTAGAAGTTTGTGTGTACAATTCTTTGAAAGTTAATGACAATTAAAGATGACTTGCATTAGAAAATAATATAGCTATTTACTTTGTTTTTATTTAAAATTATGTTCATTTAATTTTGTGCATGATAAAAAAAATCAAATTCAGATAAACATTAATTTATCTAAAAAATGATCTTATTAAAATATAATTGTCTTCAAATATGATTATTATTTGAGTCTTCTATTCACGTTTCTGTCAAAAATCTTAAATTTAACATGTTATACATACTAATTTAACAATAAATTCAAATTGCACTAATTATTAATAGTTTTCAAACGCTATATCATCCGATAAATTATTCCAATTACGTATTGTATTTCATCTACAAGACGTTCATGATTTCCACTACAGAGTAAAAATGTATCAGGTTCGTTTCTTAATGTTGTTAAAAGTACCATAGACATTTTCGGCTTAAAAATGCATTCGATTTTGAGAAATGTTTTTTTACCGAACTGTCCCAACTCCATTCAGTAACATTCTTACTTAATTATACTCTGCTATCCAAGGAAGGAAAAAATTCATTTCATTCATAGGTAATTTTATTTTTCTGTTAAGAAAGGTGGGTCTTTTCTTAATACTATTAGTTAGAATCTAATAACTGTGATTGTGTTTTCAAATTATATGGAAAATATGGAACAAATTGTGATGATATGCTAAAACGAGGTAAATCTCAGTAATCATGCAGAGTCATACAAAACTCCGATACAAAAAGTCCGGAAAAAAAAAAGGATAAAAATGCCATCCGGAAATGATACACGTGGGAGATTCACACTTATCTTCATTATTTTGGGTTTTTTAGTTTAATTCGATAGATTCTACTCATTCAATTCCAGGAGTAGTTTATACTAATATATTGTACAAAGAATTCAAATGAGCTGTTTTTTCTAGTTAAGAATATACTATGTTACCTCTAAACCGCGAAAATTAGTTAATCTAAATAACCAGAAGATTATTTAGGTTGATCCGTTAAAATGTGGTAAATGGCATCACTTCTCACATTATCTAGTTAATCTGTAGTCTACCTTTATAATCTGCAAATTATCTACTAAACATTCGTTAAAGTGAAAATCAGATCTTTTCTCGAACAACTACTCGTATGTACGCTTAAATTAATACTCGGGGGAACAACTCGGTAACATTAGGTACTGCAAATTGAAAAACACGTTGCATTTTTATGCCATAAAGTTATAAGAAATTTCATATAACAATCAGATTTTAAGTAAAATATATTTGGAATTATTCAAACATAATGTTCATTTATTTTTCGATATCTAAAGAATCATTATACTCATCAAATCGTTGCTTGCTTGCCATTCATGGAGCTAAATGCTTAAAAAATCTCAACGCAAACTCATGCACTTAAAGGCAGAAATGAATTTGAAAATGGTTTTAAGTACGGCATATAATTACTAGATAATTATTAAATATCATTAAGTAGGTCAGATATTCGCAGGCGAAGAAAATTTTATGGAAAAGAAAGCAGACGGCGTAATAAAACGCCTCAGCCATAAGCTTTAGAAAGTTGAAGGAGATATGATTATGATTTTTTATTAACGTCGCACTAGAAGCGTTCCCGGACTCGCGGTCGACGGTTTTCGAGTTGTGGGTTCGAGCCTTGATGCTACTAAAGACCCGCCGAGTAGTTGGGGCTGATGCACATCAAATTTGTCGAGGCTCAAAGTCCTCCCCTTGGCGTGATGTGGAAGTTAGATGAGGGTAGTGCCAGATCAAGTGTTATCCTCGTTACTTGACCGAGGTTCAAAATTACTAGGTCCGTCGCCAGTAGCCCTCGTGTTGCTTCTAGTGCGGCGTTAATTAAAGTAAATCAATCTCTAATATAATCTCTATAATATAATCTCTTACAAAAAAAAATTCATTTTCACCTTCCGAATAATGTTCTTTCATATCCAATCTAATAGATGGTTGCATTAGACAGGCGATATTACTAAAAAAAATTCACTTGTCCAATTCAAGTATCCGTTTGAAATCTATGAATTCAAGTCTTATCCAAGCAACAAAAAAAATATGAAAAGATATTCTAACTTTATAAATTTCGAGAAATAACTTTAAAATTTGTTTTCAAGAACATAGAATAATGATTAAAAAAATTTAATCCAGTTAAGTCCTTTTTTTTCTGTTGATGGAAAAAAACAATGAACCCTTTTTTTTTCCTCTAAAAATCCCCGGGTCCCCCCCCCCCCCAATTTATTCAGTTGTTATCCAAACTGCTTCTTTTCAAGTTACAAAATTCTCATAAAGTAAGAATGAAAAAGAGAAATAAAAGCCATCAACTATAAAAACTATTTTAATTAGTTTAAATCCACTCGTTTTTCCAGCGTTTCTGTATTACCTTGCATTATGTATCAGTTTGGTACTAAAATTTTCGATAATTTTTCACCCACTTCTCGATAACCTAGATCCTTAAAATATTGCTCTGAAGCTCGGTTTGGATAACAGTACAATATTCAATCATAAAACTAAAAAATAATACAGTATATAAATTTTTTCTTGGGAAAAAAAATCAACAGCTATGTGTGAAAAAAAAAGTAAAAAAGAAAGAACTTGACAGGTAAACACTAATTTTTTCATCGGTCAATAAGAAATTAAATGAAAACGCACTGAAAATGACAGTTTACTATCATAAAATATAAATAAAAAGGAGAGATCTTTCAATCCCGCAGAAAATATTTGGCTGAACACTGTTGTGCGCACTACAACTGTCTTACTAATAAGAAATTGAGAGAAATATTTTCATCTGGATTGAAAATTCTTCACTTTTTATTTATTTACGTTTATGATAAACTGTAAATTTCAGTACATTTTTGTTTAATTTCTTACAGGCCGAAGAAAAAAAATTATTATTTTATTTTTTTTTATTCTTTGTTTACTCTTTTTGCACATAAAAGGGCTTTTTTTTTGCTGTTATTTGAATTTATATATATTTCTCCGTAACTAATTAAATGAATTATATATAACCACATACCTGTAAGAATACCAAAAAACAACGAATTTTTTTCATATAGCTTACGATACACAAAAAATTGGTTTAACACATTTCATAAAAATATGAAAATGTTAGATGAATATGTTTTTTTTTAACTTTTCATATGTGTGAGGAATTTATGTTTCACTACATTACACCAATAAAAAATTTAATTTTCAATATGTGAGCATTTTTATTATTCTAAATTTGCGCGTAAAATGCATTAGCCGTTCAAATGTCACTAATTCCCTGCTATACTATCCTATGAAAAATATAAAACAAGCAAAATTTTCTAATATATAATAGTAAATGAACTTCAGACTACACATGTTGTCGCTTCAATCCCTTTGTTTTTATGGACGTAGAAGCACATCCAGTGTGATTTACGAGTTCGATAAACAAGAAAATACTTTGCCAAGAAATATTTTATTCGGCCATCACAAGATGATTTACAAGTTTTCCTACGCCTTCCCTAGCAAAGACTTAAAACGGAATGGCAAAAAGTTTTCCTGAGAGATGTCTTTTGACGTCAAGGACATTTAAAGTTTGAAATTTTGTCTTGTGTCTGAAGCCAGCAGTAAAGACATTCCCATGCCCAGATAACGCAAAAATGTCTCGTCCTCACAATATGACTTCTTGTAAAAACGCATTAAACTCGATTCGAAAGTGCGTGTTTGATACTTCCCATAAAATCATAAAATGTTGTCATAAATGTTGTCATGCCCATAAATGTTCCATAAAATGTTGACTTTGCAGAATTCGTGACCGCTATTGGTTTGGTTCGCAAAATTCCTGAAAGATGATTTATTCCAATGGCGATCCATCGAAGTTTACCATCTGGATAATCCCCTAGAAATGTAACCAGTTGACTAAACCTCTTTTTAATGGTTACGTCCAGGATAGGTTTCGGGAGAGATGTCGATGAATGGCTAAGTTTTTAACGATCGAATGTAATGCATTAACGATGACTTCTCGCTTTCGAAATGTTCGACCACTAACGAGAAATCGCGAGCACGTATCGAACGTTTATTAAGGACCGTGTGCGATATGTCTGACGTTCACGCATTATTAACTACGTGACATAACACTACGATAAAAATTGAGCCCCAAAATTCTAGAACTATTACATATAGCGATATTTGGTGAATTATTAAATTATTGCATCATAATTGGTTAATTTTGTAGAAGTAATTCTTGTATATATTGCGGAGATTTTGTACAAAAAATAACCTGTTTTATAAAAAGTACATTCTGATTCAACACAAAATGTAATCTATCGTGTTCTGTTGGCTTAGCATCGAAAACTTTGAAAGTTTTAACATTATCATTATTATAAAAAGCAGAAAAAAATACATTTAATGGTAAAATAATAATTATTAATAAATACAATTCCTCGTCAAGTTCACAGCCCTCAGGTCAGGGGCTTCCTAGTAATATTTTTCCTTTCCCGTGGGTTTTACCTTCTGTGGTAAACAAAGGGTGAAGCGCCCTCGGAATACCTTAGCAACCTTTTTCTAATTTGTCAAACGATTTTTATCTTTTTTTCCATTGTATTCATCTAGACCACAGTTATACATTGTTTGGTTCAACATAGCCATATCTCTGGCTCTTGCACTGTTACACTTCACCATCACACACACATCTTCAAATGTAAGTATTAAAAATAAAATTAACGTTTACAGATGTACGTTATGTTAAAGATTCCTGGGATTTTGAGAATCAGTTTATATGATATTATCACGTGTGTGTGTGTGTGTGTGTGTGTGTGTGTGTGTGTGTGTGTGTGTGTGTGTGCGTGTGTGTGTGTGTGTGTGTGTGTGTGTGTGTGTGTGTGTGTGTGTGTACACTCAGATATCACCTGAGCTATAGTATCCCACTCACTACATCCAGTGGCGTTCTGAAAGGGAGTTGGGAAGAAGAGTACTGTCCTGTACCTCTGAACGACTGCGGTAGCCAAGTAGTCATGGTTGCGAACTCGGGAGCGGCACTGTTTTCGTCGAATCGTGAGATCAAACCCTGATGCCACTAAAAACCAGTTGCGTAGAGAGCTAATACATGTTAAATCTGTCTAGGCTCCCCATTCGCTGACTGGGAGCCCCAACAGATTTTTGAAGTGATGTGAAAGTTTGGAGAGGGCTCAGCTCAAGTGTCATCCACGTCACTTGACTAAGGTTTACAGAGGTCTGTTGCAATAGCCCTTTTGCTAAATCTAAGTGTGACGCTAATAACCGATACATTGAGCTTCTGATCATGGGAAGGAGGCCACTGATGAATCTTAAATTAAAACTGATTTTAAGCTTCAAGAAAATTGCATGAGATAGAAGGAAATGAGCTTTTAGGAGAGATAATCATTCAATCGGGAAAAAAGACATTGAAATTTAACATTCAATGAAAAGTTTATTACCGATTTCAAGCTGAAAGAAAACTTCGGATAAGATAGAAGAAAAAGAAATTTTAGAAGAAATTACAGTTAAGACATGATCTTCAAGTAGCAAAAGTTGAAAAGAATGAGGCTAAAATGTGGTCTGCATTGAAAATGTTAAAGTTTGCTGTAGAAGTGAACTTTCAAGAATCAGTCCTTGACTTTCATTTGGCACTTAAGACGTTTTTTACAGTACGTGTGTTTTAGTTGCTTCTTGGGAGAGAAACTTTTCAAAATTGTTTAAAAGCTATCTTCAATCAACAATGAGCTGAGTAAGACTTTACGGGTTCTTTCCATTGAATAAACAGTAAAAATAAAAACATTAATTTTGATGAAATTATGTAAAAAAAAAGTTTCAGAAATTAAAACTCGCGAACTATAGTTTAACTTTTTTTATTAGCAGAACAGCAAAAAATATTTTTAAGACATTAAAAATTGTTTTATCTTATGGTTGTCTGCTAGATGTAATTCGTATTTTTTACAACGTTTTTCTAAATTTCACTTGGTGTGTGTGAGTGTGTGGGTGAATGTGTGTCATCAAATTTTCGATCGTTAATTTAACCAACTTCCCATTAAGTTAGAGCTCTGAAACTTTGGGAATCGTTCTTACTCGCCTAACAAAGCAATATTTAGACATTTGCGACAGGTTTTGATTAATAATTCAATAATTTTTTTAATAAACTTTGCTACCATTTAAAAACGTTGTCTTAAAAAACGTTGTTGTTTTTTATCTCGCATTATTTATTCTTAAGATTTTTTTTTCCAAATCATTTTAACTGTTTAATTTTAATTAAATTAGTGTTAAATTCAAATTTGTGTGTTTGACATTTTATGTGATAATCATTCCAATAAGGGATTCTGAATGAGATTTCCACCCCAGACTTCGAAAGCTGTAAGTTTGCTACTGACCACATCCACAACACCTCAATGTGAGGACTTAAGCTCCAACAGAATTAAAGTGCATTTGCCTTTTCATCCAATAGGTCTTCGAGAATCGAATGCTCGGCTTTACTAAAACATTAATTGCCATGACAATTCATCTACTACGGCCTACATAACCGGATATGTTTTTATTATATTTGTAATATATTTTATTCGTTAATGTTCAAACAATGAGTATTTCTAAGGTATGTTGTATGTGGGACAGCGTGCGCAGTAGTCAAGTGGTCATGGTCTTAGACTCGCGGCTGGCGATGCTTTGATCGAGCCGCGTGTTCACATCCTGAAGACACGTCGCGTAAAAAGGCTAATGCAGATTCAATCTGCCGGGGCTCATAATCCTTCCGATGACGGGAATGTTGAAAGCGAAATATCAACTCAAATGTTATCCTCGATATAGGTTCAAAATTGTTTCGCTGTCCCTAACAGACTTTTGTTGCTTCTAATACATCAATCGATTATGCAAAATTGTTATACCTAATGTAGCCTTCAGTCCAATCCGTCAGTTATTTTCAAAATAGTTTTAGATTTCCAAAGATGCTTTTTAGCTACCTGTTTTTATATTTCTAAAAACATGCGTTTTACTACCTGTGTGGGTTGGGCTATTCGCGATTTTCTCTTCACTAACCTTGGGGGCTTAAATTGAGATTGATTGCATGAATTAAGCAATTTCATCCCAATCAAAATGAAACGTGATTATGATAATTAGAGGCAGGTAGAAATAAAGTGAAATGAGGTAGATATGATGGTATATAAACAGGAAGAAGTCTAGTGGATAGAGGCCGAGTGGGACTAGCGCTGAGTGTATGCCTTACAAGCGGTAGATGATATCAATAGTTGCTACGGGCGATAGTGGTCGCAGCGGATTCGAGGAATCAAGTCAGCCTCAACTGGAGAGATTTCAGTAAGAGAGTATTAGTTCGATATTAGTTGAATAGGTGAATCTAACTAAAGGGCTACAAAGGACAGCAAATATCCCTCAGACATTATACTAGAAAGCTGACGAATAAAGAGTTGTGTGAGACTTGACTAGGTTATTGACTTTTTGCAGGTTATTGACTTTTAGAGTTAGTTGTATTTGACTGAGTTATGGCACAAGAGTCGGGTGGAAGTTCTTCGCCACACCTGTTTATACATTTCTAACAAAGGTTTTTGTAAAACTCTAGAAGGGAAACAATATAAAAATGTGTATATAGCGTTGTATAGAAACCAAAAACGTGTTCCATTAAAAAAAAGGCAACTATTAAAAACAGAGTTGCATATGTATCGACCTACATGAGGGGCACTTATAAAAAGGTAATTAAAAAACTCTGATCTCATTTTGAAAAGAAAAATGGAAACTATACTCACGGAATTGAAGCTTGGAGTATTTGGAGCTATTATTATTTAGAGTAAGAATACTTAATATCATGGTATATGAAATCTGCTTGACGAATTTTTCTGGCTATTATCTAGATCCATATTGATTGTATTATACATATTAATTTATTTGTTGATAACATAATCAATTAAAGATTGTTAAGTCTCGTATAAATGAAATAATCCACGTTATTTATAAAATCATCCGCACATTCTGTTAATATAGACTATACTTATACTGTCTTTTCATTAGAAATCTTGCCTAACAATTGCTAATAGCACAGGAATATTACAACCCTTGTAATGATTCTTTTAACTTAAAGGTATTAAAATATTTTACTATCGTCATTAAGTTGAAATGTTTATTAGAGAAGTATTATTATAATTTTCCACACAACATGCCTTTAAATGAATGATACCTAACAAGTCAATTGGAAAGTCCCCGGCCTGATACATAGATGGTGCTACTAGAATTAAATCCATACGTTTTTTAGTTAGCCCTAACCCTCAAGAGATGCGTGTTTAAATTTGACAGCTGTCGGATCATTAGTTTGCGAATTATAGCATTTTGAGTGAAGCAACTTTTGTTATTGTGAAAAAAATGGATAAAAAGGAATTTCGCGTGTTGATAAAATATTGCTTTTTGAAGGGAAAAAATACAGTTGAAGCAAAAACTTGGCTTGATGCCGAGTTTCCGGACACTGCCCCAGGAAAATCAACCATCAAGGATTGGTATGCTAAGTTTAGACGTGGTGAAATGAGCACCGAAGACGGTGGACGCCCCAAAGAGGTTGCTACCGACGAAAACATTAAAAAAATCCCCAAAATGATTTTCATTGACCGTAAATTGAAATTGAATGAAATAGCAGGCACTCTAAAGATATCAACTGAACGTGTACATCATATCATTCACGAATATTTGGGTATGAGAAAGCTCTGTGCAAAGTGGGTGCCGCACGAGCTCACTTTTGACCAAAAACAAAGACGAGTTGATGATTCGGAGCAGTGTTTGAAGATGATCAAGCGTAAAAAATCCAAGTTTTTGCGTCGATATGTGACAATGGATGAAACACGGCTCCATCATTTCACTCCGAAGTCCAATCGACAGTCATCCGAGTGGACTGCACACAATGAATCCGCTCCAAAGCGTGGGAAAACGCAACAGTCGGCTGGCAAGGTTATGGCGTCTGTATTTTGGGATGCGCATGGAATAATTTTCATTGACTACCTTGAAAAAGGAAGGACCATCAACAGCGACTATTACATAGCGTTATTGAAGGACGAAATCGTCGAAAAACGGCCGCATTTGAAGAAAAAGAAAGTGCTGCTTCGCCAAGACAATGCACCGTGTCACAAGTCAGTGAAAACGATGGCAAAAATCCATGAATTGGGCTTCGAATGGCTTCCTCATCCACCGTATTCTCCAGATCTGGCCCACAGCGACTATTTCCTGTTTTCAGATCTCAAAAGAATGCTCGCTGGGAAGAAATTTTCGTCGAATGAAGAGGTGATTGCCGAAACTGAGGCCTATTTTGAAGCAAAGGACAAATCGTACAACAAAAATGGTATCGAAAAGTTGGAGGGTCGCTATAATCAGTGTATCACCCTCGAAGGGAATTATGTTGCATAAAAAAAACTAATTTATCCAAAAAAATGTGTTTTACTATGGTAGGTCGGGGACTTTTCAATTGACCTGTTAATCTTAAATAGTGTTTCAATCGGTATCACATAAACAGAAAAGCTAACTGTGAGATAACTAAATTTAATACACTGTTGTAATTGCTTAGATAATTACAATTACATTTCAATTATGTATATAAATTAAATATAATTGAATACTGTAATATACACGATGTACATTGGATTAATGAGGATACCTTACGAATATAATTGTTATTAGAATGTGTGGGGGTGTACAAATTGATTATTGTAATTATGAAAATCAAAAAATAGAATATTGTAGTACTAGATTTATGAATAAAACCTTTGAAAATATAAATTTTGACAAAATGCATATAAATTTCATATGCATAAAAATTTCATTTTTATTATTAATATTATTATTAAAAACATTTAAATTTAATGAAATATGGGATGTATGAGTTATAATTATAATTATTGTATAGAATTAAAAAGCAAGTATGTTTGTAATTGTTAGGATTATAAAGAATATATAAATAAAGTGTGCCAACATGTGATTACTGGTATTCTAAATATCTTTAGGAATTAAATTTTTGGAGAAATTACTACCAATAAAGACACAAGTTTCAGATTTAGAAATTCTACTAACAATTAAAGTATTAAAAGAAAAATCAATTAAGATATCTATATTTTTTTTAATTGAGTTAGCTATTAAATATAACTAACCTATTGAAGCTTTTAAGGAATAAAATATTTATATTAAGGAGGCGTTTAAATATTTGAATTTTAAATTTAAAGAGATAGTACTAAGATATTAGGCCTAAAAATTCTATATATATATTACAAGAGGAAATAATAATTTGTTATATTGACAACGTTCTTGGTAATTATGTAATTAATTATGTAATTGTAATTAACTTTATGCGGATATGAATAACAAACATTTGATTAATAATAATGCTTTCATTTAAAGTTATTAATAGTGATATAGGAATAACTAATATAATTAAAGCTGTATACAAAAAATAGGTTATACAGTGAATATAGTTAAATTTTCTTATGTATTTTTAATTCCTCTATCTCATAAAGTACCTATTAAATTTAATTAACTAATGGCTTCAATACTTATATAACTAAAGCAGGTAAAATGTTACAAAAGATTTTACAAAATACTACAGGAAGTTTGGATAAAACTGTTATCACAATAAATAGTTATGAAATCATTAATTATATAAAAGGTAAAAAGATTTATATTTATTCTATTTATAGTTATGACTTTGAAGATTTGTATAATTCAATAGATATTGAAATTTTAATTAAGGTTATCCCTTAGTTGATTTTAATGATTTAAAAATTAATAATTCTATTTCTTATGATAAATTTAAACTTCTTATTGATCGAGTCTTAAGAGAAAATTATATTAGTTTTAATGGGGGGAAAACAATAAACAAATTAAAGGTATTCCTAGAGTGGTCCTGCTAGTAATAGTTTTGCTAATATATCTCTGCATTTTTATGAATATATTTTTTAGAAAATAATTTCAAATTATTCAGATATATTGACGATCTTATAATTTTTCAAATTAATTTTAAGCCAATGGTTGAACCAGATTTATCTTTCTATCCTTCCTATTTAAATTTGATTAAAACTAATACAAACTCTTATGAAACTTATTTTGGATGCTAATTTAAAAATTGAGAATAATATGATTATTAGTAACATATAAGATTAAAAAGATAATCATTGTTTCCCTATCAATAAAGTTCTTTTCTTTGATAGTAATTTAGGTTTAAATATTTATAGAGAGAGAAGCATTTTACATAATTTTTTACTTTGAAATACCAAATTAGTTAATATGCCTATAAGTATTCAAAATAATTTAAATAATCTCATTTTTTTATGCCAAAGCTGATTATCTAATTAATATTTAAAAAGAAACAAACTGTAAGAACTATGATATTGGCTAATTGTAAATTTTCTCTATTTGTGAGTATTTATGCGGCTATCAATTTTTTTAAAATAATTTTTAAAAGGATTTTTCAATTGATTAAATTTAAACTTTATTTTTTAAAATTCTGTTTTACTAATAGGTTTTTATTAAATTTATTTCATTTTTATATTATTTTTTTATCATTCCCCTCCCTCCCTCCCAATTTTTTTAAAAAATTTTTAATGTTATTATTATTATATTTATTTATTTATTTATTTTATTTTATATATGTTATTCTCTTAAATTTATCTTTTTCTATTTTATTATGATTAGTTTGCTAGATGACGGGGATTTATATCGATTATCTCGGATTATCGATTTCTTTCTTCGTAATTAATTAGTTTTGTCTTTTAGGATTTTTTTTAGTAAAGTTCTGATTTATACGTTTTTATTCTGTTTTATTTATTTATTTACTTTATTTTTGTTATTTAATAGTCGTTTTTAATTTCAATATTCCATGTAAGTTCTGCGAGCCTTTGGCAATTGATTGGTTCATTTTTGAGTTTAATATTGGCATTTTGGCGATGGTTAAGAATTGCGGTACTTCACATGGAAGGGTTGTGTCGAGGGCTTCAAGGCCATTTTGTCACATTTTTTATGCTTTTTCAAGTCTTTGTATGACTTGAAATATAGCATACATGGATTCTTTAAAAGTGAGAAAATCATTATTCTAAATTTTGAATTACTTCTGAAAAATAAATTTCCAAATTTATGTTTATTTCTTTATACGCCATACCTACACGTGGTATGTTGTTCACACAAAATTTTCATCTTTTTGTTTTATCTTTTGAGTTTTTAAAAACTTTATGTTTTAGCTATTGGTTTTTAAAGATTTATTTTTTTGGGCATCATATATCTTTTTCTTTTTTAATTCAATTCTTAGAATTCAGCTTTCAGATTCTTTTCAATTTGCATTTTTGGTTTTTTTTCATTTGTAATAATATATTTCTTGACAGGGATAGTTAGGCCAATAATTCTAAAATAACCCAGCTCAGAAACCTAAAGACTTTTACAACTAAAAATATATTATTATTTTCCCTTTATTCATTTTTTTTAAACCATTTGTTTTTATAAAGTTTTCAATTTATACATAGTTCTTATTTTTGGTTAATTTTTAAATCTGCTTTCTTTTAAATTTTTAATTTCCCTTTTTCAGTAAAGAAGTTTATTCAATTTAAAATAAATTCTTTATTATATATATATATATATAAGTGCAATTTTTTCTACTATTTTATTTTATTTTTATGAGAAAGATTGTGCCTCAGTCTACTTTTCATTACAAGTAAAACCAATAATAAAGCACTTATCATACCGTTCAACCAGCTTCTGAATTCCATCATCATAGAAATCAGCTGCTTGATGGTCCAATCACTGGCAGAAGCACATTCCTCGAAACTTGTGAAACTCATTAAATAAAAACGAAATCGAAAATCGCCTGCTTCCTCGGACTTTATCATGGAATTTCTTCCTTAAGTCTTCAGTAATGACAGACTATCGCCCACTACGCTCCTCACCATGAACATTCGTACAGCTATCCTTAAATGTTCCAATCTATTGTTATACAATTCCATCGGTGGTAATGTTTTCTTCGTACAACTCATCAGTCTGATAATGAATTTAGGCAGTTTTCCCGCATTTTGCACGCAGAAAACGAATCACAGGGCGTGTTTTCACAATCAGTTGGATTTTCAGTTGTCTGAGGCATTTTAAATACATACGGACAAACGCAAACGAATGCTTCAATCAAAACTCAGAACTGAATGCATTTAAAAATCAGAACAAAGTGTTTTTAAAATTTGAAGGAATTTTAAAAATCCATTTACATTTCTCAATCTATTATCTGACCCCCATTAATTGTATTTTAAAAAGATTTATTTATTCTTCCATTCTTCTAATAGCATTTCATTTTTACCTTATTCGCTATTCCTATGATTGTCAACTATCAATTTAAAATTTAATTAAAAGGACTATCTTGTTAAAATTTTTCCAGATAAGATACATCATTTAAAATGATGATAATGCCATCCTATTATATGCATGAGTCTTTCATTTTATACTCAGAATTTTCGCTTTATTTTGGAGGTTTAAGTTAACAAAAAATGAATGAGGAATAATGCGATTATGGTTGGTTGAAAAGGATATCAATTTTCATTTAAAATGAATTAGAATTAAAATGATAAATATTAATTTGTCTTCCCATTTTTATAAACTATTACCTTAATTTTCGCTTTTTCAGTTGGTTCATTGAAATGGAATTTTGATAAATATTTCCTCTCATTATTTAACATTGATTTTTAAGAAGATATATATTTATTATTTTCCTAATAAAATTATAATCGGTATGTCTTTATTTTAATCCGAAATTTTAAATAAAAATAATGTGAATCTCT
This sequence comes from Nephila pilipes, assembly GCA_019974015.1. Taxonomy (NCBI): domain Eukaryota; kingdom Metazoa; phylum Arthropoda; class Arachnida; order Araneae; family Nephilidae; genus Nephila; species Nephila pilipes. Next base: position 157,217 of record BMAW01012055.1, on the reverse strand, counting down.
GAAAGGAATTAACGTTTAATTCTATGCAAATGTAAAAAGCAATTTTTAAAGCATTTCGATACAATATTTAAAGAAAGAAAAATAAGCCTATAACGAGACTTTCTTTAAAAAAAATTATTTTGATTGTATTAAATATTTAGAATAAGGATAAGTAGACTTTTAAATTAATCACTTTTTGTTTCAAACTATTTTGAAATTCCGTTGTGAAATTAGTTAAATCTTTTTCAAAACAATAAAAAAGAAGTCGCAAAATAATTTTATTTATTTCAATGCAGTATTTCGTAAATTCACTTTTATTATTTTTTCAGTAAGTTTGATTATTTTTGATAGCTTTTTTTTAAAAAATTATGTACTATTTTCCGAAATACTTTTAAAAGGAAGGGAGAGAGAGAGAGAGAGAGATCTATAGGAAACAGTTCAATGAGACGTGCTGCCATCTATTATAGCAATTAGGAACTAAATATTAAATGGGAAAATAGTTTTATATTTATTAATTAGATATAATTGAGATTTATCTTTAATATTTAATGACAAAACGATTTAAATATAGATTCTCATAAATTCTTTTGAATATATTTCCGAACGAAATTAAATTTCTTATTTATGAAATTTTCTTCTTACAATGTATGGAATTCTCAGCACTGTAATTAAAAAATGTTATTTTAAGCAAAAAGACAATGTGAACGTTCTTTTAATTAGAACTTATTTTAAATTTTATTTGATGAAAACGGATAAATCTGAGTTCCTTCCCCCCCCCCCTCCTTTTTTTAAGACTATTTTACAGATTATATGCGCGCTGTGCACACATCAATCTCGTTGTATGATTAATGAAAATTAGATACATTTACTCGTAATTTTATATATTTTATAGCATACAATGAGCGGAAAAAATTATAAGGACAAATGAAACTAATAAAAATTAATTTCTTTAAAAATTATAAGGACAAATGAAACTAATAAAAATTAATTTCTTTATAATTTTGACCAGTAATTTTGAATTTTATAATAACATTTACAACACATATAGCAAAAAATATGAGCTTCACGAAAGTGGATCTTAAAAGTTTGTCACATAAAAAGTATAGAAAATAGCATAAGGAAATGTTCTAAGTTATTTCATCGAAACTTAAAGCTCTTTTTTCGTGAGTACAAAAATTTTATTCCAAGCCTGTTCGATGGCTAACACGAGATCCTATTTACACTGATATTGTTTGTCATTTTTTTAAACATCTCAAGCTAAAATAAACCGTAAATATTTTATTAGATTCAGTTTGAGACTCCTCGCAAGTTAATCAAGTAAATTTACTGAGGGTAAGAGGGGGTAGAGTAGGGCCTTTCGTAACAAAGTTTCACTTACCATATCAACATACACTCTATAACAAAAAAAAAAAAAAAATGACGCACCAATAAGGAGTATTCCGATGGAGACAAAAATTGGCAGATAGGAAAATTATGTATAGAATAGAAAATGATTAAAATTTCAGAAAAATTGAATGACTTATTTCAGAATAATATAGTTACAAAGTAACGAGCTTCATCGCATTGACGTTCAAGAAAAAATTTCTTTGACTTCACGCAATTTATACCAAAGATAGCGAAAATCATCTGGCTCATCATGGTCAGTCAAAAAATATTCGTCTGAGCTTTTCGTCATAAAATATTACATCATTCTACTTTGGACCGAGAGAAATATGTTTTTTGATCGGTCAAGTTTTCTTTTCTTATGTTGATTTACAAGAAGCAGACGTGACATTAACTTTCCATGCTAAATATTTGGATTTTTATTCAAAACATTTTGAAATGTTCGTGTGGAACAGGATAAGTCCAAACTTATTTTAATTTCATTCGCAGTTTTTGTTTTCTGGCAAGCTTTTCATGCACCCTTTTTTTTTTTTTTTTTTTTTCCTATCGATGCGCTAGAGTTTCTGACTTTCCTAGTTCGTTTTTCAGGTTCTTAAAATGAATTTGAAACTTAACTGTTAGATCATGTAATTATTTTCAAAATTTCATACCAGTTTTCACTTAATCTACATTCTTTCAAAGCATTAATTTTCTTTTTTTTAAAGTCAGATATGTAGGTTCATTTTGGCATCTGACAAAAATCTTGAAAAAATGAGGCAAGTGTAAATTTTACTTAGAAACCTTATCTTTATAATTGATATAGGCATTTTTCTGTTTTCAAATTTGCAAATTGCACTATAATTTTAACTGGAAAAAAAAACCCAGTTGTCTTTATATTTTGTTCTCAGATTACGTTTTCTAAAAATGCATTAAGTAAATTTATTCATATTTATTTTTGGAAAATTTAATTAATTTACATGAAAAAAGGTATTAATTTAATCGTTATTTTTAACGATTAAATTAATATCTTTTTAATATCTTAGTTAATATTAATATCTTTAATATTAACTAAGTTATATATAGTATTTTAATATTATATATAACTTAGTTATATATAATATTAAAATACTATAGTAACTTATTAATAATAACTTATTAATGAATATATAGTATTTTAATATTAATACGATTAAATTAATATCTTTTTATTACCTTAAATTAATATCTTAATAGCAAAAATACAACTATATTTTTGCTTAAGAAGTTTTCTTACATTTCTGTCTGAAAAAATTACTAAATTTGATTAATTTTAGCTTGTTTTATACTTTTTTAAGCACTGCATTATAATGTTGTTCTTACTTATGTATTATTGTTACCTCCTTCAAAACAAGAAAGATTTTAAGCATTAATACTGGCTCATAATCTTTTTAGTAAAAGAATTCAAATCATACTGCAAATTTTTTATGCTTAAGTTTTTAAGCGTATCCCCTTCAATAATAGAAAGTAGTACAAATATTGTACACAATTTTTATAGCATAAAATATATTCTCAAACTTTATTTATTATTATTACATCACAATACACTCATATAATATTATAAAAATTAAATCAGTTAAATACACATTAATTCATGCGAAAAATTAAACGTTATAAGACGATTTTAACAATTTAAATATTTTAATAATAATTATCATACATATATATATAATTAGATAATGTATTGTTAAGCAATATATTGAATGAATATAAAATATGTAACATTTATTCTTCCCATTAATTGATCCTTATAAACATAATGTTGTTATTTGCAGCTATTAAAGTACTTTTTGTTTAGTTTCAGGAATCCGTAGGCTGAAGTAAGGGGCAGTATCATAAAGTTTTAATTCTTATCCCAAGGTATCAAAAAGTTTTAATTATTATTAAAAAATAATCGAGATAGAAACTTATTTCTTATTTATTATTATTAAGACTTCTTTACATAGTCACCATCCAGAGTTATGCATTTCTCCCAGAATTTTTAACCTTTCAAAGGCCTTTATTGTAAAACTCAGCAGATTTTTTCAACTATGTCTTCTCCATACTACTATCTACTATCTACTACGGACTACTATCTACTATCGTTACTTCTATCTACGGCTTCCTAAAACCAAACAAATCAACATGAGTAGGTGTAATTTACAACATTATGTACGTATTTGAAAAAACATGTATATAATATGTACATAAAAATAAATTAATTTGCAGAATAAAATTTATCGAGATATCTTGGTTATTTCTTAGAAAGAATTAAAACTTTACGATACCACTTCGATTTTTCCCCATTTTCTTTAATCTGAACAAATTAATCAGAGATGCAAACTAATGGATGAAAGTATTGTTAGCCTTCCAATTTAATTTGCTGTGTTTGGTAAATAGCTTCAATTTTAGATTTCACCTCACAAAGTTTGTATTACTCCAATGCTGATGCATAATTGAACAGAATCAGATAATTGTATGCTGAATTAGATGAGGTACCTTTAAGTAATCAATCGAACTGGTTTGCGAGCATCAAAACATAAACAACGAAGGATTCATCCACAAATTTAGTTGCATAAGTTATGGCATGCAGAATTCAAATACTAAGAATTTTGATAATTTATGAATAATTTTTCTTATAACTCTTCATCTAATAATTCATATCTTTATACTATATTACGTTTCTCACTTGTTTTGAATATTTTTAGAATTGGAAAACATTATAAATAGATTTTTCATTTATATCCTTTAAAACATTAATAGTGATTAGGGATAAGAATTGCAAAATTTAATGAAATTGTCTTTTTTCTGAATTTTACGTTTAAATTATTTAATTACAGGCAATGCTTATAAAAATATTAATTTAATAAATATATTCACAAATGTGTAAAATCAAGAACATATTCAGCAATAATATTACTTTCAAGCGGAAAATAAATGTGTCAATTGAATTTTTTACTCATTCCTCAAAACTCAGAAAGGTCATAGAAAAGTATCTAATTCAAAAAGGATATACTCCTCATTACTCTCGCAAGTGTCAATTGAAGAAAAGAGACCATTAGACAGAAGTAGAAAAATTTAATACCCCAGAAAAAGGAATTTTTCCCGGAATTTAATTAATTCAGCAATTAATGGGTTACAAAGATTCGAACACTTACGAACTAGAGTATATATATATATACTTGTCCATTAAAATTGCAACACCGTGAAGGAAAGCAAATACACAAAAAAAGATATTTATTGTATGTAAACAGTATCGCATGACGACAAAATTATTAATTTGCAAGTAGTTTGGGGGTTTACAGGGGTGCGAAACTAGTAGAAGAATCACTTGCCACCCCTTGAAGCTAAAACGGCCCTTATACCCGGTTAGGTATAGAGTCGAACTAAGCTTAGATGACAGAAACGGGCAACTCATTCCATACTTCTTCAAGTCTATGCCAGACTTCATCAACCGTATTAGCTGAAGAGGAGGAGAGGGCCAGTGTCTCAGCAACCCAAGACCTGATGTTTTCAATGGATGACAGATCAGAAGACTGTGAAGGCCAGGGTAACAATTGAATATGCTGAGTACCGAGGAAGGTCAGAAATGTGGTCTTGCATTATCTTGTTGGAAGATTGAGTATAGCTGGCCTAGAAAATAGGGCACAAACATTGGACGTAAGATGTCAGAAATGTACCGATCTGCGTTCAAATTACTATCAATACGAACTAGAGATGTGCGTGTCGTGTACCTAAAGGTTGCCCAAACCATCGCACCAGGTGCAGGGCCCCTATGCTGATATCGAATGCAAGCAGACGAAAGAGCGGTCTCTTCGGAGCCCCCAGACACTTATACGGCCATCAGAATACTGCATGCAGAACCGGGACTCATCTGAAAAGACGACATTGTGCCCCTTCTGTATCCAGCCTTGTTGTTTGGCGCACAAGAGTCACCGTCTCTCTCTTAGCTGCACAAAGGAAGCCAAATAGCAATAGAAGTAATGGTTGCCGTGCTGACAGTCCACTTTGCTGCAAGTGTCGTCACACTGTACGAGAGGATACTGGGTGTTAAGAAAACAAGTCCATTTTCTGACTAATGATCTGTGATGTGGTTGTGCGGTTTTGCAGAACAGATCTCGCAATATGTCAGTCCTTACGGGCGTTAGTCAGGGGAGGGAGTGGAGATCCTGCATGCCGTTCAATATGACATCAGGTACCGATTGATTCCATATTCGCGTGACAGTGGTTAGATTTCGTCCAGTACTGCGGTTGATATCATGGGACGATAATCCACTCTGTCGATAAGCAACGGTCCTGCCTCTATCGAATTCCGACACTTGCTAGTGAGCATTTCTTCTTATTCGATGCATAACATGATATTCTGAGCAAACTCCGACCTCACAAAACGCTTTCCGAATGAGAAATCCAATACACAACTTTTCTTTTAAGCAGTGCTTCGGATGTCGTTTCTCCCTCCTGCATCGTCTAAAGACGCTGAAATACTAATCATGCATATCCCAACTTTCTTATCCTTTCATGTGATTTTGACGATCGTCAGATCATTCCTTCCTGATACTACAATTTGAATGGCCAGCAATGTATATATATATATATATACATTGCACACACACACACATATATATATATATATGTATGTGTGCGTGCGTGTGTATATATATGTGTGTGTGCGTGCATGTATATATATATATATGTGTGTGTGTGTGTGTACACATGCACGCACGCATGCACACACACACATATATATATAATAAAAAAAACCTCGTTAATACCTACTTTTTTCTTTTTCACTTTCATTCTCTTTTTGGACATGGACATGCTATTTCTTTTTAACACCAACTAAATCCTACCAACCAACTTTCATCTGCGTATTAACTACAACTTTCAATTTAGATTTAAAATCTCCTTTTCGCAAAATCGCATGCGCAATGCTAGGGTCGTGAACCTCCTTTAACTGCTCCATTAAGAGAATGGTTAATAGCACTAATAAATATTGCTTTTTTTGCCGATTGGAATGCCAATATTAATGTCACCGAGTCAATTAGATGAAGATATAGATGCCGGTATTAGTGCGTGAGGGAAATCCTGTACAAAAGAAATCTTGTTTGCAGTCTACGGTGCAACAGACGCCGGCGCTTTGTCGGAGCAGACAACGATAAACAGTGCTTTAATGTTGCATTAACAGGCGAGATAACGCTGTACGGTCACAGTTAAACTGGTGAGGGGTCTGTCCTCCTATGCTAACGTTTTGTTTCATCGTTCACTGCCAAATTTCTATCCAGCACGGCTCTGTTGAGCAGACTGATTCAGCACCAGAATCGCTTTCATTGTATTGCACCCCATACGAGCTGTAATTGCAAGACCTTAATGCAAGTCAATCAGCGGTTTCCTTTTACATTTCTTTACTTTTTCATGTGGAGTCTGCGACATTGTCGAGGTATTGTGGCACATCATGATACGTTTACGAATGACAGACAATCATAGACTATTTCCTACTTTCTATTACTCTTCTCTATTTAAAAGGCAAAAGCAGCGTTTCAGAGGGCGCATCGCTGCATAGTCCACTCATTCATAACGATTTTATTCATATGAATGGAACACTCTTATTTGATTTTAAAGTTACTTTCAATTCACTCGCGTGATTTCTTTGTGGTGTTGCATGGCAGCGATAGGCTTATGGTCGTGGCCTCGTGGTAGGCATTGTTTTCGTCGAGTCGTGGGTTCAAGCCCTGATGCCCACCGAGTAGCGAGGCTGATACACGTTAAATCTGTAGAGGCTCAAAGTTCTCCCTTTGACATGGTGGGGAAGTTAGGAGAGAAAAGTACCACCTCAGGTATCGTCTTCGTCACTTGGCCGAGGTTCAAAATTAGGAGGTCTGTCGCCAATACCTCTCGTGTTGCTTCTAAGTGCGATGTTAATAAACAATCACATCACATTTGTGGTATTACAATATTTACGAATAAATGTATTATACATATATATATATATATATATATATATATATATATATATATATACTAATTTTATATATATAACTTTATTGAAATTGGTGTAAATTGTCCAAATGTATCTAATCTATAAAGAATTGGGTGTAAAAATATCTCTTATAAAGATAGAGTCAATATCTGAATTTAATGCTACGTTTTAGTGTTAGTTTCTATAGAAAACTTGCGAAATTTTTTTGAAGCAATATCACTATGAAACTAATTTTTATTGCCAAGTTGGCAATCATTTGAGGACATAATCGGGTTTTATTAGTTTTCTAGAAGATTCGCGACTATTATTGTCTTTCCTAATGTTTCTAGAACTCGAAAGAAATTTTGACGCTCGACGAACGGAGATTAAGTTAGATGAGTCATAAGGGGAAGAGTTCGTTTTAATTCCGATGCAATCATTTGAGTTAGAACTCTGATAAGAGCAAGTTTGAACTCTGGGAATTCAGCTAAAGCACTGAACGATTCAGTCTCTAGTGGCTTGAAGTCTTTCTTCAACCAAATTGTTAGTGCGATTTGTATAACGATTTGTAACTTTTTTGCTGGAAACTACTCGTATTTGTGTTCAATAAACTTTTGTTGTTGAGAAAACAGCGACTATTCATTCTCATTAAATGAAAACGCAAGTTTGCAACAGATATATCTGAGGGCCATTCAGTATTTAAACAAACAAATAGTATTACAGCAAAAATCATTTATTAAATTAATGAATTTTTTTTTAATTTTCCATGTAATCTCCATCGATTTCTCTGAACTTGTCTGACGCTTTTGGCATTATTTTTATCACCTCACTGAAGAATTTTCCCCCTTAAAATCGAAGCTAGTTTTGCCCTTTTTTCTTGATGCCCTGGCAACCTTCTTTCAACAGTCAAAAAGATGAAAATCCGAAGAGGCAAGGTCAGAGCTGTAAGGAGGACGGGGTAGAAGTTCCTAACCCAATTTCCAAACAGTTTCCAGCGTCAATTGTAAGTAGTAGGGAAGTCGAGGGATGTTTTGAGGAGCACACTTTTCCTCTGTCATCTTGGATATTTTATCTTCACAGCGGATTTGACTCTCTTCTCACTCGTTTCTAAGTAGCTAGCTTTTATTAACGTCGCACTGGAAGCAACACGAGGAATTTTGGCGACGGATTTCATAATTTTGAACCACGGTCAAGTGACAAGGACGACACCTGAGCTGGAACCCCCCTCTCCTAACATCCACACCACGCCAACGGGAGGACTTTGGGCCCTGACAGTTTTAACGTGCATCAGCCACGACTACACGGCCTGTCTTTAGTGGCCAAGGATCGAACCCGCGACTGAACGAAAACCGCTGGCCACGAATCCAAAGTCATGACCACTAAGCTACCACGGCCACCTCGTGTCTAAGTAATATAGGCTGTTGATAATGCGTTTTAGTTTAGTTTAGTTTTTATTAGCGTCGCACTAGAAGCAACACGAGGGCTATTGGCGACGGGTTGATAATGCGTTGCCTCTCCAAATAATCACAGAAAATCGGACCATGGGCACTTGCCTCATCGGTGATACTTTTACAACTTTTAAATTTTTCCACCAACGCGTAAAAACATGCGCAGTTCATGTAAATAATGCCGAATTTTTTGTTCATTTGAGATAATATTTTTGATGATTTTACACTTTCTTAATGTAAAAAACAGATCACAGTAAGCTTTTTATCCCCCTCCAAAAGTACTTTCTTCGAGTGGACACACTATCGTATTTAAAACTTCAGAAGCTATGTTTATAATATAAATATAAGTTAAAAAACTGAATGGCAGTCTTAGCAAGAATACCAATTAACACTTATAAAAGTTTCAATTACCTTATTGAATTCAATTGCAGTATTTCCTTCACCAAAAATACTTATGTGTTTAAATATTGAATGTCCCTAGTATATAACTCTGTGCCTTCCCACTTTTTGATATTAATTTGTTTTTTTATTGACGATGTTTAACAGTACAATAATAAAATTCAACAATTCGTATAAGGTTTGTAATCCTGTTTCTGAAATACGATAAAAACAAATCATGCATAAACAAAATTCACACTCAATTTACGAATGTATAAATTCGACATTCAGTTGCATCAGGTCTGAAAATTTAATATACTCATCTCCTTTTTTACAGGATTTTGAAATAACACGGTCCACCAACATACTTTTTTACACGAATTTCTTGTTCCAGCACGAAACACCCCACTTCCCAATTTTTTTTAATTCTAATTTTGACAGTGTAATCAGAAGACGTTCGGCTTACGCCCACACATGCTTGAGTGACTTGGTGTATTTCACGGCTTATTTACTTTGTATTCTGGAGTTACGGTTAATAGCCGAATTTTAAAATCACTTTTTTTTTTTCTTAATTTCGTTGTATATCAACTTGTACAAAGCATTTCGGTTTCCAGCCAAACTGGAAATTCACCACGTCGCTGTTTCGACTATATTCATTTGCTTAATTTTAAAAAAAAAAATGTTTTAACACGTTATTGACTTTAAATGTACCCTTAAAATCACAATTTCTGTCATGTATGATTTTTTTTTTTTTTTTTTTTTTTTTTTTTTAAAAATTTCTATGCATTTTTTCATTTCGATAATTCAAGTCGATAATGATGTAGTCGAAGGTGAAGTTCAGCTATTAATGGCTGATTTAATTCGCGAGGGCTTGAAATTTGCTACAAGTATGGAACAACATTTTCTTACTCACAGAGTATTATTATTACTCATGGAGCGTGCATTAAAATTTCAACGTAATCTTATGTTTTGTGAACGTTTCAACGTAATCTTAAGTTTGAAAGAACGGGAGTTCAAGTAGATCTGCTAAAAGTATCATAAAATTGTGTATATTATATGCAGAGAAGAAATTATTGTAACTAAGGAATATAACATTTGGAGGTACTATGATACAAATCATGAAATACTCTTGTATGATTACGATAGTACTCTTACTTCATATATAAATTAGGATACTGGAAATTTTTACTGTAATAATAATATAGTTCGATTGAATTTTGCTAACTAGAAAATGGCCAGTGACTGGAGATGAGTTTGACACCTCTGCCTTAAAAATAAATTAGTATAACAAAATGTTTTGTATGACAATAGTAAAATACTTTTTATCGATTGATTTTTATATAAAAGTTATGTATTTTATGAAAGGTACGATAAGATAGATTTATCAATCAAAACTAAGTTAGAATTTGCTAACAAGATCATGTCACAGCAAAAAGAGCAAATGGACTTGAGACTAAAAAAAAATCGTCGTTTCCTTTCATATAACTTTGGTATAAGCAGCCATTCATCAAATTCGTGGCAATCGTGATTTTCTATTGTTCTCACCAATTTAATACTTTAATACAAAAAAAAAAAAATCAGAGATTCCATTCACCTTTTGAACTTGGATAATTTAAAATTAAGAACCTCAGGGCACCAGCATTTTCATGTTACTCGTTAATCGCAGAACTTATTATACGTATGAAATATATAACATAATTCCTTAGGAATCGTACCCAAACATTCAAGGAAATGTTGGGTTTTATACTTACAAGTTTTTGTATACTGAAGGTGATGACAAATGACGCTTACAATATGTAAAAAACCAATTCATTCAATAAAGTATGAACCTTGACAGGGTCTTTAAGGCTTTATAGACATTTTGTTTCCTGTCTGGCACTTAAATCTATTCATATAACAAGATAGTCAATGAATATAATTGAGGAGTCTTTGAAGTCTGAGGGGCCCAAGGACTTCAACCTAGAGAGCACTATGGAAAATACGAAGACCCTACGCACATTAAACTAATTGCTGTAAAAAGTGCAGACCTACTGTCAAAGACTACGTATTATAGCTAAAATATGCAAGTACCTAAGAAAAATCACTATAAGTTATAATAATGATATGGATTGAGTTTTACTTCTTTTTTTTTTAAAAAAAAAAAATTCTAGTATTAATTGATTTAAACTATCGTAGCAATTTCACTGTACCAATGAAATAATTTCAATCTCTTGAGTCCAGAGCTCTTTCACTGTCCAAGAAGCATACCAAGCATTTTTTTTAAACGCTTTGGAACAAGAAGCATTATTTAAGCTTCACTTTCACAAGACCCAATCAATTCATTTACCTTAATGCGATTCTTGGTTTCTTAACTATTTTAATATTAATCATGAAACACAATAAAGCAAACGATGCACCGTAAGATAAAAGCACAATACAGTGAACATAGATCCTCCAAGTGTTAATATATTCTATATATTTCTGTATCCAGATTTAAATGGAAGCTGAAAACGAATTTTTGAAATACGACCCTATATCATCCACATACACTCATGCTTTTTCCTTTTTTTTTTTTATTTCGACTCATATCAGAATGAAGATTTATAACTGAAGACTCGTTTAAAAAGGAAACAAATAATTGAGAAAGTTTATATATATATATATATATATATATATATATATATATATATATATATCCTACATTCATTTTTTGGGAATTTTACATTCAAGTTGAGGGGAATTAAGAGCACAAAAAAAACATTTAATTTCTTCCAGATATAAGTTTCAAACACTTGCCAAATAGTCTATTAAAAGTCATCTATTAATAAATAATTACACAAGAAAAATATACAATGCAGCTTACAAGGCTTGAATGTATTTAAATTTCTTTTAAGCATGCAAGACTTTAATGAAACAATTTTTATTTGTACAAATTACTTTTGATGTGGTCAAAAATAATGATTCGGACAAAAATTTTAAAAATAATTGTTCACTGAGTATTTGATTATTTCAAAATTTGATTTTTTTTTTTTTTTATTTATTTATTTATTTAACTTATGTGTTAAGTATCGAAAATTTTCAAGATTTTCCCTCTGAAAATACATCGTTTTAAGTAAACTAAACTGATTTAATTCAAACATTGATTTCGCTTAATAAACGATGGTGATTCATTATGAACATTGGTATTTACAAAATCCAAATTTTTAGACATTTAAAAAAACACAAAGAAATCACACCAAATAAAACAATATACATATCTTTAATTACAATTTTGCTCAGTTATACAAAAATGTTTTCATGCCATTAAGCTGGTACTAGAGTTGTTTTCTTTAGAAATTCTTATAGTATCTTCAAGATCCAACATACATAGTATTAAAATATATTACCTAATGTGAAACAAAATAATATCTAAAAGAGAATTAGAAAATAGTATTTCGGCATTTGATGCAAAGTACTTCAGAAATTTACTTCTTTGTATCACTTATGCTTAACAGATTTTAAAATAGTCACATTTTCTTTCATAAATTTATCTACATACACTTGTTTGGCACTTGAGATTTTTACACTTATATACAAATATTTTGGAATACAGTTTACAAGTGAATGACTTATTCAGTCATTGAATAACAACTTGGAACTAAAACATACATTATTTTTTAAAAGACATCGATTCCAAAAGTTTTAATATTAAAGGAAAAATAAAATAAGACTCTTAACTGAGGTACAATTTTGAACATTATTTCATATACAGATACAATTCAAGCATGAAAGTTCTGTCAGATAAAGTAGCATAGTTAAAAAGCAACTCTAGTTGTGCAACAGTGCAAAGAGCTATTGAAAGTACATTTTTTGCATATGTTATAAATGTGTGAATAACATTAAGGCTGCAAAGTGCATGAAAACATCACTATATTTTGTACAGTTAAAATTTTTAAGTGAAAAATGAGAGTTCTGTGAGGTAATTATCACTCCTTTCTTAAATAGTTTCCTAGAATGTTCTAGCAATATAATATTTCTCTTCCTTATGAATATAAATAAGTGGAATTTAACACATTAAATTCAGTTTTTAAAGATATTTTAGGAATAACAAGTTGATATAACAGTATAAATAAAATATATATTGCTAATATATTGGCAGTTCAATGTATCAATGAACAAAAATATTTAATTACTAACTAATACAAAATGAAAATGGTCATCAGATAGATATATATTTACATAAAAAATATGAACAACAAAAAGATGTTTGAATGAATGTGAAGAAAAATCGTTTAAATCTCACCATACCACTTAATAGATTAAGTAAAAATTTGAATTATTCAAAGACAATTACATTTTATACATAAAATTCAACTTTAAAAGTTTTAACATTTGGAAAATCTAATCAAAGAGTAACTCAAATTAACTATTTAATGATTTAGAAAGAACAGTGAATTGGGATTAGTGTTCCAAAATTAAGTCTTACATATATTTTTCAAAACACATAAAATGGAATTATAAAAGAATTCTAGAAAAATTCATATGGTCCAATGTTACTATAGAATCATCCCAAGAGATCCATAAAGTTTTTTTTCCCCTCCAGTTAAAAAAAAAAAATGTGATGCTTTCTGTTAACTATTGTCAATTAATAGACATACAGCTTTGAAAAAAAGTGTACAGTAGAAATTGTAATCTTGAGCATTCAGCATAATGAATCTATTATATATATCATATCAATCATTATTTAGTTTTAATTATTGTAATATTTATAATTTAAATATATACTAGAGCTGAATTAAAGTATTAAAGAAACTTACTGTTGAAAACCAACTTAAGAAAACAAGATATTAGTAAGATATTGTTATGGATAAAAAAAAAAAAAAGAATTATTTGTTTAAAGAATAGTTTGAAACATAAACTTAAATGATCTACATCCCCAATAACCTCTTGGTAAAAATAATAAAAAAAAATTACTTCTTAAAAATGAAACGTCTATGAAAATTAACATTATTTTCCAAAATTATGTTCATAAACTAATCTATTACTAAAATATGCTATAATACGAACGAGAAGACATGGAATTATAGATTACTCTTGGAGCTATATTATTTAATTTTCCAATTTAGATGTACCTTTTAAAAATCAAATGTCAAGGAAAACAGCATTCGATAAAAATTACTCAAGATATGAAAGTTGTAAGAATATAATGTCAGCAAAAATTATCGACATTAATGAATTGGGTGTTTATTAATAGTATTCACATATCAAATCATGCAGGGGGGAAATATTTAATAAGAAAAAAAAATTATTTAAACAGATTATCCTAAAAAATCATTAGAGTTTGATATTTTTATCTGTTGCTCTTTTTTTCTTCATATGAATAAATTTTAATAGAGTACATTAGAAGAGTAAAGTTTTTTTAGTAAGATATATATAAACATTACATCTAACTTATTGTAATAATGATCAAGTCAACTAGTAAAATAATATTTTACGAAATTGAAACTTAACTCGGGACTACAAATAATAATTTTAAAAAAATTAGTCCCAATTATGTCTTTACGTTGTTTCTAATGTAAATTCATGCAATTTCCAACAGTTTGTATATACCCTGTAATACAATAGTCCTTTAAATAATTCTTTCAGCTCTTGAAATGTAATTTATACAGCAATAATCCTATGAATTTCTAGAGTTCACATTTACAATGGTTTTACATAATTGTCATACTAGAAGTAGAAAAGGGGAAGCACAAACAAAATATCCACATAAAATATCAAATCTATAATTCAGCAAAAATTGGGAGAAATAGCTCGGTTAAATTGAGCAATGAAAATTCTAAAAACATTCTTTTCCAACAGATTTATAATGAAACTAATATTGCAAAATATTATGCAACATAAAAATAAATAGGATAAAAATATGAAATTCTTATGCATCACTTCCGGTCTCCACAGAAATTTTCTAGAATTATATCAAACTGGTTCCTTAAATCTACAAGTGAATGACAGTACAGACAAAATTATTTCAATAGATGAAAACTTTGAAATGTGTATCAAGAATTCTATAGTCCAATTGTAATTTTTTAAAAATACGAACATTACACGAATTTTATTAAGTTAAAGAATAAAGGCAAGAAATTTTTTTTATATATTTGCCCATACAGATTGCTTTATCCACAATACTTTAAACCTTTTAAAATATAATAAATATGAGACTGTCAATTGTTGAGCTGTTATAAACCTAAGTAATTGTGCATACTACCTAAGTGCTTTTATCACAATTTTTAAATAGCTAACTTGTATCTGCTACATATCCTAAACATTGGTAAAGCTTAATAACATTTTAATCAACTGAAGTGAATTTAACAATTAGTGAACTTTTAGAATCTAGTGAATTTTACCATTCAGTTAGTAAATTACAAATAATTCATACTACACTACCTTTGATGTATACTCTTCATTACATGAAAACTATTATATACGTAAGTATTTAGAAAATTTTATAAGAGGTTACAAATACATCAATCAAAGTTAAAATTCTTGCAAACTGGATGCTAGTTGTGCAAATAAGAGAGTGAAATGTGCCTTTGCACCCATTCATTAGACATACCTAAATTGAAAATATTACTTATATTGCTTTATTTCCAAAAATAACTTTAAATAGTGCTTTATATATAATGTTCAACTAAAAAAATTTTTAATTTCACTCTTAACAAGATTTCATAAAAATATAGTATGAAGGAAAGGAAATTATCATTTAGAATCAAAAGCATACATAGCATGAAAAAAAAATTTCACATCGAATAAAGCAGATTTTACATACAATATTTATGTTCATGTGTTCAATAATAATGTTTGATAATTCACAAAATTTTTGAATACATAAAATTTCTGAAATAGTTAAATATTAGGGATTAAAAAAATTACGTAAATAATGTGTTAAATACTGTGAAAATTCATATTCAAGAAAAACTCTGGCCACTATTCCTCAGAAAGAAAAGTTTTCAAAAAAATACAAACTTTCAATATAAAATTGAATGAGTATTTGCTATTACTGTACACAGTGGAAAGAATTATATAAAAAAAATATATTAGCAATAGATAAACAAGTTAAAAGTGGACTTTGAAAAGTATATTTTACAACAACATGTTAAATTTTACCTAAAGAAATTACTTCAAAAAGGAAAAAAAAAATAGATTCAAAAATATTTTTTTAAAATTAAATGAAATAAAAAAAATTTAAATCACTCTTGTGAAAATATATTTAATTTTAAAACTTGACTTTCATCAATTAAAAAAAAAATCAAATGAAAATTACAGTCTCATTTTTATCATAAGAGACTTCAAATAAAAATATTGATTAATAATTCCTTTTATCATTCTTGAGAAAATAAAACAACTTAAGGGAAATAACAAAAACGTTTTGAAAAAAATTTAAGATTAAAGATTAGAAAATATACGTAAATAATGTGTTAAATACTGTGAAAATTCATATTCAAGAAAAACTCAGTCCCCTATTCCTCACAAAGAAAAGTTTTCAAAAAACTGCATACTTTCAATAAAAACTTGAATGAGTATTTGCTATTACTGTACACAGTGGAAAGAATTATAAAAAAAATATATATTAGCAATAGATAAACAAGTTAAAAGTGGACTTTGAAAAATATATTTTACAACAACATGTTAAATTTTACCTAAAGAAATTAATTCAAAAAGGAAAAAAAAAATAGATTCAAAAATATTTTTTTAAAGTTAAATTAAATAAAAATAACAATTTTTTTAAATCACTCTTGTGAAAATATATTTAATTTTAAAACTTGACTTTCATCAGTTAAAAAAAAAAAAAATGAAAATTACAGTCTCATTTTTATCATAAGAGACATTAAATTAAAATACTGATTAATAATTCCTTTTATCATTCTTGAGAAAATAAAACAACTTAAGGGAAATAACAAAAACATTTTGAAAAAAATTTAAGATTTTTCACAAAAATTTAAACAGTTAAATTCTGCATGCTTTTGAATTTTTTAATAGTAAAATTGATATTAACAGATGACTTTAAAAAAAAATAATTTGTAACACTATATTTGAAAATACTAAAAAGAGAATTATCATAATATTGTAAACAAAAGTAAAAGGAATTTAAAGTGTTAATTCATAATTATTATCCATTTCCTCACATATGTTTCAGGATCCAACAGACAGAAAATGTAATAATGTAATAGATTTATAGTATACATCCTGACACAATTTAGATATATGCTCATTATCAATATTTTGCACACAATATTAAAAAGTAATATGATTTGCATATGTATTCATACTACGTATTCATAACTTAAAATTGAAATGTCATAAAAAAAATGTCAACCAAAATTTATCTATACTGAAAAATTATCAAAGTAAAGCAGAATTTAATAATTCTTTTCCAACACTAATATACACAAAAATATTGCATCAAATATCATAGCTTCAATTTTCATGAATTCCTCAATAACAGTTTCTCAACAACCATATGGATACAATATTCTTCAAAACCAACACAAAACTAATTAAACCAGTATAATAAAAGACATGCAACTAACATAAATTCAATAAATATTTAAGTACACAATCAAACCTAGAGGTTTAATATCACAAACATATTTCATGATGAAATGTTTACAATTCGACAATGGAAGTTGCTTTTAAAATATTTAAATATTTTTTTCATTTTTACCTCATTAAGTTTCATTTAAAATAAGTCATATAATTTTGATATTATGTCAATAATTATAACATTAATAACTTCAGAATATTTTGTAAGAAACTGAAACAAATTTTTAATTCAATAAAAATGTGCAAAACTTAATTTAATTGTAACAAGAAATTTCTTTTAAAAAGGCTCAAAGTAATTGGTGAAATATATCATCCTTTAAATGCTTAAAAGATATAAATTTATAGATGTCCTTTATAGCAGGCTTTCAACAATTAAAAATATAATCTGTACAGTTACACTGCATAGAGTACAGTACTTTTCAACATGATATACAGAAATTTATATATCTAATAATTACAATATAGCATAACATAGTTTTAACAAGTTTGTCATATAGTATTAATAAATATGAAAAAATTTCAAACAAAAAAGCCAATGGTGAATCATTCTCATTACTAATCTACAAGGGCTAGTAAAATGATTACATGAAGCACCAGTGATGAAAGATGTACATTTTCCCTACACATAAGATTCAATGTAAACATGTGAAATCTTTGAATTAAATAGCTGATAAAAAAAAACTATACAATTGTGCAGTTTATAGGTTCATATTTTTTTTTTTATAATGCACCATCCCTTAATGTCCATTTTCAGATAAAGAGATCATCACCAAATTTTGGAAGCCTCTGCATTTTATATTCATGGTTTTTCAATGTATCCTGATGCAAAAAAGAATTGCTTCATTATCACTCTTTGCACAAACTCCAGTGTTGTTTTGTCAAATGTTAGAATAAGGCACAAAATTAAGGAACATGTTGTAGAAGACTTCTGCAACAATAATTCATACAGCAGCACATGAAAAAGAGCTGCATCTTCCTGTCACCGACCAAAGATACCAATTTTGTTTTCAGAAGGTTGTATATGAATCTAAAAAATAAGAATTATCACTGATATTATCTATACATTACTATAAGTGGAAGAGCGGGTTGTCAAAAAAGGACAAAAAGTAATATCTCATCAATTTGCAATTACCACAATTTTAAGTTAATTTTAACTGCAATTGTGTAAGTTTGTGTAAGTGATATTCCTCAGACGATTCAGGAACATCCATTATAAAAATTAGGAACAAGCATTCATGAGGAATTGGACAGTCAAATTTTAGATTATTTAAATATAAGACATAGGATCAAAGCAAAAATAACACAGATTAGATGTATAAAATACTATAGAATTTTGTTTTCATCCTAGATACTATTTATAAGTAAATTTAAGCAATATTATACATAAGATAAGTCAGAATAAGTTCTTGAAAAACATCAAAAATAAGAGCAAGTTTTTTCTTTCATTTCATATTTTTTAATGTAAATTTATTAAAATGTCACGAAAAAAAATCAAAATATTTAATAGCAAATCTATTAGCCCACTATATATATTTTCCAATGGAATTAAATATTTGTTTTACTTTTCTTTATATTTAATTGAAACATATGAATTTGGATATAATACATGGATATTGTAACTGCACCTTATGAAAGAGATACACAGATATTATAATTTGCATCTTCCACAATAACCTATTTATATATACTGTAAAATTTTGGACAATATAAAACCTCTTTACTGTCATGAGATTTCTTAAAAATACATACAGGCAGTATTAAGCCCCAACATTAAAAAATACATGAGCAAAGATAACAGATCATAAAATTTCTTGATCACTTAAAATTTGTGATTCTTCATGTTCTGCAACCAAATAGTAAAAAATTAAAACATTAAGAATGTAAATAAAAAATTTTCTTACCTCACTCAAAATGGCCCATCTATCACTCTCAGAATGAACATATAGTCTCATAACTTTAACATGACCTACAGTAGAACTAACATTCCCTTCTGCAACACCTGTAGATTCTTTAAAATGTCCAACAACAAGAAAGCCATCTTTGGTTTTAGGATACATCTGATCTTCAGAATATGATACAGGCAACACTTCTACAGAAGTGTTTAAAAATTTATCCTCTGGATGTTCAGCATTGCCACTTCTAAATAAGTACCTATAAAGACATTTTTAACATTCTAAATTTATCACTTGTTAAGAAAATTTTTAGAGACAAGTGGCTAGTAACTGATGCAAATGGATTTTTATTTCCATGTTAAGTTGCAATATGTAACATTGCAACTTTAAATTCTTAAAAAATATAAAACATTCTGAAATGTTAAGATCACAACCTACAATTTTAAGGATTGCATCAAATTCAGTGAAGTCTGTGAAAATAATGTCTATTCCAAAATGAGCTATAAAGCACAAAAGGTGCAGGCTGGAGTGTGCACCAGAAGAAACATGACAAAAGAAGGATTGGAACAAAGTACATTACTTTTTTACATGACTAGTGCAATATATGTGGAAAAAGAGATCTTTTATTTTTTTAAGATCATATTCAGCGACAAATAAAAGTTCAATCTGAATGTTCAAAATGGATTTAAGCATTACTTAAGAGATTAACAAAAAGAGGAAAAATACTTTTCCAATGGAAATTTTGGAGGTGAAAGTGTGATAGTTGGCTGCTTTATGTAGTTTCAGAATACTCCTAATCACTTTCACAACTTCAAAAATGAACAGCAATGATTTCATTAACAAATTGGAAATAAATTTGTTGCCAGTTATAGGATTATTTCTTTGTATGAAACATATTTTTCAATTAGACTATACTAGCATACATCCTAGTTCCATTACACGCCAATGGCTACAAGCAAGAAAGTGACAGTATTAGATTGGCCATCTTGCTCATCTGATATCATTCCAGTTCAGAACCTTGAGGAATAATTGTGTGTCATATTTATGAATGTTTAAAAGTGAAACTGTATCAGACTATTAGTGAACATCTATTTGTTATTTTTCTCAATAGCAATATTTTTTCATTGGTGCTGGTATAATTATACCCAGTCAGTTAGCAGATACTTTTTGATATGTTTGTACCTTTAAATTAAATATCTATGTTGATATTTCTTTCAATTTTATAGGGCGTAGTAAAAAGTTTTAGAGTGAATTTTGTGTGACGTCCACTGAGAAATAGTTTACTTATCAGTTCACTGTCTTTGTGTCATGTGATAGGAAGAAGTTCAAAGTTATTAAAGTGACAGAAGTTGGGAGAAAGGTGAAAGTAAAGTTGAAACCTTGAAAAAGAAAGATGGCATACGGTAAGTCATTTATTCGTAACAAATTTCAACAAGGAAAAGTGATGCAAAAGCATATCAATCAATCTGTTGTGTTTTTAAGGAGGAAATTGTATCAAAAAGCACACACGAATTTTTATTTTGACTTTAAGCAAAATGAACTTGCTGAACAATTATGCATATCACCAAAATTGATTTTTAATCGTTTACATGCAATGGGAAATATTCAGAAGTTATGAAAATGGGTGCCACATCCATTGAACCAGAGGAACAAAGATAATCATATCTTGAAGTGCATTTACTCTGTTTCACAGGCAACACAGAAATAATTGTGAAGGAAGTTGAAAAATGGATAATTTATGACAATCTAAAACATAAACATTGAGTGAATCCCGGAGAAGCAATGGCATAAAAGCCGATACGAGCCCTTCAGTGCAAAAAAAAAAAATCTATGGATCTGGTGGGATATGAAGGGTATGCTCTACTAGGAACTTTTAAAGCCCAGTGTAAGTGTAACTGATGAACATTCCAAGCAACAATTGCTGCGATTGAACCAGGAAACATGTCGAAAACGTCAATTTACTTTCAAAGCAGTGGGCCCCAAGAAATTGCTCCATGATATCACAAGGCCTTATGTTGCAAAACCAGTTAAGACACACTAGTACCACTTGGCTGGAAAGTTTTGGATACATAAAGCCCAAACAAAGCTCTGCAGATTTTCATTTGTTTTGGTCAATGCATTATGCCTTGTCTTCAGTACACTTCCGAAAAGTGAACAAAGTACGAAAAAGGGTTGAGGACCTCATCGCATCAGATGACAAATTGATCTTCATTGCTAGCATATGTCAACTGCCCTACCATGGCAGACAGTGTTAAATAATATAATGATGGAGAATAATATAAGAAATAAATGAATTGTTATCAGCTCTCAATTACATATCCATTTCTCTGAAACATGCATTAAAACTTCTTGCTATATTTAATATTTATGTATTAACTGCATATTATACAATATCCAAAAACAAAATTGATGTACAAAAATTTTATTAAAAGGCTGAACCTTTATAACTTCAATAGTAGGTATATTTATGACATGATCTGTAGTAAAAACTATATTATTCTCAAACTTTGAAATACATGTTAGAATTTTAAGTAAAAAAATTTATATGTAGCATATTTATAAAAGAACATTGAACTGAAAATATGTACTATAATACATTTTATAATCTAGATGAATAAAAGCAAACTGGTATAGATTAATGATAAGCATTGTCAACAAATAAAATTGTAACCTAGAAATTAGATTCACCTATTTAATTTGCTACTAAAGACAAACAAGTAATAATATTTTTAAAATTGATAAAATTTTACATAATATAAATCAGCTTGAATATTTCCACTTAGTTGAAAAATTGACTGCAAATCTTAATTAACTTGATGTGTTAATGAAGTATAGTAAATGATAAGCTATCTATAACAAGAAAATTTAAGAGAATTTGCTTTAAAAAAATTGCTGACATTTACAGTATTTTTTTATAGTACTTTCATATCTGATAAGCATATTTCCTAATATGGCACCATTTAAGTGTAATTAACCCTATATTTTTAAAAATATGTTTCCTACATTCCTATAATATTAAGCATAATTATTTTAAACTGGCAGTTTACTATGCAACATATTTTCATTGATAGTGTATTATGTTGTGAAATGATTTCATAATATTATTATTTATATATTCTAAATTTTCAGGGGAAATAGCATGAAAGTAATACAGAAAATAGATCACAAGACTATCAATTGCAAACCATAGTCATTTGCAATTTTTCCTTTGAAAACTTTAAAAGAATCCTTCAACACATTTTTAACAAACATCCAAAACATAAATTTGACCATTTGATCTTTCGTATATTCATGAATTGGAGAATAACAATTCACTTTTTTGATTTTGGGTTTGCAAATTGTAAACATTTTTTTTAAAAAATAAGGGTGAAAAAAGATAAAAACTTTACATTATACAGAACAGCATAAGTTTTTCATGAAACCTTACTACAAGAGATGATAAATCCTATTTTTCAAACTTTAAGAATTTTGAAACTCTATTTCAGATTCATTTCCAGTACAGTTTCTAAAATATTGTTAATATTTTGCTTCACACCAGATATTCTCAATGTGTTTCAATTAATTCAATCCACTCACATTGAAAACATCTCTTGTTGAGATAAATTTGACTGCCTTATGACCCATGCAGACACATCATGACAATTTAAAACTTTTAAATAAAGCTTGGAAAAATTCCAAATGATTATTTCATTCAAGTAACATAATCAAAAACTATAGGTGGCTTATATGTATTTTTGTAAATATAAATATTGGCAAAATTGTTTGGATAATGAATAAAATTCTGTAGCCTGGAGATTAAAGAGGCTATATCAATTTTTTTAAAAACATTTTTTGAATACGACTTTGATATTATGAGTTTCTCACACTTAATCTGGAATAATAAAACAATAGCTTATACATGGCTTAATTTCAAATAATAGTTTTTAAAACTCTTCAATATTTAAATATTTTGAAAGTAATTTGATCAAAAATGGTTTCAAATATAAAAAGCATAATATTCTATTACAGAATATCTAAACAACATAATTTAAATCACTAATTAATAATCTCTACTTTAATAAGTTGCTTAATTAATCTTTATACATTTTAGAGCAACATACAAAATGCTTTAGAAATATGAGAAGTACAAAATTAGTTAAATATTATTAGCTGTCCTTTCAGCAGCTGAATAATGTTCTAGATCTCCAGGTACAAAAACATAAAACCCAATAAATAAAAAAACTTACACAATATTTAAACACAGATCAACTAAAAAGATAATTACAAGATACAATAATACAAAATTTTACAAACAATTAGAATAAGATAACATGTTTTATAGCAGTAAGCAGCAGAGCTCATACAAGTTATTTGGTTAAATGGCAACTGAAAATAGAAAAAGAAGGTTAGAAGCATCAAAATAGCAAAAGAAAATCAAGGAGAAATGACCACATAAGTAGGTGAAAATATAGACAGTAAGAATGAAAACTCCCAATATCGTTGAGAAGGCAGCCATTCGAAGTCATTTCAAATTGAATTTATCATTTATGAAGAATTCTGTAACAAAAAAATTAGAATCTAGTGGAGAAATTATGAGTATACATTCAAAATAAAGGATCAAGAAAATTTAGTAGCAGTAAGATTTGTTGCTGAAAAGAAAATCTTCCTTGATTAGTAAAATTCTAAAAATATAGATGTCTGCAAATTATTGAGCTCATTTCAATGTCAAATGGATGGAACTAGGAAATAAATAGGTATTCAATTAAAAAATAAACATAATAATAGTTTCATTTTAATCTAAAAATTAATAATTTTCTATGTGTTGACATGAGAAAGGAAAAACTGCTGCAGAGCAGCAAACAGCTTTGTGAGCAAAATAATTAATTGAATTGAAATTCTTTCAATTAAATATTGCTTCCAAAACAAACTCAATCGTACAACCAATATCCTGATGATGAGCTGAAACAATATATATCATTATCTAACCCACTCACTTCTCCAGATATTCAACTATAATTTTTCCTGTAGAATGATTTTTAAAGATAGTGAGTATAACTGTTCTGTTACATAATCTTCAAAAGTATAATGTGGTGTTAACTGTATCTGTAACATACAAAATGTTTAAAAAATGGATAGAATTCAGAGCCAACTTAACTTGTTGCATAAGTATCAAATAAAAGTTACACAGAAATTTGTTAATTCACATAGCAATGCTCACAATTTTTTGTCACGTTTATAAAGGATATTTTCTCGCATAATATTAAAATGGATCCAATAATTTACAGTATTTCCATATTTAAATAAAGCTATTATTTTGGTTGCTGTTATTCAAATTAAAATAACTAAACAAATATTTGCTACTTTTAATTTTTGTAATGTACTACTCTACTGTAAAGTAAACATTACAAAGAGTTTTAAAGAAATATAGCTCTTCCCATTAAAATAACTATCAAAAGTAGTATTATATAACACAATATCCATTGTGCTTTCCTATAGTATATTAGAATATGAAGCAAAAAAATGATTTTTACAAAATAATTAATAAAAATTTTCATAGACAATACATAGCGTTTTATCTACAAATATTTTTGCAGAGTTAAAAGTTAATTTTTTAATACCTCAAAATCAATTTTACCTCAAATCTTTGTAATTTTTAATAATTAATTTTCCTGAAATCAAAGGAAATAGTACTGTAATTTTAAGTAGTAAGCCATGGCTTAAATGTGTTTCAAAGTTGAAATTTAACGTATGCTGAAGTTTAATGATGCACATGTTGCATTTTAAGATCTTTGTCTTAGGAAATTCACTAGTTTAGATCGAAAGTTATGTACAAAAGAATTGTTAGTGTAGAATTCACGGCGGCATTTTTGCCAGAAATGAGGCCTCAGATTATGCTAAAAGAGTATCACAAGTTCGAACTCACATGTCACTCGCTTAAACTACAGAAGGGTGAGTTCGGTGAAATATTCCGTAACGTATGTAAGGTTGCCTTGTTGGTCGATAAAACATAATAAGTCCGATCTGATATGATCGTATCAGTTTTCCAAAAATTGGAAACATTCGTAAAAGAAAATCAAAATAGCGACATTGAAAGAAGTGATTTAGAGCAGAGTGATGAAAGTGACATTGTGGTCATGTGTTAAGGTTTATTAAATTCTGACATTGATGAGTCAGATTCCATACAAATTAATGTTGCCTATTTTAATTATGTTTTATTATCTAATTTACGTATTTGTTTCCGTTATATGGTAATTTATGGTTATAAAGTTTTCAGAGCCAGTAACAATAATGTATGTTAAAAACCAGCAAGAGTTCCTTTTTTGAGAAATTCATGGTTAGATATTTATTATTTAAAAATTTGTTTTAATTACGTCATAAATGTTATAAAATATTATCATTGATCATATCAATATTGAAAGGAATTAGTGAATAAATGAATACTAATGCTTTACTATGGCAAATACAACACTACTGCTTATGCGATAAATTTTCATTTTTAAAATCAATTATGTGTGCTAGGGCGGCTTATCTACCCGAAATTATGGGAACAGCAATATATATGTAAACTAATATTTTTTGAAAATAACAGGATATACAACATTGCAATTTTTAAAATTATATTATTTTCAATTCCTTTGCAACTACAGAAAAAAATAAATAAAAATTGACATGAAACTCAAGCACAGCAATAGGAAAGTAATTCAAAGAGAAAGTTGTAACTAAACTAGAAATATTGCAACCCCTGAATATAAAATAAATTATTCCTTTCAATTACATGTATGGTGTCAGGCATTTACAAAAGATTTTAGAGAAAAACAATAGGTCACAAAATCGAAGATATGTTGTAACTGAGTTGTTTTCAAACTAATGTAACTTAAAAACATGAATAATAAATGTTTAAAATTAAATCTAAAAAACATTTAATATTTAATTCATTGATTGATCAAGCAAAGGAATAAAGGAGGAAAAGGAGTAAAAGTATTATTAAATAGAAATACGCATTTAAAGCATTGATTTTACGAGTGTTTTTCTCTTGACACATACAACATTAAAAAACTGGGTTTATCACCAGTTTTGAGTGGTGCTGCTCAGAAAAGCAAAATATTTTTTTTCATGCAAATGAGATACTTTATTTTGATGCATATAATAGGTAGCAAATTATATGTGTGGTTACATGTATTGCTACAATAAAATTTAAACCTTCTGTATGTATTGCTACAATAAAATTTAAACCTTCTGTATGTATTGCTACAGTAAAATATTAGCTGGTATTAATGATTGATTTTGCTTTTATTTTCTGAACACAACTTGAACCCACAGAAGTTTTAAACACAAACTAGCACTAAAATGTTTTTAAATTCATTTATGTACACTTAGTGCATTTTTCAGAATGTCACAGAAAAAATATCCCATAATTGTTTCAAATAAAACCAGCTTATGTTTTTTTTCCCCCTCTTGATAATTTGTGTATAATTTCATACTGTCCTCTAACTTATAAAATAAGTACACAGGAATGATGCATTTGATTTCGAAATTTTCATATCCTTTTGAATGTAGATCAGTTAAAATAATTAGTCACAAAACAAATATCATTTCAGGCAGATATTTCTTTCTTATTAATGACTAAAAAATGTAAGAAAACATATCTTTTTTGTGCGATATCAATACATATAATAATCCAACAAAAAAAAAGGATAAGTATTCTGAACTAATGTGTTTTTTAAATATATTTAACCCAAATCAATATACTATTGTATATGCTATGGCATGCATCTTCTCAATTTATCCCTAAATTTGTTAATAAAGATTTTTGAAAAGAGTGCTGTAAAAAAGTAAGAGTGAGGGTAAAAGCTTTAAAACTTTCAGGAGAAAAGTAAAACTCTAATTTCTATAAAATATGCAAGACGTATAAATTTTCCAGAAAACATACCTTTCAATAATAATTGGATTATGAAAATGAAATGCAAGAATATCACCAGGTTGCGGCAATAAACTCCAGAAAAACGTATCTCCTTTATAAGCTCGTACAGCTGAGTACCCTTTATAAGCTTTCAACGAAGTTTTCACATCTGCATCAGGATTTTTATGAGGATGGTGAAGAGACAATTTTCCAAATTGTTTGTCCTTTTTTTTATGAAAATAAATTTTTAATTAGCTTGAAATTTTTTTAACATACTTGCTCTTCACTAAACAAAATTGGCCAGAAAACTAAAATTGTTCATTAATTTTTAATAAATTTATTTTTACAACAAAAATGAAAATAAGAAAACATTTTTAAGCCAAATAATATCTTTTTAAAATTAGATAAACCCCAGAAACTCAATTAACTGAAATTAACAAAATGTTTTGTTCATTTCATAGTCTGAAAGTAAAATAACGAGAAAGGTCCCCCCCCCCTACAAAGGATGTGTTGCTTCCTATAAATAGCACAAATCTATGTTTCTCAATAAATAATTATTAAAAGCAGATTCACTTATACAAACCAAAAACTGAAATATATTTCGAACCTTGAAAACAAGCATTGTAAGATTTTGATTCCATTGGAAATTGAAAGTTTAAGCCTTCACCCAGAACATTACTCTTATTAATAAAAAATATATATATTAAAAATATTTGGTGACAGTTAAAACATATGTACACGCTAAAATAATCTTACCTCATCGTCAGATACACAAACTTCTAGAATATAAAGCATTTAACAAGCTAATAACAGTAAAATCTTGGTACTTCACTACGAACTTCCATTGCCATTGCAAGAAACTCAGGTAATTAATATTGTTGTTCCAGATTAACTATTAGCAGATATTAATTTATAGATATTGATTAATGGACTTAAAGATGACTGATCAAAGAAATCTGAAATTTATAATCAACATGATTAAACAAACATGTCATATTAAATTCCGAATTAATAATTTACCAAATGAAGAAAAGTTACAACAAAAAAAAAAAAACGTATTTTAATTTTTATCACTGAATGAGAGATCACCACCCATAAAATAAATTTTATTAAAATAATTGCCACCAGTTAGACTTTTATTGTATTTACGATTAGAATGTATACTTTTATAATGCTAAGCCATTAAAACCATTATTTTATTTTTACCTTAAGTTTTTGCACTTTGCCTTTAAGGGACGAGTGAGTACCAACATGCTGAAATAATGAAGGTTTAAAATGAAGCCACACTTGATCTTTCCTTTTCTTGCAGTCTTTCTGTTAACAAAATTACAGATATGTTAATGCCGTGAAATATTTTACAATAAAATAAAATCATACTTTTAGATTAAATGTTAATATCAATAAAAAAAATCATAAAAACATGTTTCAAATTTCAATGTTCCATAATTTATCCTTAATACACATAATTTCTTAACTTTGAATTATCCATGAATTAAATTTCATGTATAGTACAGAGAACAAAAAAAAAAAAAAAAAAAAAAAAAGGAAATGAAGTGTGCAAACACAGTTTTCCACTTTCACCATGATTAAAAAGAAATAAAATGTTTCAGTAAGAATTCAAAGCACACTTGCCAAATTCAAATGTTATTTCTCTAAAGCATTGTTCTACTTCTAATATCAAACTTCATACTAAATTTATTTAAGATTACAATTACACAATTAAAGGTTACAATTCACAATTTTAAGAGAATATCTGCAACATTGGAATAATCACCAATTATAACATTTCTTCCAAACATTTACTCAATTTTGAATACTATACAAATAAACATCTAAAATGGTAGAATTAAGAGACAATTTTTTGAAAGTTAATCACATAAATGAAAATGTATAGTTTTATGTCCCAATATACATTCACTTGTGTTGCAACTTAATAAAGCAAGATTCTTCATATTTTCATGTTTTATCAATTAATAAATTCAAATTCTAACCATTAAAAGACAAATAAAAATTTAAAGTATCATCATAAAGTATTTAGAATATCAAAAGCTATGTCTGGAAATAAGAAATCAAACAACTATCTTTCAACAAGCAATATGTATCCCCAAGTCACTGGGATAGTCAAAAATTATTCCAAAAATAAGCAATAGTTATTACTTGACTATTGGTTCACAGGTTTGCTCTCCACCAAAAACAAGCTTCCATAACTGGTAAAATTGGTGCATACTCATTATTGACAGACCTAGATACATTTTTTTTCATGATTTCATAGACCTATACACATCAAGAGCTGTCCTGTATAGTTTCAATGTCGCAATGTTGAGGACAATCCATTATAACTTATAAAGGTAAAAAATAAAACTACTCTAATTTCAGCTCATTTTATTAAATAAATTAGTAACCATTTAATACAGACATTTCATGTCAGAGTTCCTATAAATTTCATGGAGATAATTTAAGTTTTTGTTAAAATTGTATTTTCAATTAACAGTACTTTTAAATAATCACTTGAATAATAAGAAAATAAATTTGTACGAGAATAAATTGAATTTTTACTTACTGGATCTTTATCAAAGCGACAAACTTTTGTTTGCACAACATGATCAAGAAGCCAATCAACAGGCTTGTCATTATGAAATATTATGAAGAAAGTAATCAGTTTTGATAAATCCACACATTTAAACATTTTACCTATGAAAATATTGAAAAAGTTAATGAAACACATTTTGTATAGTATATTCTTTTTGAGAGTAGAGATAATTATGCATAAAAAGAGAAAATTTTAAAAATATGATCCTTTTGACTCAATATTAAAAACTTAAACTATTTCTTATGTGTTTAAGAAATAAAAGACTTTTTTTTTTTTTTTGGGGGGGGGGGGGGGGGGTAAAAAATTCGCTTTTTATGGAAAATTATAGAATAGTTTTTTTTTTAA
>BMAW01012055.1:70360-126717 GCA_019974015.1 Nephila pilipes | reverse complement strand
CCCCCCCCCCCCCCCCCCCCCCCCCCCCCCCCCCCCCCCCAGAGTTAACTAGCATCTGTTCTGCAACTTAATGCAATCTTATGTGTTTAATCAATATAAATCAATAGTTGCTTATCGTTGGTTTGAGAAAAACATCACTCTAAATGTCAATGAGGAATATTGCTGACAAAACCTTTTAATTTTTGCACCACATTCAAGTTATAAAGATGACATCCTGCCACATTAGTAGTTTGAAGATTAACAATAAAGCTATATTATGCCAGAACATTTTAAAAAGCATTTAATTTGAAGCTTTATGAGCCAACTCAAAGTACAGTTTCTACAAAATAAATTTTTATGTAATTAATTGCCTTCATTTGTCATAACATATTTTAGAGATTTTAAACGTGATTCATTTTAGTTTTGAAAACTCAAGAATAAATAAAAAAAATATACTCTAATATATGAAAATCTTATTTCAATATAATATATTTTTAAAAAAAGGAGAGGCTTTCAGTTAAGTATCTAGGATAACTTTTCTCTACAGAAAATGTTAATAATCAAAATACAATTTAAAAACTGAATGGAAGAAATAGAGTCAATTTAAAAATTGTTTTCGCTTAATGTTTAAAAAAATTGCACTCAATTTTGGAACGCTTGATAAGATTGAAGTTGCTCCACCCGTAATGTGTTATATTCTGACAACACTGTCTCAAAAAGAATAGCATATTTTATTTCACTCCTCACTTTTTACAATTAATATATTTTTAAGGAATAAAATTAGTTCCATATTTGATCTCCCATTTTATAATTTTATATCGACCTTTAAATTCCCATTTTAAAATGAAAAGGGCACATATTTCTAAATTTTAAGAGTACACTCACAAACAAGATTTGTGAGTTACAACTACCATAACTTACTAGAATATATGGTCATTTTTCTGTCTAAAAATGTGTTATAAGTTCAAAACTAGCACTTTAAACAATAGGTGAAAACAGTTTTAAAATCGTACATTCGAGGATTAAAAAAGATCACCACAGAAAAGGCAATATTTCTTGAATCTTAGATTAAAATTTTTCTCAAAAAAAAAAAAAAAATTAAATATATATACATAAAATATACCTATAAATCCAAGTTGGCAGAAGTCCAAAATTATCCAATCTCGTTTTTCAGATATTTGCTTATATGCAAATCTCTTCATCGTCTCTATGTAGCCAGGCTTTGATAAAATATCGTCTTCAAGCTGTAAAAATCCACTCATATCTTTATTACTAATATATATATATATATATATATATATATATATATATATATATATATAAATAAAATCAAAATTCATACCTAGTATTCTCAAGTATCAAAAAAATGTGTGTTATAATTACTTTGCAATCATAAATCAATTTTTAATCAAAATATGTTTCTTATGTTAGAAGGGGGAAGAGAAGAGTTACTTTCTTGAGAAAATTGCTTTGGTATCATATTCACTCGATTAATGCTTCGATTAAAATGAGGTGCTTTAAGAACTTTTGAACCATTTTTAAGAGGAAATTTTTAACCTATTTATTAATCTCAAAATTGAGCACTCAAATCAGTAAGCTAACATTAGAAAGAAAAATTCTACAGCATTAATTTAATCTTTTACATGTTTCTAATGAATAAGTTCAAGAAGAAAATTTTAAAAACAACCAAGACTCAAAAATAGAAATGATTGGTTAGGTTTTATTAACGTCACTCTAGAAGCAACACGAGGGCTATTGGGGAGAAACCTCGTAATTTTGAACCTGGATCAAATGACGAGGACGAAACCTGAGCCGGCACACCCTACCTAACTTCCACACCACGCCAACGGGAGGACTTTGGACCCCCGATAGATTTAACGTGCATCAGACCCGGCTACACGGCGGGTGTTTAGTTGCATTAAGGCTCGATCTCACGACTCAACGAAAACGGCCGTCCGTCCGGAACCATGGCCATGGCTACGGCGGCCACCAAAAATAGAAAATAATTAAATCGTATCTCATTTCTTATATATCTATTCAAGAAAAATAAAACTCTCATTTTTTCAGTATTCCACTGATTTCTAATCAAGAAGGGCTAATTAAAATTCTGGAACCGGGAACATATTCGTACAATGAAATGAATGAAAATAGTCCGATGGATAGTAAACTACATTAAAGTAATACCTATCCACATTACTGATTACAATACTAATAACAACGCTTTGAAAATCTTATTCTTATAATCACTGTGCAGCTGCTATACTATTCAACAACAAATTATCTTGCTCTCAAAGCACTGATATCATAAGGCATAAAGCAACTTCAAAAAATTTCTACATTTGACATATCTGTATGCTAGAGATAAAGGGTACTATGTCCATTTTTTGAAAGAGCAATCAGTAAAGTTTTAAAAGTGATAATGCTTTAAAAAAGTAATAATTTAAAAGTCTGTAGCCTAAAGAATAAAATGTTCAATGATTTAATGAAAAATATTCATTAACAAGCAAGTTATTAATAAACACATAAAAAAACCTTTAAGCTGCTCTCCAGTAAAATTTCAAAAATGGACCGCAGTACTCTTTGCCACTGGCATACAGATATATACACTCTATTTTTTAAAAAAATTATATCAGTTTTAAAAACGATTTTAAATATAATCCTTTCACTGCCTGTTACCATGACAAGGGTTCCTAAGTAATAAAAATATTTAATTTCTTAAGAAATAAAAATAAAAAAAATAATCATACCTGCACATAAAATGTACCTTTTGGTTGAGCATACATCATAAGATATGAAAAATCTAAGTTTTGTTTTGTTCTCCACCTGAAAAGTATTCGTAAATTCAACATTATGTGTCTGGTATGGGGGGGGCGCCGGGTGGTTTGAATTACAAGTTATTTACTTAAAATTGACATGTGAAAATGAATCTAGTAAAATTTTACAATATTTAGACACAGATTGGAAACACAGTAATATATTGTGTGACAACATAAAAAGTACAAGATGTGACAATTAAACACTCAAATATTGAAGAAAAATTAATTGACAAAGTACTTTAAAAATTTACAGAATTTCTCATTTATTATCTACTTTCGAACACACCTTTAAACTTGACTAAATCGCTGTGTAACTATCTAACAGTAATCACTGCAAAAGACAATCAATGTTCTGCTACTGTGAAAAAATATGAAATTGAAAAAAGATCCAAATCTTTACTTTACATTAAGAGATAAAAATTTTTAAATAAAATTAGCTCACATTATTCACATTTTATTACATTACCAAAATTACTGAATCACAAGAAGGTAATGGTAAACCATTTATTTTACAATAAATTTATAATATAAAAATATTTCCATATGGCCAAGACCAAAGTTCATTAAAAGTTTTATGAAACTTACAGCTATTTTTAATGATGGAAATAAAATGGAAAGGGTGTGTGTAAATTTTTTCCAGGGAAGTCTATGCTATAATAGCATCTGAGAAACGAATAACTGAGTTTAGTAATAGAGTAAAATAAAAACAATTTTGAATTCTAAAAGAAAAAAGTTTCATGAATATATATATATATATATATATATATATATATATATATTTTTGTTGGGTATAAAATAACCTGGGCCCTGTAATGCATAATGAGCTGGGCAAAATGTAACAAAATTTAGTGTATGTTCACAGTAGAGTATGAGGTTTCGATATCTAATGAGAAAAAAAAAAAAAAATTAGCACCTTAAGACGCAGCAGGAAAAGAGTGGTGCTTCAAATATAATATGTTTGATAAGTCAATACATAATTGTCAGTTCAAATACTAAATATTTTTTAGTTCATAATAAACAACCCTTATTGTTACTTACAAATATAGTTGAATATGACCATCATTTTCATGTGATGTGATGGTGAATGTGAGACATCTGTTTGACGCGATATTGTTCGTGCATCACTGGTATCCTGCACATTAGTCAACTCCTGTTCCACAATAGCAGTTGCAACTTCAATTTGCTGCTGCTCTATTCTTTAGAGTCCCCGGTCTGGATGCACTGCTCGAATCTGTAGAATCAAATCGTTCAACAATTTTATCTAAATTCGTTATGTTCATCGGACCTCTTAGTAGCTTTCTCATTCTCCAGAATTTCGGAGGGTAAGAATGGTATTTTGGCTCTGCATAAAAAATAGCTTTACTAATAAAGCATGCTCACGTAAAGTCAACGCCACTGACAATTCGTCTAAGAATGATTAGTATTATCTCAACCTATTCTTTTATCTCTACACGAAACGAGTTTATGCAAAATATTTTTGTTCTTGTCCACAGCGCCAAACATTCCCCTAACGACGACTTGTTGTACGAATTTTTTTTATTAGAAATAGAAACAGCAACATCAAATTTTGTTACATTCCCACCCAGTACAATATGCGTATTGGGCCTTCTCATGTTATTTTATGCCTCCATCTTATAAGTGTATACTAAATCAAAGTATATATATATATGCTTTTTAAATTAATGTTTTAATCTGCTGCAGTTTGAATAAAACGATAACCTTTGAAACATAGTAAAAGAAACTCACTTTACACGTTCTAAAGGATCACCTAGTGTTTGTCGTAATTTATCAAAATCTGGATAATAAGTACTAGGGGGTGCAATAACCTCCAGTAATCCTGAATTTATATGCTCTGGAAATCTACGAAAGAAATAATTTGCATGAGGAAGAAAAACAATAATTATATTTTTGTATTAATTATTAAAATATTGTTCATACTCACTGGTTTTCTATGTCAGCAGCTTGACGAGTCACATATTCGCTATCAGTCTATATAAAATAAAAATTACATACATTGCAGGATTTCAAAAATATAGGAAAATAAAATAAAACGCTATGGGAAATACTTCATCAAAAATTATCAAATAAGAGTTAATAGAACTACATAATTATGCTGGAGAAAATGCCTGAATACACATCCTGTATCATTATTCACATGCTATAAGAAATATGAAACATAATTAAAAACTTTAATCAGCAAGACTATCCAGTTTAACACAAATAACATGTCATATCTGATACATATAAAGACTGTGGTATGGATACAACAATTATCAAAGTTTAAAAAAAGAATAAAATATATTTCTTACGTTCCGCCTTTTGTATATTACATTATGCATTTTTCCATTTAAGTCATTAGATATGGATAATTTAAATACATAACAGAAATTAATAGCCTTCTAACTGCAAGTCTAGTTGGTTGAAAACATAAGCATTCACAGAAAACAAAATCAAACAAAAAAACTATTGCACACATTTTGCATTCATTCGTTCATATTTAATACATACAAAAATTTAATAAGTTAATTTTAAGAAATTAGATTCGTTATATTTATTAATAAATTATGTTCCATTAATACTTATCAGAATAATCTTACACATTGGAATAAAAACAAGATTGTTATCAATAACAGAGTCAACACATTTGAAATTAAACATGCTAAATCTCAACTCATACATTCCCATAATTTCCTTCAATATTTTTTTCCCTCAAAAAAAATGAAAGGGGGAGGAGTTAAAACATTAAGTGCTCGTGTGATCAGAGCATGTACCACATCATACACCAGAAGGGATCGCATATTAAAACTGGTCAGGAGTGTCAGGTCCCATTACATGATTACAGCTTGTACCCAGGCACTTTTTACAATAAAACACAATTTCCCTTAGAATAATTTTGATATTTATGTCTTAAAGAAAATACAGCATTATCTAAAAACCAGCAGCAAAAACAATTACCACAGAAACAAAATTTATTAACATAGTTTGATTTAATAATCATTTTGATATATGGATAAATTTATATACAAATACATTCACGAGCTCAAGACCGTTCATTAAGTGCATTCACAACTTTTCTTGTATGAATATCATTTTTTGAAAAATCGGCAATTTTATTTTCCCTGTAATGTCCTGAAAACAAATATTTTTAGCACTGATATAAATGAATGTTTTCTAATAGCAATAATAGTTATCAGTTGAGTGAAATGTAACGGTATACAATGTACTTTTAAGTATAAAAAGGTTGCTTTTTCCGAATCCAAAATGCATACATTTTCTCTTTTACTTTTAGAAAGTAGCATATAATTCAGGAAAAAACATGAAACTTATAAGCAATTTCACTGTAAAAAATGTCCTAGTCATAATTTCTTATATTATAAATAATTAATTTCCATGTGAATCAGTATGACCAAGATGGTGAACATGTGTGGTCACAGTTTTAATTTTTTTATTAAAAAATCCTGTCTTTCGCTCAACATAATTAGTTTCCTTCATTTTAAAAATGAATCTCGTAATGAAATGAAAATTTAATTAGCAATTCGGCACAGTTGTTGTTGAGCGAATACTATGACAAGTAGCAAATTTAAACTTAAATGAGAAAATCTAATTTAAATAGATACTTATCTGTTACGGTTCAGATTAAAATATTTAGTGCGAGTTTGTTTGCTGTAACTAGTTTGAATTTTTAAATTCAAAATAATTATAAATTTGTTGGTTTCCTTCCAATTTAATAATAATATACAAAAAAGAATTTTTTTTTTCTAACTAGCTAGCTTTGCTGAAGGTAATTATATACAACCAAGAAGCAATTTAATTTTTCCCAGTTACATCAATCCTGATGTAATCAGTTCTTTAGTCCATATTTTGATAGTTTTCAAATATAATTATTTGCTAGCTAATTTCATTTTTTTTTTATTTCACTGTCATTTAAATATATGTACTTAGATAAAATGGAAAAGGCAATCTTTTGTGGAAATGTCAAACTTTTTCACAGACTAAACACTACTAATAATCAATTAATATTATGAAGCTAAATATTAATTCTTAATCAACACAAAAATATTTTATAACTAACGTTTTTATATTGAGTTCTGGAATTTACAGGTTATGTAAATCAATTTAATAATTTTTAAAGAAAGAAAATGGCTTTTTAATTCATATCGATAAAAAAAATGCGTTTATGTGGAAAACCACAAATCACACTCACTTCTGCAATAAAAACTATTATAATAGCATCCATCCTTTCTTCTGGCGACATATTTTCGATTAGATTTTGCAAAGTAGACATCAGATAACTTTGAACTTCACGCTTAACAGTAGGTATACCTAATACCATAGTCACTAAAATAGAAGGAAAAAAATTATTATAAAATGTATACATTCAATAGACAAAAAATTTATTACAATATGCGCACAATCACTAGACATAAAAATTTAAATTATCATAAATATTACATTTTTATAAATTACAACAAAAATTTCTTA
This sequence comes from Nephila pilipes, assembly GCA_019974015.1. Lineage (NCBI taxonomy): Eukaryota > Metazoa > Arthropoda > Arachnida > Araneae > Nephilidae > Nephila > Nephila pilipes. The sequence goes on along the minus strand of BMAW01012055.1, from coordinate 119,440 downwards.
ATGTCATATATATTAGTTGAAAAAACTACAAGGTATTTAAATGAAATGAGAAATTATTTAAAATTTTAACTCATATGACATATTTCTGAATAGTTACAAGTAAAATTTCACCAGAGATACATCTAAATGATAAAATTAAGTGAATAACAATTATTGTTGTAATTAGATTCCAAAATTATTAATTTTGAAATAGATCACTATTTTCAACAAATTGAAAACAAAACAGAAATAAAATAGAATCGGATATAATTTGAAATTTTAAGCATAATCTTATTCAAAAGTTACTTTTAATAGATCAATGTCAAACGTTTAATTTTTTTCAGTTTTATGAAAGCTAATTTCCAATTTCATGAAGTTTATAACTTAAGTTTTTCATAAGATTAGAACAATTAGAGCTATAATCCTTTTATTTCAATGTTTAAATACTTTTATTTTTAACAAGTAAATGAAAAATAAATATTCACACAATTTACTTGGTAACTGGCAAGTCAATAGGCAAAAGTAATGAAGCATTGAAAAGAGAACACATATATATTCACTACCTTCATTATTAAATGAAACGTAAACAAAGGATTCTTTGTGACCTCTTTGATGGCCGATGTTCAATTGGCGTAAAATGCAACATAGATGCACCAATAGCATACTTCCCAATGATTGTTATTTAACGTTAAATTTACTCAGTTGCTACAAAATATTCAACACTGCTCAAAAAGTATCCTATTCACAAATACTGATATTAAATTTTATTAGAATTTTTACACTTATAAAGTCGACTGCATATAACTCTTGCATTTAAATATGGAATTAATGTACACACAATAACAGACAAATCGGATCGTTTAAAATACAAAACCATTAAATTTCACATTAATCACAGGATATTCGAAAAACAATATCGTACTGGTATCTTCTGGTAACCATCGCTATTCATGCAAACAAAGAAAGATATGAAGACCAGATATCCCGAACTCCAGATCGAGAAAGGAAAGGGAGAGGGGGCACTGCTAATTAAAATGTTCTATATCATTTCGCGTTGAAAAACTGTATTTAGAGGAAAATTATGATGTATAAAAATTAAACGAGTGTTGACAAATGAAATAATATTCCATTGTTCATGGCAAATAAACAAAGTGAATTAAAAGAATTAAAAAAATATTCTACATAATTCATTTTTGCTTTGAAATACTGTATTTAGTGGAAAATTATGACTTATAAAAATCTCAAAAATAATCATTGCTTCCTTTTGATTAAATCAATAATATTTTCGCAAGTTAAAATTAAAGCCCATTTTATTCCCCAGATTTTTATTTGAAATTTCTTACAAGTCCACATACTAATTATTAATTATTGAAAAATTTATTTTAAAACAAAAATACAAAACCGTAGAAGAAACTTAAATGTACAGTTATTACAAAATAAACGACTAATTTTATGTATGCTCAAGAATTAAATTTCATTAGGTTTTCAAGAACTTACTTATGATGCCTCCTTCGAATAGAGTTAAATAAAATTAATTTTAGTTCTTTCAAATGCGCAAACGTATACAAATTTCTAACTATGAAGCAGACTTCAGCAAAAAGTTGACAACTTCAGGGGCGAATTTTCTATGCATGCTAAGCAAATATCTGATTTATTTATTTGACAAATTATCTAAAGTAATACTTACTCCAAACAGGTATGGCTTTTAAAAGGAAAATATATAAATTTTTTGAAGTTTGAGTGTGTGTGTTTCATCTAACGTTTGATATTTTATATTCACTATTAAAATAACGGGAAATAAGCACCCCTAACGGGAAAAAAAATGAATCATCGGTAACAGAAACGCATACACAAAACCCCAAAACAATTATTCCATAAAGGTTTCAAAAGAAGGATAGCGTATTTTTATTTCCCAGGTATGTTTTTAATTTCAAAAACAAGAAAAATTCAAATAAGGTACGAAATATGATGTATAACTTACGAAAACATCATGATCATTAAAGTGAAATAACAGTGAAAGATTTTAATACGGAAATAAAACTTCGAGCACGAGTTTGTGTGTATGTGTAAAGCAAGCGATGGTAAAATCATTATAAGCCAAAAGTCTATAACAAAATTTAACGAATCCTGCATTTCACAACGGAACAAACAACAATCTCAGATTCTGCAACAAAAATAAAAACAGCCTTATTGCATGCTGCATATCATGTTCTATAATAATGACTAGAGTGCGTCTTTTTTGTAAGAATCGTTAGGAGGAATTGAAAAGGTTGATTTATTCAGAAATAAATTTCTATGCCTATCATGATATTTTTGTTTTACTGATCGAGGCGTGTGATCGATGCCATACCGATCAATATTTGCAATTTTGTAAGTCCGTGTAGGGTACATATATCTTGCAATAATTTGATTTATTTTTAAAAAAAAATCTTCAAGTGTATGAAACTCGATAAAAATTGGCATTGTAAAGTTATATATTTTACGGAACTACGAGGTGCGGCAATTAAATAAAAAGACTGACGCTGTAAAACATTTTATTTTGATGTAATACGTATTTACTTATTATAATCTTCAATATACACCCCTCCCTTATCCCTACAACGCTCCATGCGAATCTTCCATTGTTCGAAACAACGCTGGAAATCTGTCAGCTCCTTCAGGATGCTTGCCGCTTTCTCTTTCACAGCTTCAACGACCCAAATCTTGATGGCCTTGGCAGATTTTACCTTAGGAAATAGATAGAAGTCGCATGGCTCAAGATTCCACAAATAAGGCGCCTGGTCTAACACTGGGGTGCTGTATTTGGCTAGAAACCACTTGACAAACAATGTGGAATGAAAGGCGCATTATCTTGGAAAAATTTGCCGTATGGATTCTTTATCAATTCCTATAGTCTCAGTAATCCCACGAATACTTAGCCCACGGTCGGATCAAACCAGAATACCGATTTTTTCGACCTAGTCACCAGTTTTTGATGTGGAAGGGCAAAGCGGGCGAAAATCATCTTCGACGTCTTCTCGGCCATCTTGAAAACGCTTAAACCACTCAAAAACACATGCACGCTATAAACATTCATTGCCATACACTTCTTTCAATAAATTACGTTTCAGCAGCTGTTTTTCAAAGTTTCATGTGAAATTTCGCAGCAATTCGTTTCTCGCTTCTTATTTTTCCGGCGAAACAAAAACAAAAAAGTCTCTTATACAAACGAGGGCTATAGGTATACGGATTTGTTTACAGACACCAGAGGACTGCATCAGAAAAAGAAGGCTTCACGCCAAACAGATGTCGGTCGCTGGCGTTTGGCGCATGCCTACTTCTACTGTAGCAGCGTCAGTCTCATTATTTAATAGCCACACCTCGTATTTGAAAAGAGAAAAAGAGGCCTCCATTTTGTATATCCAGCATTTGCAAGAAATGCAAATTCATTACATTGAAAATTACATTATTCTATTACATTAAATTACATTATTCTATTACATTAAATTACATTACATTATTCTACTGATAGAATAAGTATTAGAATAAAGTATTCTAAAAGAAGAGTAAGATTTATGGTTCTTACGGTTGATACATTTCCTATGAGGTTCTCATACTTAAAAACTCCACAGGGAAAGAAAAAATAAAAAAAACTTTTCTGATATAAAACCTTTACAGGCTGACGAGTAATGCTGCAATACCAATAAACGTTAGTGAAGAGTTTTACTTTCTGTTACGTGTTTCTACAATAATATCTAGTTATTCAATCTACAGCAATACACTAAGGACAGAAGAAAGAAACTTTAACTACTGTATTTTATGAAGCATCCAATAGCAGATAAGCGGGATGAGAAAGAGCAGAGATTAAATTAAAAGCGACTTACCTCCACTTCTCCCTCTAGAAAGTTTAATTGAAGGCGATAAACTATCTGGAGAGCTAAGTAAATGAGGAAGAAAATGATGAATGGATGGTAGTTGAAGATCCACCCCGCCTTGTATACCTGCCAACAATTGCTGGGAGTCCTTCAATAGACTGCTAATGCCAGAGCGTATTGAACTGTTTACATTATCGAATTTAGTGGCCGCATTCAATAAAGTCCCAAAATGTTGTCTCAGATGGTAGATATCACTTCGCCTTTCCAAGTTGAGCATTTCGGCATGTTTTAATCTTGCATACAGTTCAACAACTTTCTGATTTAGAATGCGCTCCTCAGAAAGATCTGAAGTAATAAGAAAACAGTTAGAAAACTTTAAGATGATAAACACAAAATACAAGTACATATGTAATTTTGAAAGATTAAACTATGTTTCTATTGAGAGGTTTCCACAGAAAGGATTTTTTTTAAAAAAAATCTTAATGCATTCAAATTCTGACAAATAGCCAATATGCATTCCACATTGTCCCTTTGTTACAAATAAACACATTGCTTATCCGATTGTACCATTATTTTTGTAATAAATCATATACAATTTCATTGGAGAAAATACTGTTTTCACTCAATTCTCAAACACTTTAATCGCACAGTAAACTATTAGGTAATAAAAAGAAATCGGTTTAAAAAATATTTCGGAGAGGATAAAAATAGTATTGATGTAATATCTCAAACTGTTGAGGAAACAGAAAAAACTTTAATATGTCCAAGAAAAGATTAAAAAACACCTAACTCTCATTTATGCACCAAGAATACAAATAGACATATATTTTACATGAAAGCTAAGAAAACATACGCAAATGACACTTTTTAGAAATTTTATATTTAAAAAAAAAAAAGCATTTCACAAGAGACGATCATTGTCCATGATAATGAGGTTATTCCTGACGAATGGAAAACCAATGAACTTGATTAAGTACCCTTCAGATTCCGAAACACATACAAAAACGAACTATGAACTTGATACGACAATATGAACAGCATTGATTTCAAAACAATGCACTCTTGCAATCGAACTCTATTGTTCCCTTTTGCAATAAAAATTTAAAAAATCATTATTGCCGCACTTATTTTATTATTGATTTTCTGCAATCAATCTTCTTTCACAATTATTTTTTCTTAATATCCCAGGCCACCCTTAGACGACACACAAAATGATAAATAAATACTTGAAAATGTATTCAGACGTTCAACACAGACATGCGAACAACTAAATCGAGCAGAAGAGGGAATACAACACGGAGCCTTATAAAGTGAAGGAACAAAAAAATATAATGCATCAATTTTCTCTTTGTGTGTGCGAGCAGAAAGAAGTCAATTATTCCAAAGGTAATGCCTGATATCTGCTTCTCTGGCATGGTTACGGAATATAAAAAAGAAAATCTATATTCATGTGCTTAAAAACTCGCAACTGATGCCTCAATAGAAATAAACAGTTTTAATCACTTAAATCAATAAAAAGGAAATTATATTATCTACAACATATATATTTTAAAAATGTTCCGATATAAAAATACTCTTTTTGGTCGCCTCATTTCAACAAAAATGAAAACTTTTAACTTCTAAATCCAGGAAAGTATTAAACTTATCAAACTCAATGTACAAGTATATTAGAGAATTTTCTATAAATACAAAATAGCAGTTTCCGTTACATAAATTTTGTAAAAACGCACTTTTATTACTTGAATTTTTATTAAAAATACATAAATTCATAAAATAAAGCCTCTCGCTAAAAGAGATCAGTAATTAAAACTAATACTCGAACTGGAACAAAATTTTGAGCATACGAGGAGTATCGTAAATCTTTAATTATTACTAAGAAATAACCGAGATATCTCGGTAAAATTTATGCAACATATTAATTTATCCTTACGTACATAATATTGTAAATTGAAGCTATTTATACGAAGTTGTTGGGTTTCAGGAAGTCGTAGATTGAAATAACGTGCAGTATGGAGAAGATAAAGAGTTCACAGTCTGCTGAGTTCTATACAATGATGGCCTTCGAGAGAAGTCAAAAAAACGCCGGGAGAAATGTACAACTCTGGCTGATGACTATGTAGCGAAGTCTTAAGAATAATAAAACCTTTACGATACTCCGGGATAATAACTAAATCTTTTTTTTTTTTTTCTGCAGGTTACTTCAATCTTATGTCTTCCGGAAACCAAACGAATAAACATTAATAGCTGTAATTTATACCATTATATACAAAAGGATGAATTAATATGCGGAATAAATTTTATCCAGGTACTGTTATTTCTTAATAATGATTAAAACTTTATGATACCTTTCATTATCTGTTGAAGCCATTGAAAGACTATTTTAAATTGACAATTTACGTCATTATTTAAAACCAATTTTGGAAACAACTCTAATATTAATTTTCTTTCAAAAACACACGCATCAATTGTAAAAACAGTAACACCATTTTCAGATGGCAATATGAGAATTTATGTAAATAAAAAAAAAATACTCCCTCGCTAAAAGAACACAATTTATTACGTTTCAGTTGCAGTCAGGTCTTCAGCATGGAGATGTTATGGGGGAAGGGAATGACACAAAGATTAATTTTAACTGGGTTCATTTTAAAAAGAGGATAAAAAACGGTAACTCGACACGCTACATTGCACATCTTCCCGTTAAAACACGTGTTCAACAGATGCTGGAAATAAATTAAATAAAAGCTTACATAGAGTTCAAGATCATTGAATATGTAAATTTGTGTAACGTAGCTCACCACTTAGACAATGAAAGAAAATTACAAGCTTACTTTTAGTTTTAATTAAAACAGGAAGTTGGACTTAGATAATACACTTGTGGTTTTTCAGAAAAGCCTAAAATAATTCAATCGATTAATATTTCAAAATTTCCCAAGATTTATAAACACGTCTAAATCAGCTCGGAGCATAATATGTGTGAATATCGCTATTAAGTGCACTGCTGAGTTCATTCTAGGTCTGAAACAGGCAGAATACCAAAATTACAAAAATGGGAGGACAAAATTTTCGTGAAAAAGGCTAATATTTGTTCAAGAGATCAAGTTCAAGAAAAAACGAGTTAGCCATCAAAATTTATGAAAATATGATCAAAATATCGTTAAAATGCGAATTTTTTCACTTATGAAAAGACAAGTTTTGCTCCTAAAATCTAATAAAATGGCGTAATTGGGTAATCAATGGAAAAAACATACACAAACAATAATAGGTAGACAAACCATCCAAAGGGCTACTACCCGCCGCAATACATTCAAACATGACCTCTATGAGAACCTCAATATTGTTAAGAATACTGAAAGAGCATAAGAATTTAATGAATGGCATTTTATTAAGTAGAATTTAACGTAATACTTTTTGTTCCAAAATTTAGGTACAATCATAACATAAAATAGAAAATTTCGTGATACATATAATATTTTTTTCTACAAACATATCAAACACCTTCGAAATGAACAATCATTTTCTCTTAAAAACTTCTTTAGTTCATCTTATTAATTTAGTTGTTATAAAATAACTAAATAATTCGCATAAGCAATTTGTATCACCAGTATTAAATATCATATTTAATTTTTCTCACTTTTTCTTACCTCTCTCGAAATAAAGAACGTTATTGATATAGGCGTACAAAATTTAAAATATATCTGTCGGCTATTTTATCATTGAGGATGTATTGAAATGTTATGGGGGAATGCATGTCAAAATTTATAAGTAACATAATTATAAGTACATAATTTTTAATCCTTCTCTGTGTGTACTGTGTAGCGACTTCTAGAAGTTAAGCACACAATATTCGAAAAAGTTTTTGAATGTCATTGGTTTGGTTTTATTAACGTCACACTAGAAGCAATACGAGGGCCACTGGCGACGGACTTCGCAATTTTGACCTCGGTCAAGTGACAAGACAATATCCGAGCTGGCACCCTTTCTCCTACCTTCCAAACCACGCCAACGGGAGAACTTTGGGTTCCGGCAGATTTTTCGTGCATCAGCATCGGCAAAACGGCTTTTGAATTTGAAGGCTTAAAATGGCTGCGAATTTAGGTGGCAGAATACAAATATCGTACATTACAGCCAATATCACGATTGACAGTCCGATCATATGCGAATTAGGCAGTCGTTGAAGACGCCAGCATTCTGAAGGGTTCGAAAAGATTCATTCAAATGCTGATACAAAAAAAGTATTTATAAGTTTCACAGTATTATTTTTAATAATATTCGTATTTCTGAGGCTTAAAGAGGACAAATGACAGATAGTGTTCTCGGACGAATTGAAACAGGACAGTCAATTAAATATATCGCGCTTTTCTTTGGTGTTGATCATTCAGTAATTTCTCGATTATGGAAACAATTCCAATCATATCAAGCAATTAATTCGGAGACATGTGCCTGGTCGTTCAAGGCTTACCACATCCTCTGATGATCGGTATACTGCTACAGTAGCCAGGCGGAATCGACGAACGAACTCCACAACTGTTAAATCCATAGATACAGCGTCACTTGGTAAGACAATACCTGCCTGTACTCAGCACAAAAACTCCACATGAAATGTCTGTACGCCCGTGTGTTTGTGTTTCACTAACTGATTAAAGTGGTGTTGCGAACATGTCAAATGGATTATTTCACAGAGGTGTTAATGTCCAGGTTTGCCCAGGAATCAGATGACAAGCGTGTACGGGTCTGAAGAGAACTAGGCACACAAAATCAGACCGAGGACATCGATCATGCATTTAGAATTGGCAACGTCATGGTGTGCACTGGAATTTCAAAAGGATATCGCACCTAAATGCATAATTTTTAAAAGTGGTTCTGTGATGGCTGTGAGGTATTGGGAGGATGTCCTTCCTATACCCCACTGTGAGACAACGATGCAGCAATTGCTCCTGATTTCTTCCTTATTGATGACAATATCCGTTTACATCGAATTAACATCCTTTATTGAGAGTATTTCTTGTATAGAGTGGGCGACATATGCCCCCAACTTAATTCTATTCAAAATATTTGGGATGCCTTCGGCCGTGCTGTATCTGCATATTTTCTTCTTCCAGGCAGCCTCAGATAGTTGAAAACTGCCCTAATGGGAAAAAAAGGCATTGCTAGCATATGCGACAGTTGAGTCTTATTAAAAAAAAACCATGAATTACAGCAGTAAAGTTTGTGTGAAGATCCAGTAAAGTCATATGCCTTATTCCCCTTTTGGACTTTAAACATCATTTTGCTAGCGGCCTAAATATGACGTCATCACATAATATACGAAAATTAAATATTTTTCATCTATGTATATAATTCTTGTTTATTACATGAAGGCATTTGCTACCTTCACGAGCAATTAGGCATTAATCGAAACTTTACCTTTTTGTTGATTTTATCAATGCGTGCTTACTTTTAGAAACCAATTATTATCACAGACCGAAAATCCAACATTCAAAAATTTACTTTTTCGAAAATAGATTATTCACACATCTCATGCTATTAGTTACCTCGAATAAAACCTACGCATACATAATTCCACCATTTTTAAGTCACTTCTTAAGTATTGGAAACACCGCAAATTGCAATCCTAATTCTCCACATGAGAATAATTTATTGAATTAATCTTTGTACCTTAGAGAAGCTAACAGAAGTATTATGAATGACATTTGCAGAAACAATTCGCAGCTTAAGTCGCTACAAATGTATGCGTCCAATTTTACAGGAACTTGAATAAGATAATTGGATTTTCGGTAAATTTGACATATTACTCGCAAAACCAATTATCTTATCGAGGAAACAGGAGCAAGATTATAGACGGATAAAAGTCATTCACAATTTTTATTTTTACTGATATGGAGGTTAAAAATACCAGGTTAATAAAAAAAAAAAAAAAAAGAATCAACTATTTCGAGATAAAAAGAAATTTTAGTGAAATTATATTTGTCTTTCCTTTTCCATAGAAATTTGTGAAATTATTTTAGTTTTTCCTTTTCCATCTGTTGCAAGAATTAACATTTTGATCCCCCCGAAAAATATAGAGGAACGAGCAAGTTTTCAAAATGTGAAGAAAATAAACGTAAATCATGTCAAGGTCTTAAAGAATTTTCGACACTATTTCTGATATAAATATCTACAAGCTTCAGTACATGCGGCCAATAAATGTAACATTTAATTTTTCCAGATATTACAGACATTTAATTCTTCCAAAAAAAGTTATTTTACAAAGGCTTTACAATTATTTAATTAAAGAAAAGGTTTAAAAAAACTTTCAACAATGTAATTTAAAATGACGACAACCAACAGTAAAAAATGAATGAATGTTTTAGGATATAAGCTATAAAATTCAACAGGAGAAGGTATACGATTCAAATTTTGTTTCACCTTATGTCAATTTTAGATAATTACCTTGATAACATTTCTTTTCAGAATACTACAATATATATATATATATATATATATATATATATATATATATATAAACCGGTGATTTTTACATAAACATTTAATATTTCGCGATTAATATAACATAACGAATATATGCTCTTCACCACAAAAGAATAAACAATATAAAATCAGAAATTCCCAAACTAAAGATTATTTTTAGATAAGAGCTAGAAAGAAACAATCAGGGGAAAAAAACAAAAATACAAAAATCACTGGTGATTCTAAAATCAATACTCTCGATGTCCACGAAAAAACTAATGGATACAAGAATTATACACGGGTTACAGAAATTTCGTAAATAATGAATCAGTAATTATTTTGGTCTTTCTATATCATGCGGAGGGAATCCAAAAACATTAAACGAGAAAAGTTCAAAGCAAATATTTTAATGATTCTCCGAAATATATATATGTGAGGACTTTATTTTCCGCCTTGACATTACTACACAACTTACAATTGGTTAATTAATTTTTATTGTGCTTATTAGTAAAATATTATACAACTAATGCATTATTTACAAAGAGAGAAAATATTCGCCCTTTCTCTTAGAGCAGTGGTATTCAACCTTTTAAACCTTGGGGAACCCTTTAAGCTTACCATTTTCTTGAAGGAGCCCCTTGATCAAAGAGAGGATAAAATAGGATATCAAAGCTTTATCCTACTGAAATTTACAAAATTATTATTGCAACTCTATTTTATCACAATAGAAACGTCTTAATAAGATAATGAATGGTAACGAAGGTAATGTTTTTTTCTTTTTTTTTGGTTGTCTAAAATATGTTCTTTGAATAATAAGCAAAAGCAATAATAATTTAAATCATAATAAATTAATAAAAAGAAGGGGAAAAAAGTTAATGACTTGGCTGTGATTGTTTTGTGTTGCAAAGTATTTTTACGGCTGGAATATTTGTTGAAATCTGCAATGAACCTAATGTCAACTTCAGCACCCAATCTGTTTCTGTTATTTCGTTTTTATAGCAGCATACAAAGAGAAAGATTTTTTGCATACATAGGTTGAAACAAATGACATTAGATGTTTCACAGCTCTTTTGGCAAATTTAGGATATTCTTTTCTAATGTCAATCCAAAAATTCAAAATATCAACTTAACTAAAATTTAGTTTAAATTGAGTGTCGGTCGATAAATTAATTTGTTGTTCGCTTTGTTTTATTGGGAGTTCGGAGGTGTCACAGTCATGAAACGAATTTTGGATCAAAGATTTTTTTTTCCCAAGAATTTTTGTAGATCAGGTTAATGGTGAACCAAACTAATTTCTACATTTTTATCAAGATTAGGGTTGCCATCTTCTAAAATATTATGCAAATTGGGAAAACATTAAATATTATCTTTCAAAATGCAATATGACCAGAATTTCAATTTTAAAAGAGTGGTGTCAATTTTACTTCATACCTTGAAAACAGTGAAATAAGTGAGCGATTCTTCACCTAAGCCAAAGAATAGAGACTAATATGTGACCTAATTTGTCTCGATTAATGTATTTGAAGCATGTGAATTTTACGAAATTTAAGATTTTATTTTATTCACAAAATATTTATTTATATATATTTCTATAAGCAAACTACCTTTAAGAATTCAATCTTTTATAAAAAAAAAAATAATAAAATAAAATTTTACTAAAATTTTGGAGCTTAGATTAAGCAAATAGTGATCTCTTGCGGAACCCCTGTCAAAGCTCTAGGAAACCCTAGGGTTCCGCGACCTCTGTGAAGACCTCCGTCTTTGAGCAAAATCGGGCTAAACACTGCCCAGGGAATGAACGTCTTTTCCCACTTCACCCTCTCCTTTGACAATTAGACCGAATATGCACCTAATGTCTCGCCTAACTTTTTTTTCCACGTCTCGCTCACCTCATGTTGCTTGCTTTCTTATCACCCATGCCTTGGCAGGGGGGAGGGGACTTTTGCGGTTCCAGGTTGATGTCCTATGGATGAGGGAAAGGGGTGATTATGTAGCAACTCGTTGGATAAGGAATGGCAGAATCAGTCATCAGCCTTCCTAATACGAACGTTTTTCTATCGAAAAAGAATTTTCATTAACGATTTTCTTCTAAATGCTCTGAAGAGATGGACACGGCTAAATTTTTGATGATTAATGATGAATAATCTTTCAGGAAAGAAAATCCTTACACTCTGAGATAAGATACAAGCACAAATAATAGTGTCTTTAATGAAGTTATTTACGTGTGCTAACCCAAGTGCTAAATATAAACAACTTATTTCATATATAAATATTCTAAATTTTTACCATTATGATACACAATGTAAAAATATCAAATATCCTTTTACAACTAGCTACCAGTGATTCTCGAGGTAAGGTTGAATTTCTTACTTCTTCTAGACCAAGAAACCCCATCAGTCAAATAATTCTATTAATCAAACACACACATCTGAGAAAGTTCTCTTTCTCTCCCCTCCCTTCACTTGTACCGAATAAAACGTTAATTACTTCAAAATAAATGGTTTTGATTACTCTATTTGCGTTGAGTTTGTCTTTAATTTATTAGGATATCCGGTGTTATTTCCTTAAAGGCAGACTCACGTTAAATATTCAACGAGCTAACTGAATACTATTTTCTCACAACAGATAGCCTTTCAATTTACAGTACTTCAGTTTCTCACATAAATTGAAACAATTTAAAGGATTGCACCTTCCGATTTAAAATAATTTTTTACAAAAAAAAAGTGTGTGTGTTTACATTACAAATGCACCAACGTTTTGTAGATTTTTACAGCAAATCTGTGTGTGTTCCTCAAAGTAAAATTATTATAATATATTACAAGTGCCAAAATAAATCATAAACATTGGACATAAAAGACATACGCAAACTTTCAAATTTCAAGCTTACATTTAGTGTATGATATTCACTCACAAAGCAAGCATGAATACTATCCATCCAGAGCTATTAATGTAAGTATTTGAATTTTGAACTACGGTCAGTGACGAGGACATCTGAATTGGCGCACCCCAGTCAATCAAACTTCCCCACTATGCCAACGGGGGAACTTGGAGCTTCGATAGATTTAACGCGCTTCAAAGCCTAGCCACAAGACGGATCTTTGCGAATGAATGGTCGAATTTAATGGCGCAAGAGCCAGATGTGGCAATACAGAGCAAAACAGGGTACAGCTGTGATCCAGAAATGTGAAAAAATAGAAAAGATAAAAAAAAAAAAAAAAAAAAACTAGTGAACAAGAAGGATCGAAAATAGAGAATGATCGCTTGGGTATCCCGGGATGCATCACCCGTGTTCATCAAAGACAGTAAAATCCAAGGAAAAGAAAAAGATCGCTAAAATCCCTCGAGGCAGTGATGCTCGCACTTACTTATAGATTAGTTTTAGTTTAGTTTTTATTAACGTACATCAGCCCCGGCTACACGGCGGGTCTTTGGCGGCCAAGGATCGAACCCGCGACTGAACGAAAACCGCCAGCCACGAATCCGAAACCTTGACTACTAGGCTACCGCGACCACCACTTACTTATAGAAGGAAAGCTCCTGAGGGCCCCGACGGATCTTTAGTAGCATCAGGACTCGAGCCCACGACTCGACGAAAACAAAGCCGGCCATGAGCTCGCAACCATTACCTTGTGGAATCAGGATTCAAACCCACGAACGTAGGAAATAACGGTGGTCGTGAGCTCGCAACCATCACCATTCTTCTACCGCGGTCATTCTCACTATAAACAATCCCATATTATCGCATTATTTCACCATAGGATACTATTACGTATTACTACACATAGCAAAAGTTTTTGTTATGAATACCAATAGGCGAGGTCCACCGTTAAAACATCAAAGAATAATTTCACTTATTTTGTGTTGCTTGCTCCGTCGCCAAGTTCTCATATTCTGCACTTCACTCCGGCCGGAAATTAACAATCGTGTTTAAGCTTCTAAGAAATAATTCAAGTTAGCCGTTTGACATTATAAGGTTCGAAGCGAGATAAAGACGACACTATCTTAGAGACTTAAATGAGTCCTTATTTTGTACTGGACTGACTAAGAAAATATATCAGTCACATAATTTTAAAACGGCTCGAGCAAGCAAGATTAAATGTGTCTGCGACTTTTTTTTTTCTCCATGCCGTTAACTCTCTAATGTCTGCATGCGCGCGTGCGTGTGAAAGTGACCCGAAGTTATATTTAGGTTTAATGAATATATCTTAAAAACTTCGAAATGGAGAAATTTTGAGAACTTCGAAACAAGGAAAATAATTATTCCAGAGTTTAAATTTTGTAGAATATTAAGTGAGTGAGTGATGGTATTTTTAATGGCGCAAACGAGCCATAAGTGGCCCTGCTGTTCCAACAAGATAAAGCTGTGATCCAGACGTGTGAAAAATTGAAAAAAAAAAGATAAAAATTGGTTATCAAGAAGAAGAGGTGAAAATCAAGAAGAATCACAAGGGTATCCGGGGAATGCGTAACCCGTGTTTACCAAAAATAATAAGCCCTATAGGGGAAAAAAAGATCACTTAAGTGCCTCGGGGTCATGATGCCCCCGCACAGACCTAAGAGGGCAAGCCCCCCAACCCGGAGGACCAGCCACATGATATACTCCCAGGGGCAGGGTGCCTGGCAATACCCCTAGACACCGGGCACCCATTTCACTTTACGACATGCATGAGCTATATTGGGATTATTCTTTCACAGCCGGTCACTAAACGGGTATTTTTGAATGTTAAACTGAATTATCGAAGAAAAAAAATAGATATTTTTACATAACTATTTTTAGAAATTAAAACGATATTCTAATAGAAACATTTCGATAGGGAATTTTTTTAATTATTATTTTAACATACAATATTACAACACATATGTAAGTGAGAGGGGTGGAGGGTTCTGTTGATCGACAGAATAAGATTTAGCGAAAGTAATTATGTATTGCTCTCTCTCTCTCACACACACATAACGGCTTATAATAAATCAAAATATATAACTCATTATTTTTTTTATTAAAATAGTAATGAGTTATTTATCGGTATTTTTCATTTTTGAATGTAATTTTTATATTTTCTTTACATTTCTATAACATTTTTTTCCACTCTATTAATTGCCATTCTTTAAGGAATCGAGCAATATTTTGTTTTAAAATCTTTAATAGATTATAAAAATATTTATAAGTATATATTTTTCAAAAAATATAATTTTATTTTTTCCACTAAGGAGACTGATAAAAAGCTATATAATAACTCTTGCTCTTTTTTTTTATACTTAATTCAATTTATAACATATTTTAAATAGAATTAATTTTTTTTCCCGGGAAAAGAGAATCAGAATGTAGAAATGATACGCTCAAGTCCGTGAAATTGGAAACAGGTACGAAGTTGCAATGAATAAGCGTTCCATCCCCAATGTGAACTAAAAAGGTTACGAATAAAAAATTTGGATTTTTGGCCTATTTTTCCCATGAGTGACAATGTAACTGGTTCCAACAATGAAAGCAAAGATTATTAGAATTTGTATACGGAAAAGGCGTGGTCGGATCATTTGAAAGATAGATGTCGCATGGTTGAAATTAGGATCCCAAACAACTTTCTTTTGTATTGCATCCTCATGATTCACTACGCATCAGCACTCTAACAAATATATCACACAAAACGAGGAATATAAAGCAATTTTCTAGCATAAATAAAATTATTATCGAATGCATTAAAGTCATTTGCAATAATGATAAAACTCAAACAATGAAAATCAAAGAAGATTTAAAGAAAACAATAACTAATAATTTCTTTATTAAATTTTGGTTTGGTTTGATTTTATTAACGTCACACTAGAAGCAACACGAGGGCTAATGGCGACGGACCCGTAATTTTTAACCTCGATCCCATTTCTTTATTAAAAAGGTCACAATAAAATATTATTTTCCCTAAAGACAGTTTAGAAGCAAATTAAATATATTACAACAAAAAGGAAATTACATAATTTAAAAACTTTAAATTAGATTGGCTGGTTGGTTGGTTTGAATTAAATTCTTTCAAGAGTAACATAAAGATAACTGGTGAAAAACCTTGAAATTTTGACCATCGGTCAACTGATGAGAATGACACCTGAACTACGACCTCATCCAACTAAAACGTCACTTTATGTGAAGACTTTGTGTTCATGTTCCATTGATATATTGGCGGTTTATTATTTTTGCACTTAGAAGCAATACGAAAGTTATAGAGGATTTCTGATCCAAAAGGGATTAGAGCAACAAACCGGGGCCCCGGGTGACAATCATCCCTTCACTCAGCATTTATAGGCAAAAAGTGGTGGTTTTTTTTTTTTTTTTTTTTTTTGCGCAACAATAGAGCGTAAGAAATATGTTACAGTACACGTTAGAGCAAAGAACAAAAGATAATAAATAATTTTGAAATTCAAAAGAAAATAAAAAACAAACAATACGTTTACAGAGTGTGACGTCATAGTACTAATGGTTTTCTTTTAATACATATCAATATGTATTCCGCTGACATTATAAGCAATGGGCCTCATAATTTTGAGCCACGGCCAAGTGACGAGAATAACAACCGAGCTGGCACCACATTCTTTAGATTTTCACATCAAGCCAGCGCGAAGATTTTTGAGCCGCGATAAATTTAACGTGCATCAGCTCCGCTAAACGAAGGATCTTTAAGAGAGTGAAATCATGATTCGAACCCTCGATTCGAAAAATAACACCGACCGCAATGCCCCGTTCGATATAATGCAAAACAATCCCCATTATTACATACGACGATTTTTAATGGAGTCAAAAATGGAGCTCACAGATCGAACGTCGTCGACCATGAAGTCGAGACCATGCCCTTTGGGTTAGTTAAGATTTGTGGCCGCGGTAGCCAAGAGCTCGAAGCCGGCGTTCTTTCCATGGAGACGTGGGTTCGAGTCCTGATACCACGTAAGTCGTAAAAGTTACGTTGGCGTGGTGTAAAAGTTTAAATAAGCAGGAGCCAGCTCAAGTGTTCGTCCTCGTCACTCGGCCGAGGTTCAAAATTATGTGGTCCGTCACCAATAGTTCTCGCATTGCTTTTAAATGTTATGTTAATAAACAACCAACTTACTTTAGATTTAAAGTAAGGCCTCATATTTTTTATACCAAAATATTAAAAAAATATTACATATAAAGAATTTTATTTCTTACAACATTTTCGCATGTATATTAAATATTTTTATTCGCGAATTTTTACAGTTTATTATGGCAGCTTTCCAATAAGGCCATAATTATTCTGACTGAAGAAATGTATCTTTTCTATACCTTAAATATTTTTTATATCAATAGAAAATTAGTGTACGGCTAAATAAGAGTAATCCTAATTTGAAATATAATATAAAACATTCGAAACACAAGTTTTCATAGAAGGCAAATGGAATGTCACTCCCAAAAATTTTTTAATGTGAATAGAAAAACTCATTTGCTAAATCTGCCATTTTAAAATCTATGATGCTGGAGTATATTGTATGACTTATAATTCTTTTTAAAGCATTGAATAATTTGACCCAATCGTAGACGATGTTTTTATCACATCGGACGAAGAACGACATTTATCATCAAGTAATGCTTAAAAAACTACCTCAAAGATAACACAGTAAAGTAAGATAAGAAAGTGAATTAAGAATTTCTTTTTCAATATTCTTTTATTTTAATATTAAAGTAGAATTTTCAAAACAAAAAATAAGACATTGTTCTTTATCAGAAGTAGTTCACTACTACTTGAGATTTTAAAAAATTCAACCATAACGAGAAAGATGATCTTTTTCTAAAAGATAATTTCTTTTTTTAAAAAAAAAAAGAGAGAGAGAGAAAAGCTCAAGTACTAAAAAAAAATAAAAAAAAACTGATATCGAATATCGAGACAAGATGAATAAATTTCGATGACGTGATAGTGAAATAATATTTGAAGAAATTGATATAAGAACATTTAAAAAAAAAAGAGGAAAAAGTAACAGAAACCTTTTGAACACGGGGAAGATATTAGGAAGGATACGTAAAAGCGGCAATTGGTACACATTTTCTTTTGAAAGAAAACAGGATTTCCTTTCGATGACATATTCAGAAAAGACCCAATGACGCATTCACGATATTTCATCGTTTGGTTATGAGTGAAAATTACTTTTAAAAGTGTATTGATCGCCTAAAGAGTTTGCCATCAACACATCTAAGAGGAATAATCTGATATCTAGAGGTTGTTTTATCGTTATCATCTTGGCTTCGAGAAGTACTGTGTGGAAAGGTAATTAAAATTCATAGTTAAGAAGTAAGAGAAAAACAACTCAACTGAAATGAAATACTCAAAGCATTCGAAATGCGCCTTACTGATCAATTTAAGAGTTTTTGGAAATGGTACCTATATATAGGATAGCATAATCTAAGTGTACTTTGAAAGTGAGATAAAATATAAGGTAGATCGAAAAATCGATACTGATCATAGACAGAAATTTCTACTGCTACAATAAAATAACATAATGAGAATCAAGCCGTTAAAAGATAATGCATTTTTATATTAAAAATCCGTCTGGATTTTATTTTGATTGGAACGCCGCGCTCAAGTTATTGGCTAAACCGCTCAAGGAACCGGATTCATGCTAAAAGGGCTTAGAGAAGGGTTGTGGCAATCACCAGAAGAGACTGAGCTCACTAAAGAGTTTAGAACAATCAAAATTGGTCTCCCGAGAATAATTACCACCACAGTAACAAGAGGGAAATCGTGAAATAACATTTAACAAAATCAACCAAATTTACATTAAGTATTCTATTCTATCAACATAAACTTTTTAAAGTCAAAAATTTCCTAAACAGAAAAGACAAGTAACAAGCACAACAAACAACGGGCCTCGAAGTTTTGAGCCTCGGTCAGGTGACGAGGACGACAACTAAGTCAATACTCCCCTACCCAAATTTCCACACCATGCCAACGTGAGGACTTGCAGTCCCGATAGATTTAGCATGCATCAGCCCCGCAACACTACGGGTCTTCAATCCACGACAACGCCAGTCACGAGTTCAAACAGAGAGATCACGTGATAACTTGAAATACAACCAGTGCAGTTCAGTTCAGTTTTTATTAACGACGCACTAGAAGCATCACGAGGGCTGTTGGCGACGAACCTCGTAATTTTGAGCCTCGGTCAAGTGACGAGGACGACACCTGAGCTGGCATCCCCCTTTCCTAACATCCACACCACGCCAACGTCAGGACTTAGGACCTCGACAGATTTAACGTGCATCAACCCCAGCTACACGGCGGGTCTTTAGCAGCCAAAGATCGAACCCGCGACTGAACGAAAACCGCCGGCCTCGAATCCGAAACCATGACCGCTAGGCTACCGCGGCCACTAAAATACAAGGAATAGTTAAGATCTTTTAAAACATGTTTTAACCCGCATCTCAGTCGAAAGCCTGAGATAGCTAAATTTAATTAACTTAAATTATTGCTTTGTTTCATTGTGTGTGTGTATATATTCTTAGTGCATACCAAATTTTAAAAAAATATATGTATACTTTCATGCCATTTGATTTCTCTATATCTACAGTCCATGTTTTGTATCATAATTCTTTAAATGTAACAATTATTAAGAATTTCATCATTCCAATAGTTATTATACATTTATGATTTTGACATGTTTATAAATAATAGTACACACAATATTAATATATGCACTATTATATTTGCATTTTACAACATATAATAATGCAAGAGAGAGAAAATAAAATAAAAATTTACCAATATCCAATGTTCGGTCAGTAATCTGGGAAATATAAAAAGGTAATCAGTTTTAGCTTTTCAGGCGCATATTCTGTATTTTTCAAAATAAAAAAAATTAATCACCGACACGTGCGTCACCTATTTCGTAGAATACTAAGTCATCGGATACTTTTTTTTTTTTTTTTGCAATTTTTCTGCGTTAATTAATGAGATTGAGATGTTTAAGGGAACAAAACTACGGACTAAATCCATCGCAAACAAACTGAAAAAAAATTATAATTAATTTTTTGCACGTCATTTACTTTCCATTTAAACTTCAAATTAAACGAATTTTTTAATGATTCTTTAATTGGAGGGTAAAATGTTTTGTCACGCTAAACTTAAAACGCAAATTATTAATAAAGATTAGGAATCAATGTCAAAGAAAGGACACAATAACAATTACGATGAAAAGTTTTTTTTTTTTTTTTTTTTTTTTTTTTTTTTGGCGGGGGAGCATTTAAAAGGTTTTATACTTGGGCGACACGAGGCAAAACAATGTTTGAAGTTATCTCAGCTGAAATTAAACAACTATCGCAGTTTCATTGATTGGTTTTATTAACGTCGCACTAGAAGTAACACGAGGGCTATTGGCAATGGATCTCGTAATTTTGAACCACGGACAAGTGACGTGGAGGACAATTGAGCTGGCACCTCCTCTCCAAACTTCCACATCGTGCCAACGGGAAGACTTTGAGTCTCGACAGATTTAACGTGCATCAACCCCGGCTACATGGCGGGTCTTTAGTGGCATCAAGGCTCGAACCCACGACACTAAGAAAACCGACGGAAGCAAGTCCGAGACCATGGTCACCAGGCTACAGCGGCAACAACTATCGCAGTATATAACATACGTTTATGTACAGTTTCAAATTAATATAATACACCCAGTACAAAATTATTATATTAGATCATTTAAAAAACAATAACAAAGTGGCAGAAAAATATGTGAAAGTACCATTTTTCACCTCCATGAAAAATGGATTGAATGAAAATATTGGTATAAAAAAATTCTACTTGTTAATCGTGCAATAATTTCATTATATATAAACGTAAAATACATGAAAATTTATCGATATTCATACGATAGGACAATAACTTTCTCATCTTAATGTTTTTATGGATTACAAACTACCATGTAGTAATTGTAAAAATAGGATAAGCCCACATCTCTCACTTTAGCGTATTCTTAACAAGCATCCATTTACGAGTGGGTATCGTAAAGTTTTAATTATTACTAAGAAATAAATGAGATATATTTATTAAATTTATTATGAATATATAAATGACCTTTATGTATAAATGACCTTTATGTGTAAATTACAGCTGATTGTTGATTTGTTTCGTTTCAGGAAGCCGTAGATTTAAGTAATCCACAATATGGAGAAAATAATCTGCCAAGTGGCTTTCGAAGGGTTAAGAAATGCCGAAAGAAATGTAAAACTCTGGATGGTGACAATGTAGAGAAGTCTTAAGAATAATAAATAAAAATTTTCTATTTAGATTATTTTTACTTAAGAATTGAAACTTAACGATTTTGCGGGTTAATTCAATTTACGGCTTCCTTAAAACAATAACAACTATTAATCAACTTAACTGTAACTTACAGATATTAATCAGCATTAATAGCTATAAGTTACACCATTATGTACATAAGGATCAATTAATAGGTAGAATAAATTTTACCCAGATATCTCAGTTATTTCTCAATAATTTAAGCCTTACGATACCCTTGTATACTTCATAGGGAGAAAAAAAACAGAAATGGAAAAATACAGATATTTGTACATTTCTCCTTAACATGAAAATGATTCTAAGCCCTTTTAATATTGAATTCATATTTTTGTTATATTGAGTGAATAAGATTAATTTTTTGATCATAGGAAAATCAATTCGATACTTAAGATTTTTACGACAAATATGTATCGAAAAGCCACTTAGAATTAACAAACCAATATTTTTAATTTAGATCAATAAGACGGGTGTTTGAACAAAAATATGTAACAACTGCAAAAAAAAAAAAAAAAAATTCTCACTAGTATATTTTATGGCTTATATTTACATTTTTTCAACAACAAAAAAAATGTGTGCGTGTTTGGACTTCAATCTCATTATAAAAATCTAATATAAATCTTTCAAATGTACCTTCAGTATCTTTACGCAGAATACAGTCAAGTTCCATTCCTAAGGAGTTATTTCACGATTTACGGCTTTTGGTACATCGAAATCTATATATTATTTAAATCCATTATTTCGGAACGTAATTTTCTTCAGGGAAGTTTTTTTTTTTTTTTTTTTTGCATTTTTCTGGAGGATTGATAACTTCTCCGAGTCACAACAAATATGATTCACTACTCAATTAATAACAACCACCTTCAATTACAGCGCATCAATTTGATAAATGAGTAACGTTCCAGTCCCTGGTTTAAGCGACTCCAGTTAAGTGTGACTACCAGGTCAATGAGATTGCAACGTTGATGATGTCGTACATAATAAAAGAAGGTTAACTCCATCAGTCCATTGGCAGCTCTATTACCATCACTGGCACTTAGTTAGATACAGCTACAAAAGCTAAAGAAAAATTTATATATATATATATCACAAGCCATTGCAGCCATTACTCTATGAATTTACAGAAATTGGAGGCTTTCTAGGCTCAAGGTTAAGATAATAGTGTGATAGAATGCTTGTTAAGTACCATCAAAATATCATAAATTTTGAAACAGTTCCAGTCACTCTATCTCGTAATGATTACATAGGAAATGTATGTAACTTATCTTTATTTTAATGCTCCAATTTGGTTATTCTTGAGTAAAGAAAAGCCGTCGTGTTAAAACATAACTTAATCTGAATCCCACCCTCATCTTTCTCCAACCGTTGCCACAGGATTTTCACTACATTATGGATAGTAAGAATAAAGAGGGGGAAAGGGGGGCTTGATTCCATTCAGATTTTTTATACATATACAGCTCGAATTTTTATATCAATATCAAAAGTTTCTATCATTACCATCGCACATACCAGCCTCAATTTCTATCAGATTTTTTTATAAAGCCAATTGTAAATTTTTTATATCGAACTTTTTACATAACTGCATCACAGTTTCAAATTTCTGTGTTTCGATTCCAGTAAATTTTTCATTTAGTTCCAGTCACTCGATCAATAGTAACTAATATTACGTGACTCCATACCAATGTAGCAGCAGTAGCCTAGTTGCCATGGTAGTAAACTTGCGGCCGACGTTGTTTCCGTCGACCCGTGGTTCGAGTCCCGAAGTCATTAAAGACCTGCCGTGTAATGAGACTGATACTCGTTTAATCTGTCGAGGCTCTAACCCGTTGGCATGCTTTGGAAGTTTGAAGAGGAGGTGTCAGCTCAGGTGGCGTCCTCGTCACTTGACCAAGATTTAAATTTACGAGGTCTGTCAGCAATAGCTCTCGTGTTGCTTCTGAAGGTGACTTTAATAAACAATCAATCGAAACTTCAAACAATTATTTTTAATTGAAATGTGAGTGAATGAATGATGGTGAAATTTAATGGCGCAAGAACCAAATGTGGCTACGCTGCGCCAAACTATGTTGATTAATTCATTGGTTTTATTAAAGTCACACTAGAAGCAACATGAGAGCTATTGGCGACGGACCTCGACGTTTTGAACCTCCTTCATATGACGATGACAACATCTGAGCTGACACCTCCCTCTTCAAACTTCCAAACCATGCCAACGGGAGAACTTTGAGCTTCAGCAGATTTTAATGTGCATCAGCCCCAGCTACATGACCATTAAGATACCGCGGCCACACCAAACAAGATACAACTGCGATCTAAACGTTTAAAAAATGGGGTGGGGGAAATAAAAATTTGTTGGAAAGATGAAGAGTCGATAAAAAAGAAGGACTGCTACTGTATACGGGGCGCATCACCCTAGTTTACTAGAAACAGTAAACATATAGGAGAGAAAAAGATCACATGGGGTCAAGACCTCAGGGTCTTGAATCCCGTACCTACTTAGAGAGGGTAAGACAAGGAAAGCTTTTTAATAGTATTTTAAACCTCTTTAGAAACTATTTGGCAGACAGTTGAATTAACGCGTTTGTGAAATCAAATATTTTTCTCGGATAAAAATGTGTAGTTGCAATGCATGCATTAAGCGGAATTTCTGAAAAGATATTCGTCCTTTAAAAGCTACTTTTTTCATCTTGAGTATAAAGTTGTTTACATAATTTCTTTTCTTTGAGTGAAAAATTCTCTTCGAAATAAAATGCCAACATTAAAATCAAGAGAAACGGAAAATTAACAATATCGTCCATTCAACGATAAAAATTTAGAATACTCCGTTTCAATTATATACGATATATATTGTTTTTATGACCGAACACATTAAAATTTTGACGCGCATAATGGATTTTTTTCTCCTTCACAAGTTATTCATGACATCATTTTACAATCTGACAACACCATTTCTCCCTCCCTTTTCCCCCCTAGAGTTTTCGTCAACCATAAATTCGTTAGCTTGACGCGCACACGAGGGATTTTTTCCCTTTTTTTCCTTTCATATGGAAATCATGCTCCTCTGTTATTCTCTATCATGCAATCTTCAATGATAGTAAAATAC
The DNA here is from genome assembly GCA_019974015.1 of Nephila pilipes. Classification (NCBI taxonomy): domain Eukaryota; kingdom Metazoa; phylum Arthropoda; class Arachnida; order Araneae; family Nephilidae; genus Nephila; species Nephila pilipes. The sequence continues at coordinate 94,775 of BMAW01012055.1, read as the reverse complement.
ATTTTCTGATTGTGGTCGCCGGAAATTCTTTATAATACATATTTCAACGAGAGAACGAGTTTTCAATACTCACAAAAAAGTTTTTTCCTATATATTTGTTATCTCTAATGATTATTTTAAATAAGCTCTTCAAAGGGGTTCTTAGATTTTTTTTTAACCCCTTTATTTGTAAGTTGAAGGCCACGTACCCCTTTCTCAGACTGACTCGCTTCTTAAGAACCTCTTCCCTTATGAAAGTACATAAAATAAAACTTTATATTGATGACTAGTTAATTATAATGAAAAGTGAAGTTATTTTGAACGTAAAAAGATGAAATCATAAAAATGAGCAGAAAAAAAATGTTTGTTTCCTTCCTATCACAATAAAAATTACATTTTTAATAATAAAGAGTGAAACAAAAAGACAATACAAACGATTAAATATGTCACATATACAGATATTTCAGTAAAATTTTGTTTATTGTAGACATCAGTAAGAAAACTGTAATTTACACTAAATAAACCATGAAGTGATAATATTGAAAACACATACAAGCAGTGCCAAAACAGTGTAAAGAGATGTAGTTCTAAAAAAAAGAGGGGGGATGTGTACAATTCAATTAGTTAACACTGCAAAAAGGACAACATGTTGATTTTTTCTTTCCTCGTGCAAGTTGATAGTGCCCCTTTAAACAGTAAACAGATTCCCAAAACCCATTGGCGACGGATCCCGTAAATTTGAACTTCGGTCAAGTGACGAGGACGACACCTGAGTTGGCCCCTCCCTCTCCAAACTTCTACACCACGCCAAAGGTAGGACTTGAGACCTCAACAGATTTAACGTATGACAGCCCCGCTACACGGAGAGTCTTAAAAGGTGCCAAGACTCGAATCTACAACTCGATGAAAACAAACGCCGGTTGCGAGTTCGCGACCATATATACAGAACAATTTTTATTCTTTACCGAAACAAACTTTTTACAAAAGGCAGTAAAATAAAGATTTTCTTCGAACAAAAAATAATTTTATAGAGAAGGGGGGAATAATTTGCAAACGATTTTTTATGATTGTTTCCGTGACAACTGTTAAGAAATAAATAATGGAGTTTACTTATATTATACAGAATACAAATTTAGTTTATAATTAGTAGTATATACAAGGTGTTTCGAAACTCATAGGCAAAATTTAAGGGGTGACAGAAAACATCTAAATAAGCAATTTTCACCACATAGGCGATGCAACGAAAGTTCGATTTGATTTGAATTATTGTTGCTGTAGAGCTACAGATGGCGAATGACGACAGACTCTTAATTTAGAGACTTAGGTAGATGACGAGGACGGCACCTGAACTGGTACCTCTACTTTCTTTTCATCCAGTTCATGACCCGTGAATATTTTGAGGCCAAGTTAGAACTGACGTGCATCAATCCTCATTATTCAGAATGAAAATCTTTGGTGGATTCAGGACTCGAGCCCATAATTCGACTCGTACATTACAGGCCACAAACATTTGTTCATTAATATCGCATATAGGAGCAACACGAGTGCTATTGGCGAAAGACTTCGAACTTTTGAGCCACTGTCAAGTGACGAAGAAGACACCTGAGCCCACTCTCCAAACTTGTACACCAAGCAAACGTCTTGAGTCCGACAGATTTAACATGCATCTGCCCCTCTACATGACGGGTCTTAAGAGAAATCAGTACTCAAACCTCGACTGAATCAGTGCGGGCAGCGAGTTCGTGACCATGACCACTCTGATACCGAAACTACCATATCACACCAAGTAAGGATTTTGAATTACATCCTGATCTAAAACAGCAGCTACTGTACGGTTTTTTTCCCCCTTTTTGGAATAGATTTAAGCCTGCATCTTCCAACCACGACTTCTCTCAAAAAGTTTTAAAACTTATTTTAATTACTTAAAGCAGTTTTAAAATTACTTTTTAGTTTTTATTTTCTCCTTTCTGAAACAAAGAGGGGCAGGGGAATGCAGCCAAGAATCTGGAAAATACTCGAACAAAATTCACGTAAATATAAGTTTCATCTTTCGAAGCAGACGTTTCGTGAACGATTATTAAAAAAAAATAGAAAAACTTCTTATTAAAAGAACGTTGAAGTAATTTTATCACTTGACTGAAAGATCAATTTCCTGCGCATGGAAGAACGTGATAATTTAAAACTTTTGTCTGGAATTTAAAACAGAAGCACTTCACTCTTACATCAAACATTTTACGCGCTAACATTTTTCATATTCTTAATTAAAAGCATTTCCCCCAGAGCAAAATAAATTCTTATTTTAAAAGCAGTATTAAAGCTCATCACCAAGAAAGATTTTCAATTCCATTATATATATTTATGAACAAAATTTATATTTTACTGTCAATAATCACGCACATGAAGTATATTTTAATAAAAATAATAAAATAGTCGTTCACTATTTTCTATTATGGCTGCTCTCTTCAACAACGACGATAAAAAATGTATTTTTCACTGAACCGAAAGAGAATCCTTTTCGGCTTAGTTGTAAAAGGCACTGCAAAATATGAACCGTACGAATTTTTCCGGACCGACAGATCGAGAGTTCAAATCACCACCGTCACTCAAGGTCAACCGATCTCCCCCGCCACGAGGTTGAATGTGATTGTCAATTAACGTCGCGCTGAGAAGCAACACGAAGGATATTGGAGACGGTTCTCATAATTTTGAGCCTCAGTCAAGTGACGAGGGCGACACCTTAGCTGGCACATCCCTCTCCAAACTTCCACACCAAGCAAATGGGAGGACTTGGGGCCTCGACCATACTTATTGCGTGCATCAACCCCGCTAAACAGAGGTCTTAAATGGCACCAAGAGTTAGAAAAATCATTCCCCAAATCGGTAAGGTAAAAACACCTCGCGCCGAACAATAAAGCAGATAATAAAACCAGCTTTTAACTGTAATATGTAGAATATCATTAGAAAGTGCACTAACTCCATCGATATTTATCAACCTAAACATATCAAGTACGTTCGTTAGCGTAATTGGCAGAGAGAAGCTTATATTATTAAAACACTTCAGTTTATTTTCGAAGCTTTGCGAAAAGTTTCTAATTAAATATCTATCCATCACTTTCGTAATCATATTTTGCGCGGGATAATTTCGTTTAGCGTCCGAAAACTACACTACAATAACATTGCTGCTTCGTGAACATTTATTCTATAACTTATTTATGTATTGATAGATATTTTCTCGATTTATCACAAAATGAGACGATTCAAGGCACTGTAACGAATTGCGTTATCTACCCCTTCAATTACAGTATACAAACTTCATCCTAAAAAAAAAGAGACATTAAATACCTACTTCCTTATAAATAATTATGTTTAGTTAAAAGCAACTTCTTTAGCAAACATATTTTGATTTGCTTGTTTTCAGGAAGTCATAGATTGAAGTAATGCGCAATTTCGAAAAGTTTCAATTATTACTAAAAATAATCTAAATAGAAACTTAATTTTTATTTATTATTCTCAAGATTTCTCTACATTGTCACCATTCAGAGTTACACATTTCTCACCGCATTTGTTGACCTTTATCTTCTTTTTAACCAGGTATCACAGTAATTTCTTAGCAATAATTAAAAGCTTTACGATACCCCTCGTATAAAGTTCCACACAAATACACTTTTGTGAAACTCATTTCTCTGTATTTTATTATAGCTCAACATGTGTACACCTTAAATTATAAAGAATTGTTTAATTTCATAATATTTAATACAAAACATCTATCCCCCCCCCCTAAGAAAAGTGTTTGCTTTAAAAGAAAGAAAGAAAGAAAATTAAATACTTGTACACATTTCATTTGTAACACAATATTTTTTTAAATTTTTTTCTTTTTTAAATTTTTTAATTTGTTTCTTTTAAATTTTTAATTTTCTAACCGCATGTTATTGCGAACCTTTTCGCCATCATCGTCATTTCGTACACAGATATTTGACAATATTTTATAAAAATTCATAAAGTACCTCGCTCCAATAATAACTTAAAACTTTATTATTGATAAATGAATAAAAGAAAATTTCGAGGAAATAAAAATTGCCTCGAAGTAATAACACCTCACGATTTCAATAACACCCAAATAAAGTTACATATAAGTTTCCATATACATCCTGACATTTCACTGGCTTTTACTCATGAAAGAAGCAATACTTGAAAATATTAAAATCTGTCTTAGAAAACCAGTATAGAAACTTTCTGATACAAAAAGAGCATTCTGAGACATTTCCTCGGATATATTTCACAATTAATAAAATGATTACGAAAAGAAGTACTGTTTTAACACAGATATAAAGAGAAAACAAATTAAATAATTATACACCGATTTACATTAAAAATTACATACCGCATACGGAAAGCATTTCGAAAAATACAGCGCAAAGATTAGGCCAAACAATAATCAACGAAACAAAGAAATCCAACGAAATAAAATGAAAACTTGATTCCATCCCATTTTATCGTTCATCTCTTTCAGAAACACAGCTCTAGTAAACTTAGATACAGATTTTTATAGTTTGGAAGAAGAAAAATATTTAATTTAACGACGCCATCTACTGTTCACTTCTAACAAGGAATTCATTACTTTTTTTAAAAATTCACCCGGCGGCCCAAAGATTTGAAAGTAGGAAGTGAAATCCTGTTTCTTGTTTTCAATGGTTTATTCACATGGTAATCTTCATTGGGAAGACTAAGCTCTTCCTTATTAGACTCTATGGAGAACTGTTCTAGCGAAGATAAGGAAGATCTAAATATTGGGGTCGAGAACTCAGCTGCAATCCCTGAGTTAGGGTTACGCGACCTCTTTTGTTATTCGGAACACTCAAAAGATGTCATATCTATACAGTAGAACCGATTAGGTCGATTGTCAAGATAAGCGGATGGTTACTACTGAAGAAACGAACAGAACCGACACAAGCCAGACTTTTCACTAACTTTTTTGAGAACTCCTTTTTCGAGGGGATAAAAACACAATAGATCCTATGTAAGTAGGGTCGTGTTTTTGTTGGTAACAACAGAAATAAAAATCAATGGAGTGGTCGAAAATTGACGGAAGTTGTATGCAAACAATAAAAATATACAAATATTTAGCGATGAAATCAAGCCAAGGGTAAATGTGCATCCCCTCAAAAATATTTAGACAAAAAAAAAACTTTAATAATGCTAACTTGCATACACAAACTCACGTAAGTGAATTTATGAAGGCAAGTTAAAAAGTTAGCTTTATTAATCGTTGCCCAGTTATGTTCGTACACTCAAAAAAATTTCAGTATGTGCTTTCAAATACTTATACATATATACATAAGTATGTGTATAGGGTTTTGTTCATGTTTATATGTAGGCGACCTAAGATATGATTATAAAAACCTAAACCACGTATATCAAAGATTGGGTCTTTTCACTTTTGTTATATTTTAGGTCTCTTTCATTAGTACAAAACATACTTTTGTATGAAAATATGAAAGTTCTACATAAATAAGACAAAAAAAAAATAGAAATCAATCAATGATGAGCTATTGTACATTTTAATGGTTATTTTACTACCACATGATTAGTATAAAAATTATAAGAGCAAGAATTTACAATGTGTAGTTAACAGACACTTACGGTTTTTGCGATATGTGAAAACTATAATCTATCTTAAAATTCAACGCACGATTAAGTTCGAACAAAAAAAATCAATTTTTATCGCAAATTTATAATGATGAAGATCAGCTTCATGTACGGTACGGCCTCGGGGAAAGAAAGAAAAAAAAACTAACATTCATCACCAGACAGACAAGTTAAATCAAAAATCCCATTCCTCAAGTGACCGAAATTTAGTAAATGACGTAAGGATTATTGTACTTGAAATTCACACAAGAGTTCAATGCAAAGAAGATCCGTTGAAAATCCTTCTATACGATTTTACTCTAAAAACTCTATAGTAGTCATACTAGATTTGATCCAAGAAGTCGGAAGATGCTGATCATATAATTATTTCCATGGCATATTTTCATTTCTACGCTTGAGTTAGTCAGTACGGGCAAGGGAATGTTTTTTTTTTTAAAAAAAATAGTCTTTGTAAAATGACTATGTAAGATTTCAAGAGTTTCGTGAAGCGTGAATTTAGTCCATATTCAAAAAAGTCAGGTGCACGTTTCTGGCCTTTCACACTTAATAAACACAGTATTTAGAAAAGACTTTAATAATAACGCATCCAAGAAGGATTTCATATAAATATCATATGAGAATGGTATAGAAGTGTGTATATGTGTGTGTGTAGTTGATGGTCGTTGTCTTTAATACGCTATTTATGATGACGTGTCATTAGTATTTTTTATATTTTGTTTTTGGGTGCTTATTTTACAACGTTTTTCTGAATTTCACTTGGTGTGTGTGTGTGAGTGTGTGTGTGTGAGTGTGTGTGTGTGTCATCAAATTTTCGATCGTTAATTTAACCAACTTCCCATCAAGCTAGAGCTTTGAAATTTTGGGAATCATTCGTACTGGCCTAACAATGCAATATTTAGACGTTTGCGAGAAGTTTTAACTAATATTTCAATAATTTTAATAAGTCAAAACATTCTTTCCTCTCGGCGCTTTTAGGATTGAGGAAAAAATTTCTTTCCCCCTCTGGGAACACCGGGCACTCCCCACACCCCATGAGGCCTCGTAAAACTATTGTACTCACAAAGGGGAGATACTATCTCCCCTTTACTATCTCCGAGATAGTAAGGGTTGCTGACTTTTAGACAGTAATCATTCGCAAGAAAGAAAGTTTCCAATATTTGGGCACCGTGTCTTATCACAATAATTTTTTCTGAATTCTGGTTCCCATTTTTTTTTAATAGAATGACTTACAAATTTTCAAATGCATGTTTTGATTTATGAGTATTTTGAATTTTTTAATACGCTCACAAATATCTCTTTTTTAGTAAATTTTAAAGTTAAAAATAACCAACAGTTTTAACTAATAACATATTTCAATAATTTTCTTTAATAAACTTTGCCACCATATAAAAACGTTGTTTTTAAAAACGTTGGTTTTTATATCGAATTATTTTTTGTTTAATTTGTTACATCTTTTTTAATTACTGTTTTTTAGATTTTATTGGTTTTGCAATTTTTTAGATATTTATTTATATATATTTTTGCCGTTTGCAGCTTAAGTGAATTTGTTTAATATTTGTACTATGTTTATTTCTTCATGGTTGATTTTTTGAATTTCACTGATTTTTGGCTTGTTACCAAATTTCATTATAAAGTAATTCACTGAAGTGTGATTGTTTGATCAGTGATAACATTAAAAAGACACATTATTCCATTTCAAGAGTATGGAACAGTATTAATTACATTATTTCCATTATTTTAAATTATTGCTTTTCTTTCACTGGGTTTTCTCTTATTAGTTTTCAGTTTTTTGTTTTAAGTTTTAATTTTCATTCAATTAGTTATAATTTTATATGAGATATATTAATTTTACTTTAGTTTGTTAATGATTTCTTTAATTATGTAGTTTCTTAGACTTAAATGTAGTGAATTTATGATTGATAACATTAATTTGTTTATGATGCGATATTTCATGAATTATAATATTCATGTTTTGTTCATATATATCCTAAAAAATGAGAAAAAGATCCGAAATAGTACTGTCAGCGATGAATTTATTTAAAACAAACAAAACAAAAACACGAAAGAAAAAACTCTGAAATTCTGATTGTACATTATTAAAATTATATAGACAATTTTATAATCAATTTCATAAAAATGTTTATTATTAAACCAAAACATCCAAATAGACAATTTACTTCGATTTATGAGTTTCGATGATTTCCAGCAGGTATAACAGATTACTAATACAAATTACACCAATTTTCAGTAAATAATCAACTAAATCTAATATTTTTTAAAATTTTATTAAAATTGTATGATAACTCAAACAATGATTTACCGAATTTAAATCCTCTTAAGCCCTAGAAATGATAGCAACGTAATTACGTGCACTGATATTATATCTAGCCAATAGGGAACTGATTAAATCACTCGGTATATTATGATCTGTATTTGCATAATTGAGGGCCGTAAAATTATATGTCTCTGTCATTTGTGTATCACCTTATAATATTTATACAATTTATGTCGTCACAATAATAACTTCTCCTGATAACAGAAAAAACTTCCAATATTATCGTTAATGGAAAAAAAAAGAAGTATTTTCAATTATATAAATTAAAGGAAGTAATTAACTAATATACCACCTTTTCTGAAAATAGCTTTCAGAAAAAGCTACATCGGAGATTAATTACATAACTCGTGAGATAATTAACGTGATTTTATGCCTGTGCCGTTTCATATTAATGAATCCAATATGCCTTGGAAAATTTGTAACATCTCTCTCGCTTGGCTATTCATATTTTTCTTAAACTTACGAGAATTTAAATGACTTAAAACTGAAATTTGTTATATTTCGAGAGGTAACGAAAGGAATAAGGAATTACTCAATTACTAAGAAATAATTAAGAAGCTTTTCTCAATTACTACGAAATAATTTAAGTGTCTCACTCAAGGACTTATCTAAGAAAACTGGCGGAATAATAAAAAAATTACAAAATATTTAAAAATCTACGATAATGAAGTCATTGTTAGAACTCTTCATGAGTATACTATTGCGTAACTTTACTTTCAACTTCAAATATAAATAAGTAAATAAATTTAAGAATTGATGCATTAATTTCAACATCAATTGCGCTCTTATTTAAATTAACTTTTTCTCTTTCGTTTTCTAGAAATGTTTTCATATTACGGAATTAATTATTTGTCAGATGATATTTACTGTCATCAAATACTAGAAACGATGCATAAAAATGTAATTTAACACATGGTTCAGTAACCTCACTTCAATCCGGCAATCGATAGCTCCGCACATTCTATAATCCAGCACCGATCAAATCGTTTGTTTGGTTTAATTAACGTCGCACTAGAAGCAACAGGGGCTATTGGCGACGGACCTCAAAATTTTGAACCACGGTCAAGTGACGAGGACGACACTAAGCAGGCACCCCCTCTCCTAACTTCCACACCACGCCAACGGGAAGACTTTGAGCCCCGACAGATTTAACGTGCATCAGCTCGGGTCTTTAGTGGCATCAGGCTCGAACCTACGACTCGTCGAAAACCGCCGGCCACGAGTCCGCTGCCTTATCCACTAGGCTACCGCTGCAGATCAAATTGTTTGCTATCGGGTTTTTTTTTTTTTTTTTTTTTTTTTTTTTTTCTCCCGCCAATTCGGGAGTTTGTTAACCTTGACCACCAGGTCGCGAAACAGTGCTGCTCGTATTTTCGAACAGAGCGAACCGTAACTGTGAGTTTCATTTCAGTACAGTGTTCCTTGTTTTCTAGCGGGTTAAATATCACGTTTGCACAATATTACAACTGATACGGTGCAGCATCCATTCTGTAAAGTGTTCTTGAGGTGTTCTTCAAATTCTAATAAAATTTATACTAGCATTATACTAGAATAGCTTGCCGCGACTAGTTTTAATTATCATTGTACTGTATTAATTTTTCTGCTGCGAGCTGAGCTTTTTATCAATACAAGAATATTCAATGCTTGAAATTAACTTTGTAGTTTCAAGAATGACGAAATACTTAGTTGGATATTTTGAATCGTTAAAAATCTTATCTAAAGCAATTATATATATAGCCTGGATTCGGAACGTGCCGAATTAAAGAGAGCTCACTTTACCAATAAAACAGAATTTATCCATACTTTAATGGGCAAAAATAATCACACGAATAAAAAAAAACAGCAATAAAATTAATATTTGAACAATTTTCAATCTCTTAACATTGTATTAACGCATATATGACTGAGATACCTTAAGAGAAGTAAGAAAGAACGAAAAGGTTAAGATTTGAAAAAAATAGAAAAGTTACACGAATCAGACTCCGGAAATTGGGACGAAGAGTTAAAATCTACTCTCACACGAAATTCGAGAGAGTCTGCGGCACTTTAGGTGATTATCTTATCATCCATCTTATCAAATCGATCTTATCAAAATGAATCTAGGTCTGTGTGGATCGCCCAGCGCTCGAGTGTTCGCTTACTCAGATTACATTGTCAAGAGATAAAAAGGAAAAGGGTTGACTTTATTCCGACCCCTCCCCCTCCCCTTCCCCTTGTTTCGCTAAATCAAGCGCTTACAAGCAAACCGCCGTTGAATTTATCTCCGCTTCCTATGCCTCATAAGTCGAAAAGGTTCTTGAAAACGGAAGAAATTTATAATCGATTCTGCAAACTGTGTCCAGAAAATAAAAAAAAAAAGAAAAGAAAATTTTAACACGCGATATATTTTTTGTAGCTTCACAGTACCATTTTGATTTTTTTTTTTTTTTTTTTTTTTAATATCTTACAACGCTACTCTGTTCTGGAAAAGCTATTTCCCTCACCCTTTTTTCCCCTTAAAAAGAGCCTCTCATTTTCACCTTCAAATACAATATGGCTCAACTGACAGGAGGCTAAAAAACGAAAATCAAGAACTCTGCACTAGCACTTAACTATGAGTCATTAACTTTTTTTTCTTCGACATAATTTTCAGAAAGCCTTTTTTTTTTGTACACGAAAGGGATATAAAAAGTTTTGTCCACCTCTCTCTCTCTCTCTGAAGTTTTTAACAAGAAATTAAACATAGATACAGTACAAGTTAATGAAACAAGAAATTTCTCACGCTATCTGAATTCCGCGAAAAAAACCTGTCATAATAATTTTTTTCATCTGGCAGTACATTCAAAATTTTATGCACCTAAAATGTCTTGTAATTAAATTATAATTAAAAAAGACTTCACTTCATGTACAGAACTTGAGCCTTTTAATGATTTGTAAACCAAAACACTCATATAGAAACAGTATGAACCGCAGTATAAACTTCATATTTCTAACACTAATTAGGTACTTTTCTTCCCCAACTGTAACAGAACAGATATTGCATGTTTAATAAGACTAGAAAAATTGTGTCTGGGAACAAAATGACACGTCCTTAAGTAAATAAAGTTTTATTCGTGGAGAATATAACTACATTTCACCTTTGTTCAAAACAAAGAGGGGTATAGTAAACGCCTTTACGAAAATGGAAAAGCTTTTAATTACGTCTCCTCAGTACATAATACTCTTAAAATATTCAGTAACTCAGTTAATCTTAAGTTTCTTTATAAAAAACAGGGTGGAATATTTTTGTTCATATTTATTTTGTGCAGATCAAACCAGTACATTAAATTAAATTTAAAAAATAAGGTATGTTTAAAATTTGCGGAAGTTAAGAAATGCCGACTTTTATACGAGTAATTTAATATTTTTAAGTGAACACTTGGAAACACTAAGCAAGACATTCTTAAATTATTCCGCACAGTTGCCCTCTTCTGTCAAGAAAACACACGTGCTAATAAATTCGAACACATTTTAACCAAACTAGGAGAGAGAGAAAAACTTACCGACTCAAATTGTTCATGTTAAATTCCAAACACAGTCAGTAGGTATCAGTTAATACAGATTTTCGAAACTACACGATAAAAATACACGAGTCCGTTCATCGTGCCAAAGTATTCCATCGTTAAATTAAATAGTAAAGATCACTTTTGAATGGGCACAAAGATCTTTTTTCGACAGAAATAACACATTTTAAAGCATGTTTTCGATGTATTCAAAGATCTGCACAATACTTAAATTTTTTTTATTTGCCCTAACAGACTTTTATTGGAATTGAATCAATGAAAGAATGCGAATGCAACCGATTGTAGCATCAACTAACAGCCAAGACAGAATAGTAATGTTCAAAAGTAGCCAAGTATTATCAAACCAATTTCAATGAACATGAGCATAAATATAATTCCCATAAGTTTGCGATCTGGATACAATTGTATAAAAAAAATGGCCATACACAATGCTCTTTCCATTGCATTATTCTTCCAAAAGGACGCTTTTTGTGAATAATAGCCTTTAATTCTCAAGCCCCATCGCTTCCCGCTGTAGGATGCAACCTCAGACACGCTAAACAATACTATTCAGATCACACGTAAAAACAATGCAAGCGAAACCCTCGAGACGAAGAGCACGTGTATAACCATTAAGAAAGAGAAATTTTCACTTTAGAATACAATGGCTCTCTCGGCAGCTATGTCTGCAATACGTGAAAATTGTGAATTCATTTCAAGATAAAGCAAATATGAATGGTTTTTCATTTTGTCTTTGGGAGACAGAGATGTTCCTTGAGATACTGAAGGATTCTTAACACCTTCGGTGTGCCAAGTAATGTATTTTATAGCTGATTGTTTCGCACGTTACTCTGTAACTCGAAACATTTTAATGCATACTTAAGCCATAAATCGCCCCTTACACCGCTATACGTTTTCATTTCACGATGAAAAGCCATTACTTGATTGTTTTTTTACAACCCAGCCGAGACTTGGAACGCGAAGATCGCTGTCTCGTCTTTAAAACGCGCAGACGATTATCTGAAGCATCAGCTATAGATAATAGAAAATACTATTAATTTACTGCCTTTGCATTAATTAAAAGTGGAGAAAAAAGTCGCAAACATATATATCTCCCTGCAACAGCAAGATTCGAGTATTCAAGGTTGTAATAGCTAGCAACAAATTTATTAATGTTGTTATTCAATTAATCTTGTTTTACTGGTTGGTGTTGATGGTGATCGATTTCATAGCTAAATGCTTTGAGAGCGACGAAAATAAATACTAGCTTCTTCGTGGAAATTTTATTATCGTGTTCGCATAATTTGTATTCGTATGGATCCTCTTTTCGATACAACCGAAGGAAAACTACATATTTTTAAATCACTTTTTAAAATCACTCTCTAAATTTATTCCTTGTGGATTTGGAAAACCGGTTTAAAATAGATTTTTCACTTACGACACATATGAAATTCAAAATAAATGTTTATCAAATCGAAATTCCATTTATTTCCCTTTAAATATAACAAACAGCAATTATACAATAGTCATTTCTTAAAATAAATACAAATTTATTTTAAATGCAAACACTCAAAACGAATAAAATGAGAGAAAAAAAAGTTTAAAAAAATACAAAAAAATTCGAATAAACAGAACTTAATAAATAAATTTTAATTTCATGAGCTAAAATAATTTTAATTAAAAAAAACTAAAAGTAGAAAAACAATTAATATTTAATCCGAACAAAGGATTCTTATGTTTTTCACAATTAGATAGTATACCATTCATTTATTAAAAATTTAGACCATTTTGATTTTTTTTTTAAAAAAAAAAGGGTGAGTATGAAAAACTTATATTTTATGTCATTTGTTCAAAATTGTAATAATGTAGAATACAGTCAATGTTTGCTTGTTTTTTAATTTTTATGATTTTTTTTAATTCTTCCATTCAATTCATTTTTCAAAATCACTTCTGAACTACAATGTATTTGTTAATGAGATACAACCCTCAAAGAAAAATGACAAATATTAAAATTTCAAACAAAAAATATTTAGCTATAAAAATTTCTCTGTATACACTGAATGCATTTCATATACTGAAAATTACATAGAAAACTTTATAAAACGAAATTAGATGGAAATTGTTCTACATACCAACTCAATTTTTTTCATACTTAATAATGAATTACACATAATGTACTGTTGCTACTAGATATATCTACAAATATTATTACCCAGGAAGACTGCAATGATGAAAATGTTAACAAAATTATGAGTGAGAGAGAGAGAAAGTGAGAGTTTATGTGTGTGTGAGAGAGAGAGTGTGTACGTGTGTGTCTGTGCATACATGACACTTCAAGAAATTGAGTGGCTACAAATAATATACGCCATGTATCTCCGGTTATACTGATTGATTGCTTTTATTAACGTTGCACTTAAAAGAAACAATAGCGATATTGGCAACGGACCGCGTAATTTTGAGCTTCGGTCAATTGACAAGAACGACATATGAGTTGGCACCACCATTTCCAAACTTCCCCAACACCCTTACGGGATGACTTGGGTGTGTGAAGTTAGTGAAAGTAGAGTTTTTATGGCGCAAAAGCGACATCTGGTTGTGGTGAACCGAACATTCGCAGCTGCGATCTGGACAGAAAAAATGAAGATAAGGTAGAAATTGGCTAACAAGAATGAGGGTCGGAAATTGAGAAGGATCGCTAGGGTATTTCAAGGGTGCGTCACTCGTGTTCACCTAAGATAATGAGCCCGATGGTATAAAAAATGATCACTAGGGGACCTTGGAGTCATGATTATCGGTATTTACCGAAAGAAGGTAAGCCCTTTAAAGGACGGGAGGAGTTGAGCCCCAACCGATTTAAAGTACATCCGCCTCGCTACAAGGCGGGTCTTTAGTGGCATCAGAGCTCGAACCCACGGCTCGACGGAAATAACGCCACACTGCACCTCGGCCACAACCACCAGGGACATACATTGTCGCAGAAGTGTTAAACAATCTTTACAAACAATCGGTTTATATTTGAAGATCACTGAAATTAACAAGCGAATCTCTGCGAATTCCATCTCTAGAAACATGCAAATGATATAATTAGTAACTATGATGATTCTTATTTTTCTGTAAAAAGTCACCAGGCGACGAATTTACTCAGTTTTAAGAAAATAATATCAAAAAGGAGACAAAAATGTATTTATTCCTAGTGGGACACCAACTAAATCAATGTTGAAATTTGTAGTACAAAAAAGTTTTTTAATGTACCAGGCATATCTCTTTTGATGTTCAGTATATATGTGATTCAATGGATACAGAGATTTGATAATTAGTTTTCCATTGAATCACCAATTTGTATATTGGTGACTCAATATGGAACACTAATCAAATCTCTGAATTTTTTTCAAGGAGCATATAGTAGATAATAAAATTCATTACTACAATAATGCGACTTCGTTTTGTGAATGACAATAAATACGGCAAGTTTTCTTTAAAAAACGTAGGTACATATCAAAATTGTATTAAAACAATTTTAGGTCGACTAACGGTAGGAATAAAGTTGAAACTTCAAGTACAAAGCATTTTTCAAGTGAACAAGAATCTACTCAGTTATCTTTCATCGATTTATTTTCATCACTGACGTACACTACTTTATTTTTCGTATCAAGTTTTCTGGATTATCTGTTAAACAATCATAAATTTACACAAACACGCATGAAATAGTTACAACCTTGATGTAAATCAGGAAGGAAGCACAAAGGAAAGTAAAAATAAGAAAATGAACACTTTTTACTTTGTGACTGAATATTTCTCCATGAATTTAAAATTTATTGATTCGCAGATAAAATGAAAATGCTTAATATAAAAGATAAACCCTTAATCCCAGTAAAAAAAAAGTTCTTAGTATTTCTTTATATCGCAAATGCCACTTCGTGTTCATTCTGAAACTGCGCGGATTTACAACTCTTTCAACTTCTATCCACTTTCCAAAAAAATTTATTAGCGAGAGGGGATTTATTTTCCTTCGGACGTAAGCCATTTCTTTTTCTCTTGTTTCACAATTCAGATTCTCGGAAATTTGAAAGAGAAGAAAAAGAATTCACTTTCACCTTTTCCATCACACTTTCTTACTTCAGAATTCAATTCAACATTCTAGAATTTCTAATCTTTGGCAGAGAAAATGTTGCTGTTTCTTATCATTTTTCATACACACTCTTATTCCAGACGTCTTTGAAAGAGTATTTTAAGCTTTACACAGTTAAAAAAATTCATGAAAAATATTTCATTCCCTTGCGAAAATATTTTATTATTATTAATTAACTAGGTTCAAAGAGTCAAATCACACCACCTTCAAATATAAAACTGAAAGTTAAAAACAATTAGCTTTTACATGACAATATAAATGTTACATAAACATATATTAAAATGCGAATTCACCATTTTGTAGATTACCTTTACCTTATCTTTTTATTTATCATTTTATAAATTACCTTTGCCTTTACCTTAGAATTATTTTTTTTCTGTGGTTGATTGATTTTCTGATTTTCGGTTTGTTATTATTTTTTTTATAATGTAATTCAATGAAGTGTGATGGTTTTTGATCAGTAATTACCGATATAAACACGCATTATTCCAAAGTATGGAACAATATTACTTACGTTATTTCCATTATTCTAAATTTTGCTTTTCTTTCACTTAACTTTCAAATTATTTGGTTGTTTAATAGTTTGCTTTGGGTTTTTGGTTTTTAATTTTTGCTTGTTTAATTATTTATATAAATTCTATATGAATTGTATCATTATTAATTTGCATTTTAATGATTTTCTTAAATATTTAGTGTTTTTTCTATTAGTAGTATTGATTTAGCGTTGGATCTACTTAAATTGTTATATGTTATGACTATATGTTTAACTATTATATATTATATACTATTATATATGTTATAATTATTTGTTTTTGTATATGTGTTTGTTAAATAAATATTGTAACTGTGAATGTAAAAGTATATATTTATATCATTTCTAAGACCTATATATCTATCGCAAGATTGAGTGAGTAATGATTATGGTTTATAGCTCAAGAACCAAATCTCGCTTTGCCGAGCCAAATGTTTAATATATAGGTGTTTTTTTTTAAAAGCACATTAAGATGATATGATAAATGAAATATAATGATAGATAAAATGCAATACACAATATGTTAGGGTTAAAATCCCAAGGATTATATAAAAACACAGACAAGTGTTTCCTCCACCAAGTCATGATTGATTGATTGCTTATTAACGCCACTACGCCAACGTCCTGATATGGAGACTCGATACGTGTGACGATGACAATAAAATACTGGACAACAGACTAAATATGATGTACGGTATATGGAACTTAACCAGGACACTCGCGAAACAAAATATGTTTCTATTAAAGAGAGTACGTCCAATGCGAAAGATTCAATTTGATATCCGCTCTTCGCACTGAAGTTTGTCGAGATTGATAGTTTATTAAAAATCACACCCGAAGCAACAAGAGAATAACATTTGAAGGATCTGATAATTATGAGTTACAAGACAAGTAACGAGAGCAATACTTGAGTGGCGCCCTAATCTCTTACATCATGTCCAAGTGAGTATTATGATCTTCTAAGCACACTTATAAGGAAAATTAAGAGAATTTGCAAATCGTGTCTTATTTTAACAAAACTTATTGAACCAACTAACAAACTATTGAACTAATTATGCCACAGAATTATGCAAATAATCAGAGTCCATCATGAATGCGTACACATACGTATCTGCGGAGCTGTGACTGTGGAGGGGATATAAACGCAAGAAGGATTGTCGCGATTTGTGTCCTCGTAGTCCTCCACAACACGCAAGAGATGGGTAGATCTTATAAGGTATATCGGGTAAAATGAGTAGCCACGAACGTATGAGTGACGGAATGAGACGGAAAAATGTCAGTAGATTGAAGGTAAGCCGATCATAAGAGTCTATATAGGTCAATGTAACACCCAGTGCCATCTACAATTTGTGGAAACAATTTCAGGACACTGGATTATATCAAGAAGACTTAGACAACGTCGACCAATATCCAAAACGACGAATGAATATCATCATTTGGCACTTTCAGCGCAGAGACACAGAACTGACACAGTTCCCACGTAAGCTGTATGCTACCACTGGAACCCAAGCTTCAGGATCTACAATTCCCCTAAGGCTTCATGAGAGAGGGCTGTATGCCAAAAGACCGCTATTTACGTCATGCTCACAGCACCATACCAGAACGAGTGTTTAGCATGATGTAGAAAACATGCACCTTGTACCAGACTTGAGTGGAGCACCGTGCATTTTAATAGACGAATCGAGATTCAGTCTGGACGCTGATTCTCGACCTGTATCTGGAGGGAGCCTGGGACATGACACCATTCATCCCTCATCAAAGAAAGGGTCATTATGGCTGTGAAGGTGTAATGAAATGGGCAGGCATTATGTTGGACGGTCGCACACCCCTACATATGTTTGACAAAGGCTCCCTGACTGCTATGAGGCGTAGAGAGGAGATCTCAGAGCACTATATTCGACTTTTCAGGTTCGTAGTTGGTCCACTTAATAGACGACAATGCTCATCAATGTAAGGCTCAGCTGGTCGACGCTTACCTGGGAAATGAAAATATTCGCCGCATGGATAGGCCAGCTAGTTGTCCTAATCTTAATTCTATAGAACATGTCTGGGGACGCTCTTGGGAGGCCTTGGGAAAAACGAGGTATAGAGAGGAGATTCCTGCAATAATCCATCACAACTCTACCAACCAGTCTACCACAGTTCCATTACATCTTAAGCGAAAGAGCAACACTTCGAATATTTTTTGACATGCTAAGACATTAATATTACAAATGACCAATTGATACATACCAATCGCAGGAGGGTGGAGCAGGGGCTTGATTGACTGATTGTTACAGTCACACTAAGAATTGACACGAGAGCTATTGGCGAAGGACCTCGTAATTTTGAACCACGATCAAGTGACGAGGATGACAGCTTCCACGCCAATGTGAGGACTAGGGGCCTTACACTTTCACCATCCAGCCCAGTTCTTTAGAGCCATCACGACTCAAACCACGACTCGATGGAAACAACGCCAGCGGCGAGTTCGTGACCATAACCAAACGGCTACCGTGGCCACAAGGGAAGGGGGGAAGTAGGCTTCTACGCCTGTTCTTTGAATTCAAATCGAGGGCCCCGTGCAGCTCGACCATAAGGGAGGGGGAGGGATTCGTCCCATAAACGAAAAAAAGCTATTTATTATAATAATTTTTTTAAAAACAAATTTTCATCAAAGCCATTTTGGGTTTAAGAATGAAAACTAGTATTACCGTCTGTTCAAAACGTCTAATAAACGAAGTCCTTCCACAAACAAATTTGAATCGAAATATCCAGCTAAACAAAAGCTGAAATAGTCATTTTTCTTTCACTCAGCGAATGAAAAGAAGATCCTTCGTCCATGATAACTGACCGATACGAGAAGGCCGTTCAGTTCAGTAGAGGAAGAGGGGGAGGAACAAGCTGCCCACATGGTTCAAGTGACCTGATTGGACACCTGGATGCTGAGTTCTGTCTGAGTGTAAGAGCCGGTTCATGAAAGTAATTTAGTTCCGGATACATCACCTGGAAGACACTACGGTGGGATGTTTTGAACGTAAATCAATGCTCCTGTTGAACAATCCTGTTTGGATTCGCGTCTTTTATGAAACTCATTCACATAAACACTGGATGATTAATTGCCTTGCATGGAGGATATTTTTATTTTGTTTTGAGAAATCTTACCAAAATCTAAAATCAATTACGTATTACTTATTTTATTATTATTATCGTAGTCTTTTTTTAATCACTGTTTTGCTACAAATGTCAGAAAATGGAATTAAAATTAATTTTATGAAGAAGTTATCAGGCGAACTTGCTAAAAATAATATTATTTACATACAATTTCATCGAGAATTATTTGATTTCTCTGCCAAATTCATATAAACATTTAAAAACATTTATTCGAGGAATTGGTTGTTTAGAAGTGGGGGGGGTGGGGGGTGCGTGTATTAGACTCAAGAATCATTAAGGTTTTGCTCGACAGCAAAGGTTTTTTCGCTGATACAGCATGGAAAAATGTTTCAATTGTTTTTAATTAAAGATCAACACATTGAACAACTTTAAACGGCAAATACGAGGCAAATTACCTCTCTAAATTTGATCAAATCGAATACACACACACACAATATAACATATTCTTAATCATAAACAACAAGAAATGCCAGAAAATCACTTAATGTCACTCCAGGATACATTATTGCTCATTATTATCAATAAGTTTGCCTTCGAAGATGAGTATTTATTCAGAAACACTTTGAGCTAAAAATTTATAAATTATTTATTAAATTAACTTCTCTGGAACTATTTTACACAGAGGTATCGTAAAGTTTTAAATATTACTATGGAATAACCGAGATATTTAAATAAAATTATTCCGAATGATGCAATGTGATGTAATATTGAAGTTTATTGGCGCAAGAGTCAGATGTGGCCATGCTGCGCCAAACAAAATGTAACTGTGGTCTGGAAGTGAGAAAAATTGAAAAAAGATAAAAAAAAAAAAAAAAAATTGGTTGACAAAAAGGAGGGTCGAAAACAGAAGGATCACTAGGGTATTCCGGGGGCGCGTCACCCATGTTTACCAAAGACAGTAAGCCCCATGGAAAAGAAAAAGATCAGGGTGTCTCGGGGTCATGATGCTCGTACCTACCTTATGATGGCAAGTCCCTAAAGTCCCCTGATATAATCCCCAGGGGCAAGGTTCTCGGCTATAACCCCAGACGCTGGGTACCCATTTTATTATCCTCTTACAACATGCATGTTGACGCATGTTACGACATGCATATAGTTTGACTATTCTGTCACACCCGGTCACCCCACGGGTCTAAGATTATTCCGAATATCAATTCATCCTTATGTACATAATGTTCTAAATTACAGATATTAATGTTGATCGGTTTGATTTCAGGAAGCCGTAGATTGAAGTAACCCGCTGTACTCGTATGGAGAAGATACGAGTTCAATCAGCAGATATCTAAAATGACGGTCCCTACGAAGGGTCAACAAACGCTGAAAGAAATGTATAACTCTAGATAAGAACTATGTAGAGAAGTCTTAAGAATAATAAATAAAAATAAAATTTCTATCTTGATTATTTTTAGTAATCTTTTTTAAAACTTCCAAGTTACTCCAGGACAATAATTAAAATTTTACTATACTGTGGGTTAATTCAGTCTATAGCTTCCTGAAACCAAACAAATCAACATTAATAGCCATGATTTAAAACATTATGTACATATGGATTAATTGATATTCGTAATAAATTTTATCCAAAATTTCGCAGCTAATTTCTAAAGAATAATTCAAACTTTGCGATAACCCCTCGTATGCCATGGTTTAGAGACGATAAAGAAAATGCTTTTGGTAATGAAACAAATGCACGGTAATGATCAAAGACTTCGCATTCCAAGAGAGAGCCAATTTTTTAAATGATGTTT
Source organism: Nephila pilipes (assembly GCA_019974015.1). NCBI lineage: Eukaryota > Metazoa > Arthropoda > Arachnida > Araneae > Nephilidae > Nephila > Nephila pilipes. The sequence continues at coordinate 73,735 of BMAW01012055.1, read as the reverse complement.
TCATATGCATCTATGCGAAATATCTAGGACGGCGAATCCGAACAGATGTGTGCACTTTAGGTTTAAACAGCATATCACATTCGACGGGGAGAAAAGAAAGAAAAATGCATTCTGAATGTTCCTTTTTCACAGCTGCACAAAACGTTTCACGTAGTATTTGTTAGCAACTGTAGAATAAGCAAGTACACACACACTACTTATGTTTAATACGTCAAAAGTTACTAAAGCTTTGTTTAACGAAAAACATTTCCTGACAACGCGTCTTTTCTTAGTAAAATGGCACAGAATGTACTAACAACGCTAAAATACTTCACAAACGTTTATGTATAGGTATCGTAAAGTTTTAATTATTACTAAGAAATAATCGAAATACCTAATAAAATTTATTCCGTAAATTAATTAATCCTTATATAGATATGATGTAGTAAATTACAACAATTAATGTTCATTTGTTTGGTTTCAAGAAGCCAAGTTTTGTAGATTGAAGTAACTGGAAGTATGAAGAAGATCTGCTGAGTTCTACAATGACGGCCTTCCGAAGGTCAAGACACACTGAGAGAAATGTATAACTCTGGATGACGGATGTAGTGAAGACTTGAGAATAATAATAATAAATTAAATTTCTTTCTTGGTTATTTTTAGTAATATTTAAAATTTAGTTTAGTTTAGTTTAGTTTTTATTAACGTCGCACTATAAGCAACACGAGGGCTATTGGCGACGGACCTCGTAATTTTGAACCACGGTCAAGTGACGAGGACGACACCTGAGCTGGCACCCCCCTCTCCTAACATCCACACCACGCCAACGGGAGGACTTTGGGCCCCGAACAGATTTAACGTGCATCAGCCCCGGCTACACGGCGGGTCTTTGGCGGCCAAGGATCGAACCCGCGACTGAACGAAAACCGCCAGCCGCTAATCCACGACCTTGACCACTAGGCTACCGCGGCCCCAATATTTAAAATTTACGATACCCCTGGAAAATAATTACAATTATACTGAGGGTTACTCCAATCCACGGTTTCCTGAAATCAAACCAACCAACATGAATAGCTGTAATTTACAACATTGCATGCGTAATGATCAATTAATTTGCAGAATAAATTTTATCCAATTATATCGGTTGTATCATAGTAATAGTTAAAATTTTACGCTAACCCCTTATGTACCATTTGTTTCAATTCTTATTTAGAATAAGAAATCTGGATGAGTAGTTAAAAATTCCTTTTTAAAAGCCAGAAAGATAATATCATTATTTCTTAATTTATATATAATGATAATACAGCTCGAAGTTTCTACGAAATAATAATAATGAGCAAGAAAAAAAATACAATTAATAGAGCCGAGTTTGAAAGATACAAAAAATATTTCATGTACGTATTTCAGGCTTAATTTTTGCATAACTATCTGGAGAAAAGGCAGTTAAAATGTTTGAAAAACGATTCTAAAAACATCAAAAAGGTTTTTCTTTTTACTATGATTTTTAGATAAAAGAAAAACTATTGTAAATTCTTGATAAAAAAAAATGTTTTTTTAATAATTTTTTCATTAATACGCGCATAAATTTATTCACATTATTCTTTCAACACGAACATTCGATAAAAGAATTAAAAAGAAAATATCATTCTTAAAAATTAAACCACCGTTTCTTTTTAAATATTTCTATGAGATGAACATAATGGCTTTCTCTATAACGGAAGGAATATCAAGTTCTCCAGATAATAAATATATTTCGAGTATTTTTTTTAAAATATAGTTCGTGATCATTTCCTTATTTCACTTCTATTCTCGGGAATGAAAGAATCTGCGCCCACTCCCACCTACATAGTAGAGTAACAAAGATTCTCTTTTCCGTCCCTCTCTCCCCTTTTCCCGGCCTTCCATAGCATCATTAAATTTTCCATGTTCATTTCCTAAAAAGAAATACAATTGAGTCGCTATTTAAGAAAATCGCATTTTTCCACTTCGCTATAAAAATCCACTCTATTGTAAAAATTTGATCAAATAAAATGGTACATTTTGAAAAATACAGAAAATCCATTTTTCCCTGCAACTTTTTAAAAACTTTTTAAGTGTATGTATTCTTTTCATTTCAGAATTGCGCTAAAAAATAAATAAGGCAAGAGTCAATGGAGAACAACCACTTTCAGAAATATTATACACTTTTCCTTGCGCTCCGAAATGTTTATTGTGTGATAAGATTGAAAAGGTTTTGTTAAAAAAAACCAAAGGTGAGATTTAACACTTTTTATATTATCATCAATGCATGTCTTAAATAAAATTAGATATAAAAATGTTTTATTTAGAAAAATTTTCGCGGTTGTGTAATGATAAAGAACATTTTTATTTGCAATATGTTAAAACTAAATCCCTAGTTCTATGGAATTTTATTGAACCTGAAAAGCTTCATGATTGCGATTTTCATCACCGAGATTTTTTATTCGGTATATTAGATAACACTCAATACGATGCTTTTTGATATGCTTCCAAAACGTTTTATTAAAAAAAAATCTTAATACATAGAAATTTTTAAATTAGAAGATTAGCAACTACATGTCATAAAGTCGAGGCTTTGTGGAAAATTTTGTAAAATAGAAGGTTACATTGCGAGTTAAAATGTCATCTTTTAGTGAGACAATTTATATCGCGATCATATTAAATGGGGGAACAACACAAGTGACATGATTATATAACTATCTGCATCAATCGAGCGTTTTTATATCAGAGAAACGAGTTTAAAAGTTTTCCCTCTTCTCACACATTTCTAGCAGAAAAAAAATTGCAAAAAAGATAAAGTTTTTCCTCAATAAATTAATAACGAAGGTTGGATCAACCTTCAAAAGCATATGACATGTTGAATTTAATACGCTGAGGATTGTTAACCTCACTTGAACAATAAACTCAGATTTAGGAAATTCACTGTATTTCCGAAGTAATTAATGGAAGCCAACTAAATAAAATAAAATAAAACTAGATTAACAATACAGTCAACTTTAAAAAAATATTTTTCCCCTAATGAAATGTTTTAAATAAAATTGAAATATTTTATAAAGTTTTATTCGGGAGATTTCGGGAATACTCGTTCAAAGGTTATTAGACCTCACATAGCGTTGGCGACATTTTGGGAGTACTTGAGACGTGACGCATGAAACTTAATTACTTAATAGGAAGCGCATGCTTTGTCAGAAAATGCTTTCAGTATATAAATTACTCCACGAAGTGGACACTTAGAACTCTGCATTTATTTAAAGTATTAATTAAATCATATTTTAATTACGTTTTTATAAAGGTATTCCTATAATTTTGTCGGCAAGTGGGTAATGAAATTTTTCTATTTGAAATACGTGCAACTTTTAAGGGGACTAGGACAAGTGC
>BMAW01012055.1:0-70260 GCA_019974015.1 Nephila pilipes | reverse complement strand
CCCCCCCAAATCAAATAACAAACTCAAGATTCTTTCTTTTTTGTGACATTTATATTTTAAAATTATTCGTAGTGCTAAGCCCTTTTGTGTACCTAATAATTATATTTTAAACATTTTCTTGAGCTATAAAAGTATTTTTTCAGTCAAAAAGTTTTTCTTCTCCTTTGAGTTGAATATGGACATGATTTTTCGAATATTTCATCTAGTCACTATTTAAAAAAAATTCCATAAGTATAACAAAATATTTTACTTCTTATATATAAAATAATACACAAAAATTAGTGAACCAACTATTTAAAGGATATTACTATATATTTTCTTTGAAAAAGTTATAGAAATTTGTAATTTAGTAAATCTTAATTTTTCCCTCTTTCCTGTATATTACTTAGAGAAAAAACATTTTTGGCTCCCTATATACATAAATACGTTTATAGAAGCATAAAAATTTCTGAACCATATAGCGTTATAATTTTCTTTAAAACAGTACCTAAATGCAGATATATCTCACAAATCAAGTCCATATTCAACTAAAGGGAAAATACCTTTTAAACAAAAAAAAAAATTACTTATATTTCTACAACACATAAAAAAAATCTAAGTTCTACTTTATCATTCGAAAATATATGTTACATAACAAAAACAAAAGTTATTAGGTATGGTATTCCACAATTCCTCTCATGTCATGGTACCTTTCAGTATTTCAAAAAGTAATGAATCGAGAACAAGATCAAAATTACTTCCTGACATTCAGTGAATAATTTTCAGAAAAGAGCTTTTTTAAAAAGAAAAAATCTGTTTCTAACGAGTTTAATTCAGTTGATTGACCTTTCTATTCAGTGTTATTTATCCAAACTACTTTAATCATGGATTTAAGATTGATGAGTTTCACAAAGTGAATGTGAAGAATTCCTGTGTTTTAGACAAAGAGAGCTCCTTTCCAAAAAGTATTTCTCCAGTGCGTACAATTAGATCACGTAAATTCGAGGCATTAAAAAATAACATGAAATTCTCATGTGTGAGAAAGTAATGGATCATTACCTAAACTGTTTTTCCTGAATAAAGAAGAACAATAGATGTGTACAAAGATGGTAAGACGCAAGGACAAAAAAAACAAGGAAATATGGTTGTAAGAAGAAATAAAATTAAGAAATTTGTGCAAACGGAAATGGCCACATTCCATAAAACACCCAACCAAAACCTTTTCTTAACATTCACTTCCTAAAGGCGATGAAAAAAAAAACAATACTGTTTTGGGAAAAGGCCCATTAGTTTTAAAATGCACAGCAAACTGAACTTCATGCCATTTCGAATAGAACAACAAAACATTTCGCTTGGACTAACTTACGAAGAAAGAATTTAAAAAAAGTCTTCAGTCAGTTCAAAAGAATGGAATTTTCTCGGACTAGAGATATGGCTCATCAAGATCACACAACACAAGGACCTTAAATACTTTATGTGGTTCTTGATTAGTCACTTTCATAACCGGAGAGCGGAATTTTATGAAAATGACCTTGAAAGGTCAAAATTTTGAGTAAACAAACTAAAGAGAAGCAAGTGCTTTTAAAGTCAGAGTCAAAATTTTATAAAAAAGACGAAAGTATTGTGCGACAACTCCTTTCGAGACGCAAAACATAAAGTATTGCGTATGAAAGTCTACTCACGTAATATTGTTAAATAATATTCGTGCAGTTTCTATATCACCCCAATTAAATCTTTTAGAGTAATTTTTTTCACATCTTAAGACTAGTTGATTGCTTTTTAATGTCGCACTCAGAAGCAAAACGAGGGCAGGTGATGACGGACCTCGTAATTTTCAGCCACTATCAAGTGACGAGGACGCTACCTGAGCTGGCACCTCCCTCTCCAAACTTCCACGGCTCGCCAGCGGCAGTGGCGCGGTGTGTAAGTCTGTCACATCAAATTTAGAGTCTCGACAGATTTAACGTGCATCACCTCCGTTACAAGGCGGGTCACTCGTGGCGTCTCAAACCCACGACTCGATGGAAACAACGCCGGCAGCGAATTTGCGAGTATGACCATGAGGCTATCGTGGTCATCTAGATAGAGCTGTAGTGTAATGATTTAAAAAGCAGAATGAGTATTTAAAAACTGATTAACAGAAGCAGAACCATTAATACTCTCCATTTACTAACATAAGCTACGATGTGAAATTAAATTCAAAATTAAACTTTGAAAATACGATTTAAAATATCTGAGAATTAATTTCTTAATTCTCAGATATTATTAAGATAACTTTTTTGAACAATATCATAAAAATACTATTGCTAATTATCTGAATTCATGAAAGCAAATGGATGCACACCTTTGAAAAGAGTTAGTAGTCTTAATAAATTATGCTCTCGGATCAGTGTGAATACAATATTGTTTAACTTATTATTTCAATACGTGCATTGGTATCTAATACCATTTTGAAAAGTGACTTATTTATTATGAAAAATTACAATTAGCAAGAGAGTTGTAGCGATAAATTAATCTAATTATCAGTTTTGTATACAAGTTAAATTTGAATAAAATGCCTCAGGACTACTTAGATTACTATCATAAGTTCATTAAGTTAAGAGAGAGTGTGTTCTATCATAATCATCATATAATATATATCATAAGTTCATTATGTGCTACTTATAAAAGCTATATGTCTATCTTGGACATTACGGTAGAGCAAATTCCACCGCATTTTTTTTTTTTTTTTTTTTTTTTTTTGCTATCGAAATCATAGTATTCTCGATCATCTGAGGTGTTAAAGATTTCTCTCTCACGTAACATTTCCTCAAAAAATTACTATAAAACTATCATATACACTTAACACGAATGACAAATTTTAAATATAAATTGAATAAGATGCTGTTACAATAAAGGAATAATAGTCTGTGTTTACTGCAATCAGAAGAAATGGGAATGTCCAAAACTTTTGCTAACAATTTGGATGTTGGAATCTTTGTACGAACACATCAGTGTCTTTTGAAACTCTTCAAGGTTAAAGTCATCCACATTAGCATAACTTGTACAAAAAGAATATATACGGTGTCTAATATAATTCAGCGGAAGTATTTAATGACTTAGGAATTGTTTTAAAAATAACCCACGGATTTCAAAAGATAATCACTAGATAAATATTATACAGACACATATTTATTCGGAACTTTTGTTCGGACTACAAAAAAGAATAAAAGAGCACTCAATTCTGCACGAGAGTAAAATTAAAGGTTCACTTTCAGACTACGATCCAACGTAAGAAAAAATGGGAGAATATAATCATTCAGATACTAACTGCATATATTAATACGGCACAAATTCTAAACAATAGAAATTTCAATTCAGATACCGTGAGGAGCCGATACAAAGGCAAGGAGTTTTACTCATGAATTCAGTTAAAGATACAGTTAAGCATACAGATGTTTGACTCCATCATTTTAAAAGAAACAGCTAAAACCAATATCATTACCCAGAAATCTATATTCTTTATTGATCCACAAACCCAGCAAGTATTACGTATCATTCATTACAATAAGCATTAACCGTAAAATCTGCTATTTCTCTCAGTAAAAGCCATTAAAATGGTGGATATTTCTAACGACTCTAAATCTGAGTTGATAAACTTATGAACAAATAGCACCATATTCAGAGATCAATTTACGCATATATCGAACTGAAATCAAGAAATCAATTAAAAAAAGTCCAATAAAAAAAATTTATAATTGTTCTCAAATCTCAAGAGAATATGAGAGATAGAGAAAAATGGAGGAGTTTAATGACGTAAGAGCCAGATGTGGCTATGCAGCGCCAAACAAAGTGTAACTGCGGTCTAGACGTTTAAAAAAATGGAGAAAAGATACAAATTGGTTGATAAGGAGGAGGATCGAAAGAAAGGAAGGATAACTAGGGTATTCCGGGAGTCCGTCACCCATGATTACCAAAGATAGTAAACTTGAAGGGAAGGAAAAAGATCACTAGAATTCCTCGGGGTCTTGATGCCCATCTTACCGAAAGAAGGTTCGACCTTGAAAGCATACGTAAAAAGGAGGTACATGGAAATGGTTTAAATATTGTCTTTTTCAAGTACACTATAATTCCATATAAAAGCTGATTCGTGCATAAGGCCGAGAGTACATTTTTCCCCCTCAAAAATTTATTCAAAATCCATCCGTATAAAAACCGAAACGGGGTTGTGCCGAGCGAATACGGAATATTAATTATGAATTTTTCCTCCATTTTGCATAGAAGTTTAATTCAAAACACCGAAAATGTAAACTAGTAGATTATAGTAAAATATTCTTCTTCCATTGTTATTTTTACGTGCGCATTATCTACGGAATTCTACTATTATTTCTAATATACATTTTGGTACTTTTCTGTTAACCGTGTGTGAATTCCGCCAAACATCGGATTTTTCGTTTTGGCGACGACCCAACAAACCAGTAATATAAACACTTTCGAAAATAAAACTCATTTTCATAAAAAGAATGGTCATTTCATTTAGAATTATTTTCTTCATAAACTTAAGTTATGTAAACTAAAGAGATAAATCATCAAATGTAGCACGTTTTTATCGCTTGCGCTGACGGTAATGTACCTGCATTTTTTGTGAATTTCAGCTTAGAAAAAGTTCCGAAAATTCTCGGCTTATTCACGAAAATATACGGTAAATTATTTATAATGTGGAATATATCATAAATTACTTATAAAGAAAGATAATAGAATAAATTATTTACGTATGAGAGAATACATAAACGGAAGAAACAGTTTATTTATTATAAAACTATGATGAGAGATTACAATGCATGATGTTTGCAAACAGTTCCTTCAAAATAAGAAGGATAATAATATCCATCGAGACAAACATTATTCATAATGGAAACTAGGACCACATTTCACTCTGTCACAAACGCGTAATATTACATATCCAAATTGAACTAGTGAAACAAAAATTAACGAAAGAATAAAATGCACCATCTCGTTCAGATTAGAGAAAGACTCGATAGCACAACGTTTCCTGTAAACTCTGTGGAACATTTCGGAGCGAGAATGATGACTGATGCGGATGTGGGAATACTAAGCGTCAGGACTTTAAGGGACATGTACGGCTTTTTCGTTTCTTTCGCAATGTCAGTCCGGAGTTTTGTATTTTTACAAAATGCCTGGCCTTCTCTGTAATTGAATTGATATTTTTCGTTTCTACACTTCAGTTTGTCAAGTATGAAAAAGGTTGGTTTTGACGTCGCACAAACAAGGTACACAAGGGCTACTGGTGACGGACCTCGTAATTTTGACGAGGTTCGTCACCTCGTCAAAAGTGACGTCATGGTCGCGGGCTCACAATCGGCATTGTTTTCGTCGAGTCGTGGGTTGGAACCCTGATGCCACTTAAAACCCGAAGGATAGCGGGGCTGCTGTACGTTAAATATATCGAGATCTCAATTGGTTGGTTAGTTATTTTACATCGTAGTAGAAGTAAAACGAGGGCTATTGAAAACGGACCTCGTAAATTTGAACCTCAGTCAATTGTTCAGGATAACACCCAAGTTGGTATACCCCCTCTTGATTTCCACACCACGCCAACGGGAAGACTTTAAGCCAATACAGATTTAACGTGCATCAGCCCCAGCTACACGACGGGTCTTTAACGGCGTGAGTGAGTGAATGTAAAGTTTATTGGCTCAAGAGCCAGATATGGCTATGCTGCGCCAAACAAGATTAAACTGTGGTCTAGACGTGAAGTTGAAAAAAAGGTAAAAATGGTTGACAAGAAAGAGGGTCGAAAATAGAGAAGGATCGCTAGGGTATCCCGGGAGTGCGTCACCCGTGGGTCTTTAACGGCATCAAGGCTCGAACCTACGACTCGACGAAAACCGCAGGTCGCGAGTCCGCTGCCGTGATCACTAGGCAACCGCTGCCACCAAGTCCTCCTGATGGTCTAGAGCGAAAGTTTGAAGCAAGCTCAGGTGTCATACTTATCATTTGACTGAGGTTCAAAATTACGAGGTCCTTCATCAATAGCCCTCGTGTTGCTTCTCAGTGCAACGTTAGTAAGCAATCAATCAACTTGGAAGAGAAGAATTTCATTCATCTGAATTTTAAATAAATCAGTGCGTTGAAAAAGTTAAGATAAGTTAAATAATATTCTATATAAACAGCGGTGAAAAGGATTATTGCCAAATTGTTATTATTTCCCCAATTAAAATTCATGGTCAATAACACGATAGTGAACACAAGTTTTATATAGCAATTTCAGTTAAACCTAAAAATTAGAAAATAAAACTGCTATGCAGAAAATGCCATGAAAATATATTTCTCCCATTAATTGAATAACATTAAGAAAAACTGTTTCAAAAGCGCAATGACAAATTTTAAACAAAATTGAATCAAACTTCTACGAATGAAAACAGAAATTATAAATAACGTTAAAATCTATCAACTTTTTACAAGGCAATTAGTGTGTAATTAAGGTTATACTTCATCGAGCTCAAACTTCTTTTTAAATAAAATTTTTTTTAATTATTTTTACTTCTAGTTGATTGAATTATGTGAATTCCTTCAATTTTGATGATTTCGTTTATATGTATAATTTTTTCCCCCTCCAAAACAATAATATGACTCGGAGCTATATTTAAGTGGATTATATGGATTGATTATCGAATTTTATAGCACTGGATGTTCCCAACGATTGTTTAAACTTTTAACCGAGTTAATCACAAGCATACAAAAAAATAAATAAATAAATTACAAACTATTTTGAAATCTTCTCAAACGTCTCATTTGTTTCTTTTCTAAACATTCAATATCATTTTCAGTAGTGTTTTCAGAATGAACAGCAAATCACACCATTGTTAGATGTCACAAACAACTGTAATGGCCCAAAAGCGATGTTAAGTAAATGGATAATAAATAACTGTGTTTGGCTGAGAAAACCATCTGAGGAAGAATGAATCATTAGTCTGCTCCACAGGTGTCTGGTTGTTTTTTTAAGACTAATTTAGACATATCTGTTTTCACAGGACAGGTTTTTCCAATTCATTACTTAATTGAATACAAACTATTAGACAAATATATTATTAGAGGACATTTTTTACCCATTATTTAACTGAATAAGAGTTCTATAAAACAAATATGTTATTTCAGGACATATATTTTCCTTTTCGTTAAAATTAACTGTATAATAAATCTTTTTTTGGATTAAAATAAAAAATTAAGCACTCGATTCAAAAAAAAAAAAAAAAGAGTAAAACATTGAAATAGTCAAATAGTAATATTCAAAAGATTGTGCCAACGTGTTGTGTGTGTGTGTTACACATGGTCTGTATTTAGGTCTTTTGACATAATTATTATTGGATTATTTGCATATGAACTTGCAGATTTCAATTTGTATTTATTGGTCTACATACAGTTTTACCCCCCCCCCGCCTTTTTTTCCATTCTGTTTCCCCATTTTGTGATCTAGATTTTAACAGTGTGTTTTATATTAGTTTAGTGTATTTTAATGTTTCACTATTTCTTTTTGAGTTAATGTAATTAGGCATACAAAAATTATTTGATCTTTTTTCCCCTTTCTGTTTATTATTTAACGTTTTCTACCATATAAAAACTCTCTCGATATATAAATATATGAAACTGCACAACTTTAAAAGAGATTTTATTACATAAAAAAAGGACACATTCAAGATTCAAAATATAAAAATATTTTTCTTCGCTTTGATCAAATTAACGTAATATAAAATCAACCACATTTTGAACTTAAAACTGGAAAATCGTCCTAAAATACACTTAAAACTATTCAATAAACATAAATTAGAAACAAAGTACAAATTTCTTAATTTTCGAAATTAGAAAGAAATGTAATGCATTTTATGTCTTTGTTCATACTAACGCATTTCAACAAACCATTTAGATTAACCTAAATTACTATGAATATGGATTATTTAAATATAAAATCGTCCAAAAATATACTTAGAACTATTCAATACATATGAATTAGATACAAAGTACAAATTTCTCAATTTTTGAAAATATAAAAAATGCAAAGTAGTTTATGTCATTGTTCATACTAACGCATTTCAATAAACATTTAAATTAACATAAATGATTATGAATGTGTATTATTTAAATATAAAATTCGAAATTAAAATAAGAATAAAGAAAATACTAGAACCAATACTCAAGAAAATTAATAAATGAGAAAATAAGTCAACACCGACACACACAAAAATCTTAAATACAGTCACAAAAGAATTAAATTAAAATTTACAAAGAAATATAGTTTATTAAAACTAAGAAAGCATTCTTTCGTACTTGAAATAACAATTGATAAGTTAATCTCATTGATCACGAGGTCTCCAACATAACTTTAATTAGAATCGAATTGACAAACTATAATTAAATTCAAATAGTGAAGAGTTTTTAAGATAAACGTTTAAATGCAAAATACAGTGCGGAGTGCGGAGAGAAGTAACAAAAATATCATGGTAAAAGAATTTTAATTAAGTACACGACAAAAGCTGTATTATATAACGAGTTAATGGTTTTTAACTTATCAAAATATGTAAGTCGCAACTGAAACATTAACATCTAACAAAAAAAATCATCTTAAAAGAATTTCAAATTCAATTAATTTCGTTATTTTCTAACATTAGACAATCATTTTTAAAAGATTTAAATAATGAAGAAACACGAATTTTGAAACAAAAAAAAAATAGTAAAGTTTAAAATCTTATAAAAGGCTTAATTTTAGAACAAGAACCATGAAGGGGGGGGGGGGCGCTAGTTTGATTAAAAAATTACGAAAAGGAATTTTTAACCTGGAGACTAGTTTTTCTATAACGATAGATACAAAGCTAACGGAATATGTTTAGATTCAATGAACCATGGTAATGAAGGTCCGATCAAAAATATAAAAAATTCCGGCTATAATAAGCAATTCCTAGATTTTCTTGATGTAATTTAATTTAATTTTTCCTCACAGATTTTGGTAGAACTAATATATATGCATATATTTAAGACAGGTGAAATATAACAGTTCTCTATCAAAGATATTTTATAAGAAACTAAACAAGAGATAAATTAATGAAAACGTAAATTAATCATAAACATAATAACGCATACAGTGTTTACTGCAATAAAACTAGAAACATAGTATAAATTACAAATATTCCGTAAGACCGTAAGGTTTAATTATTACTAAGAAATAACCGAGAAAACTGAATAAACTTTATTCTGGGTATTAAATGATCCTTATGTACATAATGGGGTAGATTACAGCTACTATAATGTTTGATTTCAAGAAATCATAGATTGGAGATTTCATTCCGCCGAGTTCTACAATGACGGCCTTCGAAAAATCGAGAAATGCTGGGGGAAATTAACTATTCATGGTAACTATGTAGTAAAGTCTTAAGTATAATAAATAAAAAGTAAGTTTCTATCTGGATTAACTTTAGCAATAATTAAAACTTTATCCTTGTGAAGGGTTACTTAAATCTACGGGTACCTGAAATCAAAGAAATGAACATTAATAACTGCTATTTGTAAAAGTATGTGCAAAAGAATTAATATGCAGAATATATTTTACCCAGAAAGCTCGGTTATTTCTTAGTAATAATCAAAACTTTACGATACACTATTGTATGTGGTTAAGACGTCAAAAGCATGTCTTAAATATAGGATGGAAATTTTAAAATAATCCTGGAATAAAATATATAATTATTTCACGACTTCAAGTTACCGAATTCGTATTATTTTATTAATCAGTGAATCTATTTTAAAACTGAACGTCACTTATTTATCTTACAGAGTAATAACATATTTAATTACATGGAAGTTGAATTCAAGAATTAATTGCGCAACAAACAGTTCCACAGAAACAGATGTTGGGAACTGGCATCTGCTGCCCATGTGTCATAAACAAGAAATTTTCTAACTCTTAAAACTTGTCATAAATCTTCATCGATTGACTCCTTCTGATTATCCTAAACAAAACTGCACTTTGGATCATAAGTCACATCTCCTTATCTCGCATGTCATACAATCAGCACATGCGCAATGAATGTACAGACGGCAAGGCGTTATCTAATCTAACAAATGTGATTCTGAAATAAAAATCAGTTTTCGATCTGTCTCACACACACTCTCAAAAAGCCAGAAACCTAATTTCTTATCGGCTAACTTCTAACGAGAGTTCAGAGAATTTTGCATCTCTTTCATGGCGGGTTCTAGAAAGTAGCTTCATTATCAGCTTAGATATTTAAGAAATGGATGAGGGAAAAGAATTCTTACTCTGAAGAAAACGAATATTTTGAACAAAAAAGCACGTAAGTTAAGAAATTTCGAAAAATTAAATAAAAAAGTATTAAAAAGATCATAACTGGTTTAATTTTTCCCTCTTAAAACGGAATTTGGGCTTATCAAAGATAGTGTCAAATAAAAATTCATTATACGAATGGTTTCGGGTTTCGGTCATTCTATAGTACTTAATAATATATTCCACGTCTTTTTAAAACTAATTACACACACACACACACATATATATATATATATATATATATATATATATATATATATATATATAAAAATATTTAAAAAAATTAAGTTTCTAATTGCTCTAAGCTCACTCACAATACCGAAATTCTACCATAAAATTAACGGTTTATATAAAACACCAAGTTAAATTTTCAAACTTTTTTCCTAGATATATATTAAAAATACAGTTATTATTTAAAATTAACAATTGTTCAATCAGGGTTAACTCAAAGTTCGAAACAGGGTAGGGTGTAGAAGTTGAAAAAAGAAGCTAAGCCTTTTGTAAAGGCGCAAAAAAGTTCAATGTAGAATGAAATTTTAAAAAACCTCTTAATTATTCAGAAGTAATTTTTCACTTGGGAAACAATTTCAACACGTAATCTATGGAAATTTTTTAAATAGTTTCGGAATTAATGATTGATACATGAATAAAAAGGAACAAAGGACGTTGATTGAAATTCAAAAGACAGGCTATGCTTCTTCCAAATTTCCAGTAAAAAAGATGTGGTCATAGGATCGCGAACTCGTGGCCGACGTTGTTCTTTTCGAGTCGTGTCTTCAAGTCCTGATGCCATGAAAAACCTCCGCGTGGAGGGCTAATGCACGTTAAATCTGACGAGACTCCAAGTTCCCCCGTTGGAGCGGTGTAGAAGTTTGGATAAGGGGATACCAGTTCGAATGTCTTCCTCATCACATGACGGAAGTTCAAAATTGAGAAATCCGTCACCAATAGCTCTCATGTTGCTTCTAAGTGTGACGTTAATAATAAATAGAACAATCAATAAAGCTGTGTTAAGCTAAATTAATAGAACAATCAATAAAGCTGTGTTAAGCTAAATTAATAGAACAATCAATAAAGCTGTAAAACATTGTCGCTGAACAGGATGAACACTTTCAGTAATCTGAGGCATCGTTATTTTTCAATTATTAACGTTTATTTCAAATAGGATCAAAAACAAATATTTTTTCATCATAAAAGTTCAGGCTCGAATAGAGAAAAACAAATTCGAAACAGATTAATATTATTTTTTTAATAATCTCCAAAATACGAGTAAGAGAAATATTATTTTAAATAAATTATTCATACATAAGTGACGATTCAATAATTCTTTTCTCCAGAATTTTTTTGATAATATCTACCCAGCACATACAAACATCTAAAAACAAAATCTCTTAAAATAAATACGAAGTATAAAAATTATCAAATCATTTCATTATTATTTTTACTACATAAGAAGTTCTTCAAATATGTTATTACTATTTTTTGCACTTTAACAAGTACAGCACAGTTTACAGTTCATCATTCCTCAAAACCTTTAAAAAATCAATATTTGTTTTTAAAAAAAATTAATATGATCGGATATATACATATTTCCAAAGACAAAAAAAAAATCATGCTAATGTTATTCTTTCTCTAGACAAATACAGACAATATTGGTAAAATTCTCTTCAATGAGGTTAAATGAAGAGAATTTTTTTACTCGTACCTAAAAAGCTATAGATGAATATCATCAGATAAGATAAATATTCAAATACGAAGAGAAAAAATGAACATAAAATTTTAATATAAAAAGAGGGAGGAATATTATCGAGACAAAGTTAACACAGTGCGTTAAGAAATTATATGCAAATATTAAGCGTGTGAGTTTAAAATGGATAGGGAAATACTTTCTGTACTAATTGCAACTTTAAAAATTAATCTAAATTTTATTCAGAACTATACATTTTTCAAAAAATTGAATAAAACGTCTGTTAAAAAAATTATAAGACCACTTGAGAAAATTAGCGTATTATACGGCACATCCGAATCATTATAAAACGCATGCGTTTATAATGATTCTGGTGTGTGTGACGTAATTTTTTATTCTGAATGAGTATCTTATGAACGCATTTCCTGCGAAACAACATTGCTGATTTTGAATATGTTATTCACGATTTATTTGAAGATACCGCGGGGCAAAGAGTTATCTGAGGGCGAAGTGAGAAAATTTTTATTTTAAAAGGGCACTGGTCAATCGGAAAGAGAAATAGCTAGGTTTATGCGGCTTTCTAAAGCTACCAATTCACAATATAATAATTAGAAAAGATTATTCAAACAAAATATAGCGATCTGGACGAAAAATAATTTCGACAGAATGAGATGATCGACAAATATTACGACTATTTAATTAAAAAGGGTCTTCCGACTCGTAAAATTTCGGAACGTTTCCGCAAAAAAAAACTTCACATGTTGGTTTGGAAAAGTCTTAAATCGAATACTAATAAAATGTATGGAAATGAAGAAAACACCGAAGTTATTGAAGCATCATCGAGAAGGAAGACTGAAATGGGCTAAAAATGTCATGTCATAGAATGATGTGTGGAACTAAATTATATTTCCTGGTGATGGTTTCGATGGTTACATATACTACTGGCATGGCTTGAGGAAGAAATAGAAAGAAAGTAAAATGGTTTGAGGAGACTTTAGTGTGTGTCATGATGGACTGTGCGATTTACTAGAGAAAATTTCAGGACGTATGGACTCTACACAATATCAATCTCTGCTACATAATCATCTGATCCCGTTTGGGCCTGTATTAAGTGGTGCTAACAGGCTGTTTGAGCAGGGCAATGCTCCTTGCCACACATCTAAATCCACCCAGGAATAGTTTTAAAAAGGAAATGTTTGTCATGGCTGAATCGAAGTCCAAATTTGAGCCCCGAGGAAACCTTTGGGATATATTAGGTCACAAAATATATGCTAATAATAAACAGTTTTCATCAGCCTTGAGCTGGATGTAGACAAAAAAAAAATGGTCCAATACTTCTGAAATTGATCTTAGCCATTTCAAAAAAATATAAAAATATAGTGTTTGAAGCTATCAGGTAAAATAGAGGACCAATATATCATATTAATTATCATACTCTGTTTTGATTTTAGACAAGTAGTTTTATGATTTTTTTAAGTGATTTTTATTTATTTCCAATATTTTTGTTAACTTTATGATTTATTACATCATTCAAAATTATTGAAATCTAATTATAAATATGTTGTAATATATTTCACTTGTTTAAATCATATTTGTAGCCTTTATTTCATAATTTCCAACATTAAATTCTCTTATAATTTCTTAACGGACTGTAATAATATTTGCCATTATAAATGGAGCATACTTTTTAACTTACAATGTGAGTCGAACATTTTTTTTTCTTTTGTGGATCATGTCTGAGAATACTTTTTATTTCAAAATAATTTAACGATCAGTTTATTTATTAAATGTTTATCCTCATTCCGCATCATTTAATTGTCCAAATAAGCATTATATTTCAACGCGTATGGTTCAACACGAATGCACAGATTAATTGAAAATGTTACACTCTTCTAAAATAAATATCCAGACAATAATCCAACTCTGTTCCCGAACGAGCCCACATTTTGTTGTTTAAACTGAACACATACCACAAAAGACCTTTCACAGGGGTTATGCGTGAAAGACCCTAACTATCAGATATCAAAATCTCTTTCAACGAGTACAACTTAAACAAGATAACATCACCTTTAATGAAATGCTTCTACACTCAAATAATATTCTTATGATTATATTTGTTTTTCTTTTCTCTGAGTAAATTGGATGTGTACATACTAACCAATTCTAGCTATTTATCTTTGAGATTCGTATTTTTTTTTTCTCCTGACATTTCAACTCTTGAGATGTCTGTTGATTGAGAAAGATAAGTCCACAACTTAATTAGTAGCCTATCAACACTTACTACTGAATAGTTAACTTATTTAATAATAGAATTAAACTCACGATAAATGTGCTAGATGAAAATGTATTATAAGCTAACATCAAGACTATAGAGATAGCGATATTGGCGAACCAGTTAGCCGGTAAATTGACAATTTAAACCTCAAACTGTTACCGATAATTCTACATTGATTTTACCAGTAATTCGGTATACCATTGTTCGGTATACATTCGTTGGGTCGTGCTATTACTTGTTTTAATAAATTGATTGATTGTTTGTTTACGTTGCACTTAGAAGCAACACGAGTGCTAGTGGCGACGGACTTCGGAATTTTGAACCTCGGTCAGACGAGCTCGGCTGGCAATTTCAAGCAAATATGATAAATAGTTTCAGACAAATTCGACGCGCAAACTAAATTTTTTTTTGCTTCAAGAAAAATGAAGCTTACGGTGAAAAATAACAACAAAAAATTAATGCGATTTAGGTTTTTCTCGATATCTCCAGAAGTTTTGGCAGTATCGTTACACTTTGGGTACCAAAATGTTCAACAAAGATGGGGCTCTTAAAACACATACATATATATATTCATTCAAAAAAAAATCGAAAATTTTGAAGTTTAAAGGATCCAGAGACCCCTTAATAAAATCATAAAAATATAACTGGAAAATTTTCAACAGGAAAATAGTGTATACAATTCTTTAATATTTATTCAACCAATAAGTGGGAAATATAAAAGAGCTATTATTTTGTGCGAAAATTATATCATAATTAAGAAACAAAAGAGTTTATTAGTTATATTTCTTACGTGGTTGTTTTTTAAAACATGCTGACAGTTGATTACATATTTAATAATATATTTTTAAAATGTTCATTATGAAAAAGCATTTTTGAATAAGTATTACTTATCATTTGCTTTAAAGTTGCTGATTAGATTTAAATTTTTTGACAAGGTTATTCAATAAGTCCTCAGAAAAAGATAGAAAAACAAATTATTTTAGGTATATTTTTTTCCAACATAATCTACTTTTCGCTCTATACACTTTTCCAAGCGTTTCTCCAAAATTTTAAAGCCATCTAAAAGTAAAATTTCGGAAGGTCTTCAAAACAGGCATTTGTTTGGGCCATGACCTCTTCATTTGACGTGAACTGTTGCCAGCTGAGTCTTTTTTTTTTTTTTAAGTTTAAAAATATTTTTAAAAAAAGTCACTGGGGGCCAAATATGCGATGAATACAGTGGATATTGTAATAATTCGAACTTTAAATCCCATGATTTTTAGCCATCGAAACTGCACCTGCGCTTTGTCTTGATGGAAGAGGATCTTTTTCTTTTTCAAATAAAAACGGGTTTTTTTTTCCTTGATTTCTTCTCTCAACCTGTGCAAAAACGAAAGATAATACTCAATAATTATTGTTTTTGCTTTTTTCAAGAAATTGGTTAAGATGATTCTGTGTGCATCCCAAAAAAACGGGCATCACCTTGCCGGCCGATTTCACCGTCTTTGTTTTCTTCGGAGCCCATTCGCCTTCAAAAGCCAGCTGTTTGGACATTTCTTTTGTTTCTGGAGTGTAGTAAAGTATCCACGTTTCGTTCACAATTATGTATCGAAGCAGAAAATAGTCAGGATTGTGACGTAAAAGCGCCAAAATAGCCTCAGGGTCGACCACACGATTGCGTTTATTTTTCTACTGGGAGCAAACGCGGCACCCATCTTGCCAAAAAAATTTACATACCCTTGAGGACTTAGTAATAATTTGAATTGCATAAAATTACAATTTCTTCACAACCAAAATTAAACGGGGTTACGTAAATTAGAAGATTAAAAGCGCAATGGATTGGATTAGAGATAGTGATACATAAATGAAATAGAAATGAAAGGAAAATGAAGGGGTATGGAGGATAATGACAGGCTCATAGTTATTAGTGAACTGGATTGAAGTATCGTAATTCCTCTTTTGGACTGAAGTGATTCATAATCTAAGTACAAAGATACGAAGCTACTTTAGTGAAAATTGTTGGAATCAAAACGAATGATTTAGTAGCGAGTGAATGAATGTAAAGGTTATTGGTGCAAGAGCTAGATGTGGCTATGCTGCGCCAAACAAGATTTAACTGTGGTATGGACGTGAAATATTTTTTTAAAAAAGGCAAAAATTGGTTAACAAGAAGGAGGATCGAAAATAGAGAAGGATCACTAGGGTATTCCGGGGACGCGTCACTCGTGCTTACCAAAGACATGGGAAAAGAAACACGGTAAACCTCATGGAAAATAAAAAGATAACTAGAGTGCCTCGAGGTCATGATACTCAAACTAACCAAAAGAAGGCAAGTCCCTGAGGTCCCCTGATATAATACCCAGGGGAAAAATGCCCGACTATACCCCCAAACACTGGGTACCCATTATGCATGAGCTACAGTGGGACTATTCTTTCATACCCGGTCACCACACGGTCCGAATAATTTGATAAGCTAAGACTTAATTTTTAAATCATAATTTAGAATGGACAAGTGAAATGGGATTCGAGGGAAAGCGACCTTATCTATTATTCAGTGATTAATAAAGTATTTTATTTTGCTCTCACGTATCTTCAATTGGAGTCCAGTAATTATTGACTAATTAATTAGACGGAGACAGAGAGATGATGATGATAATAGAATTAAATAATGAAGGACGGTCGTCACATGTTGATATAATATAATTTATTTCATTATACTTTTGTCACAATATATAAGACTCAAAATGTCTTACATTATTAAGAATTGTAATTTTATATTCACAGTTAAAAGAATTAACGTTAATTTATCGTCATACTAATTTGTTCGGAAATTTTACCGAATAACTGGTAATAGAAAAAAAGTCAGTAAATTTGCATTCACTAATCAAGACAATGGTTTATCTTTAATTTTTGAGTAAAAAGACGAAAAAAGTTTTCCAAAAGCGCTCACGAACGGTGTATGTGTATATCTCAACAATTCTTTCTCTTTCTCAACGTCAAAATGGTATTTTAAAAATATTCCCGTGACATATTCTTCTTATTTTGCGTTTTGGGTGTTTCTTCTTTCCTCACATTCAGATCCTCCTGTGACTTAATTTAAGGCTTTTTAATAAGTGACACGCACTCATTTAAAAATGAGCATTTGCATTCATAAATATGCAAGATGAAACACACGTTCCCTTTGAATCCAATTAACTAAGGCCGAACAGTATAAAAACTACTGTCAAGAATTAATCGTTCCTAAAATCTCAAGTAGCAGTCAGCATAATTATTTTTTTTTTTTTTTTTTTTTTTTTTTGCGGTTGTGGTACATCAGCATTTTTGTATAGCTCACTCTCCTTGCCACTTAAAGGCGTAATTTTCCTTCTTATTGAAAATCCATCTAAGTATTAGCAAAACGAATTCGACTGCATGACGAGAATTTAGATAAATTGTTCCTCGAAGTAAATGAAATATTTAATTTACACGAAATTATTTTTAACACATCATTAATAAAACATGTTACACAAGCGATAATGTTACGTACTGGATCCTTATATATAATATATAATTTCGATTAATTAAATTAACTCAACATGTGCGCGCAAAATTTTATACTGTAATAACCACTTCTTATTAATTACGCATCACGGTAGATTTTATTGTTCGGGTGTCTTGCATAATTAGGCACATTTTTCTTGAATGGATTTTATGCTAAATTTTAAGACCATCGACACAAACTATATAACGATCAATTATAAAAATTCAATAACTGTTCACAGTGAAGTGCACTAGCCAATAAAAATAAAAGTTAACTCACGATAAGAGTAATATCAGTAACGCTATAAAAATGCTCCCTGCTTTTAACGAATTCCCGCGGTTTTGTATTCGATAACGAACTTCCGTCAACTAAAATATCCAATATTTACTGAACTTTGCTACGTTCGGATAATCTTTACAAACTTGCCCACCATAACGATAAAACAAACATTCATTCATTAACAGCTGAGTGTAAAGTATATGGACAGGACAGCCATCCCTGAAGAGACCCCAAGTGTCTACAAGAGCGTTACGTTAGACACTATTATCTAATATAAACATTAGAAATTTAAGCCATGCATTCAGTGCCTTGTCACTCTTTATTAAAATAAACAAGACACATGACAGAATATACTGATACGTTTTTCAAACAAATAACAGTAACGCAGGTTTAACGGACCCAAACGAGAGGATATTTTTTTGTTTCTTATTTTACAATACAACAAAAGAAATTCATTTAGTTCCCCCCCCCTCCCAAAAAAAATTCATTCTTAATTAAAAAAAAATTTAAGCTTATTTATAAAGCAACATCTCCTTATCTCAACTTTTAAATGCAACTTTTTTTTTTTAAGGTTTACAAGAATCCACCTTGGTTTGGTTTTTATTAACGTCGCACAAGAAGTAGTACGAGGGTTATTGGAGATGGACCTCTTAGTCTGGTACCTAGATCAATTGACAAGGACGACACCTGAGATGGCATCTCCCTTTCCTAACTTCCCCACCACGCCACAAGGTTCAGGATATATCAATGTTCAGTAATCATTCACAAAATCAGTGGTTTCGAGAAATATAGAAAAACATAGTAATAAGTTTTACCACGTAAATTTTGTCATTTTAAATCTAAAAATCTAAATTTTCGATTAAACATTAAACTAAAATGCCAAATAAACATTTGATTTAAAATCAACTTGATTATAAATATAAAAACAAGTACTTGAAAATGGATTCTTTTTAATTTCAGCTAATATATTTGTAAAGAGATGCCGGGTGATTAGTCAATAAATGTCAATCCATTTACGGATGATGGAATCTCAGTGGAAAGTTCCCGCGTTTTCCAATAAGGTGACATGTCAAACAGTATATCAGAGCACGTCTACCTATTTGGCGATAACAGTAAATACTTAATACCGCTCAAGAGTAAATCTTTTTACTTCAAACATATCAGATATCGAAAATATCGGAAGTAATAAAGCTCCACACTACATCCACGTCTCTGACATTTAAGTAAGTATATTTTTACATCAAGTGGACACTTTAAGTAAACAGTTCGACAGTTATCTAGTCCAAAACGCCTAACGCTTAGCTACCCACCTTTGTTAGCGAAGACAGTTGGGGATGACATTTGACGAGTTCGGGAAACTTTTACCAATTTAAAATTTATCAGACAGGTTGCTGTTTGGCCATCAAGATAAGCAAACGGAGAAGTTTCTCTAACAGTAGTTTAAATATACATTGGGGAGAAAGAGTGAGATCCTATCTGTCTCTTTTTCCACTAACTTGAAGCGTTTTTCGTGCAAATATTTACCGAAGACATACCCTCAAGATTTTATTTGCACGGAAATTGCCAACTTTCCGTTCTCGAAAACAACTATACTTTCCAGTGACAGTCGAAAGCAATCAAATGTCCCATTTTAAAGCTTTAACGGTATTCGCTTCGGTAAAGCAATACATCCAAGATCACCTAATACTTTCGAAAAGTTACTCAATATTCAACCAACGAGAGCCAGCTCTTAACAACAGTTGGCGGGTTGAGAGCTAAAAATAGCCATTGTTATTTTGCACGCACGATTCCCATCAGCAATCTGCTTACAATATCGTATTCTCAGGCATCTTGTTTATTTAGTAGTATACTATGTCATGAATGAAATTTGATCAATAATCATTAGTATCAAATTGAAATGTGCAACATTTAAGAATCTGCTTCTCTCTCCGGGATTGGCTTTACAAATTTAAAAAAAAAAACACTTTTTCAAAGAATTTAAGAATAAAAGAACAAAAATACACGAATTTCATTAAAACACATAATTTTAAAAACCCTTCAACACCGCAATAGATGCTGATGCCATATTGATATCATTTAGTTTAATAACAGCTTAGCAAAAATAATTCAAATGATGCGTAGAAACACATCGCGTAGAAAAATAGATTTCAATCATATACAGAAACACGAATCATTAGTTGAGAATTTTTGCAAAGAAAAGCCAGAAACGAGTGAAAAACCTGGTTTGCATAGCGTTGATAGAATATAACTTTTTATCCGATTTCTAGAGTTTGTAACCATCGGATTCTTCTATATGCCAAAGGGGGAGGGGGAATGTACTCAGATACGCAAGCAGTTTCAAAAAAAAATTGTTTCATAAAACAAAAATGTATGCATGAGCTTGAATTAACCGAAATCCACATCACTCAACATTTAAATAGAATTACAATATTCCCCCGGGATGCTGAAGAATTTCCAAAAACAATGCATTCACACAGCAAAATCTCAGAACAATTCGATAAAATAACTACAGTACAAGCAAATAAAGTGTCAAATGCGTGAAATAGCTAAAACTACAACAAATGTACTGCTTTGTATTCATAGCCTACATTATTCCATTGCAGCAGAAGGCATAAAATAAATTTTCCGTAACTTTTCATTCTGTGCAAAAACGCTGGATTATTAGAAGGGCCGTAAAGATGAAGAGGCGGATTATAGAGGGAGTACTGTATTTTCCGCAAATTAAAATGAAAATAAAAATAATAAAGAATTTAGTTGACGTCAAATGTCAAGTATGATTTATCTTTAGTTTTCGGTCATTTCAAGCATTGAATTATTCCTATTGAAACACATAACGTCCCTAACCCCTACCCATTTCGCTTGTTGTAATAATTTAATTTTCAGCATGAACACTTAAGAAAAGGTTTTATGTTACCAGCGAACGATAACAGTTTACAAAAACCGCGCCACAACACATATCAGATAACCAAAAAATTCCCCCAAGACTGCCATTTAGACTTTTTAAAAGCGTACCTTTGAAGCACTTAAAAATCATTTCATAATTAGATACTACTGCCTATAAAAGCAAGCGAAATAGGTTCCGGGTTGATAAATGGATTGCAGTTGAAAAAGAAAAAAGCGACGGAACACATTTAAGGAACTAAAGAAAAAGAAGGAAAAAAAGGCATTGGCGAGGCCAGCACATAAAAAATGAAAACCAGGACAATTTATAACCTTTGTCATAAATTTTATTAATAACATAAAAATTTACGATTTATTTTTGATCTTTGCTATTGATATATGAAATCCTTCGACGGGAGCTGGACTTGAGGCTAGATTTTTTCATTGTAGCTAGAATAATATTTTAAAGATAAAGTCAATCCAAATGATAGACAGAAAATTTCTTTTATTTTGCATCATGGAAATTTTTAGGAAGCTTTCTGAGACATGCTTGTTGAATACTTCTATAATAAAAAAAGATGAATATTTATTATGATTATACTTTTAGTCAATCACTCTACAATTGAAGTTTCCATTGCCTGCGGAACGATATTTAAAATAAATAATTTTAAAAATATAGCGGCATTTAATCGCACATACACACTACAGTAATTAGAAAAAATATTTTTTGAAACAAAATAAAGCGCTTAATTCGACTTAGATCCGAAAAAAAGAATTATTAGATTCGAAAAGCGATACGGAAAACCTTGGCGAAATTTTTGATTTTTTGAATTATTTAAATCTGACCTTATGAGATAAGAACGTTATTTATACTGTTTTTTAAAGTGCAAGTGAAGTTTGTAGCTGCTGCGGAAAAACTCAATTCGTGGTTGCCGTGCGTAAGCTGGTAATTACAAAGCTTCGTATAAAGCTAACGGAATGAGTAAGTCTAGAGTGAATTCACAGCCGGATGAGATTTCAGCTGCTAACGGGAACATTTACTACAACAGCCACAAAGAATGGATTAGGAAGCCATTTACATATAACGTAGAATCCTAGACGGAATCGACAGATTCAGATGTTGAATCTATAATTGAACTGTCGAGTGACACTACTCAAAGACATGTACGAGGGAAAACCACGGATGAATTTTTGTCCGTCAAGTCGTCTAAAGCACCCAGTTTTAGCAGAAAATGCTGTAAAAGTCCTGATGCTCTTTTTATTACGACCTATATGTGTGAAGCCCGATTTTCAAAACTGGTTTTCCTAAAAAGTAACAACAGAAACAGATTGGTATTCGAACGAAATCTGAGAATTGTCTTTTCCTCCAAACGAGAAGTTTTTATTTAAGCAAGAAACAACTTCACACTTCTCATCAATAATTTAATCTAATTAAAATTTTCTTTCTGCATTTATTTTTCATAATTTCAGATACGCAATTACTTAAATACAAGATAATTATATTAACGTCTAAATGCTTTATTTTACCTAAAAATCTCAAAATACGCAGAAAGTTTTTAGTGGATCACAAAAAAAAATCTTAAAAATAGCCGAGTCACGCAAAAAAAATTTGGGAAACATTGCGTTCGAACAAAATAATCGGTTGTTGGCCAGTAACCTCGAAATTACAAGATTTTATTTAACTTGCTATTTTCAAATGTATGCATGTCTTTTCAGTAGTACATTTGTACTAGAATTTTAACCCACTACCTATCATCCCAACGAGTTGAAATTCTGCATACACATTCAACTCCGATAACAATACAACACTATGGTATGCACAAGCAGTCATTGACTCGGAGGAGGGGGCCTTACACTCCACAATGCAGAAAAATGTTTTCTCGGGGCTCTTATCTCTCCCCCCTCCCCGGTCTGACAGGAAATACTTTTGTGAAACTGAACGTTGGATCTGCGCTTGTCCAGATGTGAATTGAAATCATGAGAATAGAAAATTTACTTTAAAAATTTAAAGCGAGCAATAGCGATCACTTTTTAAAAGAAATACGTGAAAAGTGAGGTTTTAAAAGAGCAAGTTAATGTATGTTTTAAGGGATTATGTTAAAGGTTTTTAAAAGACTAGGATTATTATTCTACAAGAATAGAGATTTTAAATTATAGTTTTTCAGTGCCTCGTGCATTTAAATTGAGTTCAGACACTGTGAAAGCGTTCAGATAAAAGGTGGAAATGGAGTTTACTCGATTTTACAAAAAAAAAAAAAAAAAAAATTAATTCAAATTAAAGTTTATATAATGATTTTCGGGTGAATATACTTAACGTCCGACCGAGTTTAAATTTTACACACACGCATAGCTTACTTAATTGCTTTTTCTTGTCATCGATTTCCAGACAAAAAAGAATTAAATAAATACCAGTTTAAAAAATTATACAGCTTTTATTTAAAGATCAACTAAAAGACACAACAAATTTTTTAATGGCATGATTACAAAATGTTCAATAAATAATGTTTACCCATAAAATATTGCATAATTTATAAAAGCTTGAGGCGTTAATACTTCTTCTCTGATCTCATACATAAATTAATACTTAATTTATTGATAACTCAGGTATATTAGTTAAGCGCCTCAAGGTTTCATAAATTATGTATTATTTTACGTCCAAAAAAATTATTTTTATACCTTTACTTCCACCTTTAAGTAAAAGCTTGATCTAAAAAAAAAATTTGCGTGTATTTTTCTGATGTCACATAAAGAAATCGAAGCTTGAAATGAAACCTCCCTCTTCGAATTTCCACAACAAGCCAAGTAAATACTTTGGTTCCATACGGTTTATTTAATAGGCTGTTTGGCAAGTAAATTAATGAGGGATCTAGCGAATAATCTCGCTATTTTGAGCCTTAATCAGATGATGAGGACGGTAGCTGGCACCTTATTTTGGCTTTCAACACTACGCAACGTGAGATCCTTCAAGCTCTGTTAACCATACAACAGTGGTCATTAATTGTACTCGAATACTTTGGTAGAATCGATACAAGAATTCACGATCATACAGCCGCTAATCTATGACTCTTCCACTAGGCTACCACAACCTTGTTTAAAATAACACGAATCTGAAATTTGTAGCACTTTACTATCTAAATAATATAAGAGGGGAATATGTTTTCCATTCTTAACTTATAGAAATCAATCTGTTATCAGACAATAAAATAATTATGTTAAAGCAGCTGACCGATATCGATCGCTTTTTTAGGCGGGTACTTGTCGAGAAAATATTTAATGTTAGAAAGTAAAAGTACATTAGGTGCAATCCGTAACTCAGTGACTAATACTGCATATTATTTGCATCAAAAAAATGTTAAGAAACTTTTTAAAAATGTTTAAAGGTTATTTAAATTTAAATTTTTAAAAAATTAATATTTAATATTAATTTCAATTAACAAAAACGGAACTGATTTTTAATAGTTCATGTTTCTTTTTCAAAATTATCACTTTATAATACGGATCCATTTCAACGAAATTTTATATAAATCGCATGAAAATTGTGGTCCAGGGTCTTTTAAACATCTTAATCATCGTTACAATGGGTGTTTCAGATTCAGCTAATATTACGAATATCTGAAAACACGAAAAAAATACGATTTCTATGGCGTATTATTGAAATAGAAAATATATAAAACCAAAAAAACTTTCAAGTACTAGCCAAATTACAAATAGACGCTCTAAATCAAGTACATATGCATTCAATGCTAAAAGATCTGAAGCTAATTATGGCCGTAAAAGAATAAAAGAAATTTGTTTCAGCAGGCAGCATGGAAACAACTCTAGGGAGAGAGAAAAAATCAACATATGGTGCCAGATATAAAGTTTCTCACTCAATGCAATCTTCTATTTTTTTTTTCTTTCATAAAACATCCTGTCCATTAACTTGCGATTACGAAAGTACAACTCGTCTTTCCCAGAAAATTAAAGCATACGAAACATTATTTTTTGTCAGTCTAAGTTAATTACAAACATGACTATTCCTTTTTTTTTTTTAACCAAAAAATCTAAAGCGCAATTCTTCTGTTTCTTATGTCAATTGCATTTCTAGGTATTCACAAAAAACAATAACAAAAAGCCTACAAAAGAACAACCGAACCAGAAAGGCTAGGGAAAAAACATCCCTTTAACAAAGAAAGTTTATCATTTCCTTTCTGCAGCCATTATATAATTCATGAAAATTTTTCTAGATAATAATGCTTACATTATCCCTCAAACTTCAAACAAATTTTACAAACATATTTGCTGAACTTCTGAAAAAAAATAAACCTTTGGATAAAAACATTTGTTTTTTAATACGAATAATATTTTACATTCAATGAATCAACCATCTAGCGTAATTAAAACTTGTGTCTTGGTTAGTGGGAAAATATGAATATATAACATTATTCATAACATAGATCTAGAGTCTAGTATCCGTATTGGTAATACCAGAGCTACATGCGTGAACAAGAATAACATACTTTAACCATAAATATGCTTTACGTTGAGTTTTCATCTTTATCACAGAATGATGTCAACAAACAATTCGTTTATAAATTGAAAACCATCAGTAACAATGAAATAATCTTCAATTGCTAAAATTTAGGAGCATATGTTTTATTAATCAATGAACAATGACTTTCCAACTGACTGAAAAAAATATCTTTATCCGCTGTAAATTTTGGAGGGAAAAAATTCTTTTGAAGACAGAGAACTCAATTTCATCAAAATCTATGAAGTGCCTCTGAAAGGTAGGAACATGGGAAAATTTAATATCAATTGTTATAACCTACAGTTAGTTTAATAGCTCACGATTCAATTGTTTCACATTCTAAAATTCTGGTTGAGTTAGGGTTAGTTAATCAAATTAACAATAATAATGGATATTGCATAAATAGCATCTAAGTATAGCAAGAAAATATTCATAAAGATTTCAGTTTTTCAGATTTCTTTCCCCTTATGGATCAGTTTTTTTTCTTTTACCACGATGAAATAGCTCTATGTTTCATAAATCGTTACTTGTCACTTGCACCACGAAAAGCCTTAGAGACGAATCTAAAGATTCTGATAATCTTTGGTCAAATGATATCAAAATGTTTTCTTAAGGGTTTCTGGTTTATATATATCTACAAGATGATGATTAAAAAAAATAAAAAAAAACGCCTACATATTACTGTCGGACTCCTCTTGCAGTTATTTCTCACATCTTTCAGGAAAGACGTAATATTCCTGCGGTGTTATAAAAATACTGTAAAAACTTCACTCGAGGAAAGTTTTCCAGAAAAATACCACCAGATTTTGAATTGTTAAAGTAAGCTCGGCTTGTTTTTATTTATTTAAGCATAAATCCATTATTAATGAAAAGTTAATACATCGTTTCACGTTTAGTCAATCTGAAACGATTCTATCTAAAATATCATTATCTTTCAAACAAAAAACCTTTCTTTTGTGGGATATCACAATTCTCTCATCTTTTTTTAGTTAAATGTTTTGTGATGTGTCCTTTTTTTTGAGCCTATATTAAATCCTGAAGACTTACACCGAATATTATGAGAATTACATTTTCAAACAACTTTAAAGCAACTAAAATTTTCATTTTCAAAATAAGAATTAAACTGCTCACATTAAATATTCATATTTACGATTCTATTTGCTGTCAAATGTTCTAAATTTAATTACGTAATATTCTTCTTAGATTTTAATTATTTAAAAGACATTTAAAGAAAAAAGATTCACAAAATAGTAACTGATCCAAAATATCATTAATACATCAGATTAAAAAGTTAATGTTGAGGAAATAATAAAGAACGTTAAAAAAAAAAAAAAAAAAAAAAAAAAAAAAATTGTTATTAAAACCGCCGTATACATAAAACCAATTAAAATCAGGCATCCTTCTATGAAATTTGAACTTGAAACTTTTAACTAAGCTGTGATAAACCACGTTATATATGGATTTCATGGCATATACCCACGATCTTTTGAACCGAAGAAAAAAAATGCCCTTTTAATTCGAAAACTCTTTATCAAAGAATGGAAAAAAATTTATAGAACGTAAAAACACTTCACCTTTATTTTTTTATATCTCTTAAAACAATATATTTCATTATATATTTAAAATAATTACTTTCAAATTATGTAATTTAAAACACAATATTAATTATGAAAAGTATATCTTAAACATTAACATTAAAATTCAAAAAAATCCAGGGAAACATAAAAAAACCCGCAAAACACATATGATCATTTCTTTATTTTTTTTTTTTTTTTTTCTCTTTTTTAAAAAAAATATATATGTGGAATGAGAAAACATAAAAGACAGGGCTTGTGACATTAATGTTCGATGTCATCATCCAAAACTAAATCTGTTCGAATGAATGTTCTTTGCAAACGATTCCAGCGATCAAAAACCGTTAAAAATGGCGACACTATAAAAAATGAAATATTTTTATAGTATACTTATTTATTCGTTAAAACGGCGTCGCCATAGGTTATTTATACAAATACCCCTGGAAAAAGCGTAAGAAAGAGAATTTATTTTCCAACACATCACAAGGAATATATACATATTCTTTTTTATCTCCCACTCGGATTAATGTTTGTATTCGTAGCAGTTGAAGAAACATAAGCAAACAGAGTAAAAGGCAAAAAATTCCACCACGACATCACGTAAACATTAGAAACTCGCCTTGCTTGGAATAAATATGATATGCAGATTATCGAATAGTGTTGCAAACAGTCTTCTGCATTTGAAGCGATAAAACTGTAATGACGAGGCAAATATTCAGGTGATGGAGCAAATAATTTACATTTAAGGGAACACACATAAAAAGATACGTTTATACTGGCGAAGACAACACATTCAAAAGTAACTGCAATATACAATTAAATGGACATGGTTTATTGGCTACTGTAGATACGGGAACTCGATCAACTAGAAAATTATGGTGAGTTGCTCCTTTTCTTTGATATCTATAAATAGCAAACTGTCTGATAAGTTGGGAAGATTATGTGAACGAATTGATTGAAAAATGTTAAAGATAAATATTTCAATCTGAGATGGCAACAAAAAATACATTGAGCCCAAAAAAGGAAAATGCGTAGAGTATTGAACTGCTAAAGATTTTTCTCTTTCCATTTCGGGTATATACTAGATACAAGTTATAAAACAAAGTAAAAATCCTGGCAAAGCTTAGCATTACGCGAGATATCCCGAGTGATTTTTCCAGTTTGTGTACACGTGTTCCTGAGCTGCTTTTCCCTAATCTGTCTTACGTTATTCAAGAACGTTACCCAGATTTGCCTTTGACTGTACTAGAAAGAAAAATTTGTAAAAAAAAGGGGGGTGATTGATCAGCCTTTGAGTTTTTAACTATTTTTTCAGTTTTTTACTTCACTGATAATATTAAAATCCATTGAAATAGAGGTGAAAAAAGGGGGGATTAAAAAAATACATATGAAATATTATTTAAAATTAAAAAAAAAAAAAAGAATGAATAAAAGTTAAGAAAGAATTAAAGGAGCAGAAAAATTCAAAATCGATATAAACGAATATAAATCATAGATTTCAATCATCGAAAATCATTCATGCGTAAATACAACAGATTTCAAAAAATTAAAAAAAATCAGAAATATTGATCAATTTTCATTGTAAAGAATAGTAAGAATCAGTTTAAGAAAAATAACAATTTTGTTCCGACGGGCAGGGGGGGGGGGGCAATGAATAGAATTTTGATAAATAAACGGGACACAAAAATCTAGACGAAATTATAATTTCGTGTTTGATATTTCATCAGGTTAATTTCGTCATACTGAATGTAATGATTTCAAATTTTCTGACTTTTTTTGAACATTTTACCGAATTACCAGTGATCAATACGACTATAAATTACCCGAAATTCTTGAAGCCACGAATATAAAATAAAAATTCATAGTAATAAAAAATTTTATTTGATTCTTGTATATAAGTACTGTGACAAAAGTATAAGAAAATAAATCGTACTTTTATATTCTAAACATAATATTCAAAAATTTTAAAATCAAACTGCAAGTAATACTTATACATGAATAATTTTCATAATGAAAACAGTTATAAAATATACAATTAAATATGTGATATATTTGTCAACATGTTTTAAAAAATAAACATAAATGATGAACACTTAAGTTTCCTCGTATTTGTGAGCTAATTTTTAGACAACATCTGTATGTAAGGAAAGCTTTGCCAGATCCCACACTTGTTGATTTAATAATTATTAAGCAATAGTACACTATTTGAATATATTAAATACCCCTTATATTTTCCTGCTGAAAATACTCAAATACTTTTTTTAACGATTTTATTAATATTTTAAATTTTAGTTTTTTTCAAGAAATACAGCAAGATGCGAACTATCTTGTAGTATTTCTTCTTTTAATCAATAAGTTATAAGTTTCTCTTTCACACGGAATTATTGGTAATTCATCGTTATTGCAGATGTTGAAAGAATAGCGTATAATGAAATTTCGGAATTAGCAACATTTATTATTTATTTTTTAAATCAGACTGATCGTAATTTGAGTAGCATTTTTAATGCACGAATAAATTCCGTAATTTTATTTTCGTCTATAGTTTTTTTTTTTTTTTTTAATTAAAACAAGTAAAATCAAAATCTGGTGAATACGCACAAAAATCTAGTTATAGACATAATTTACCGAATTACCGGTAACTGTTTAAGATTCAAATCCGCAATTTACCGATATAGCTGATTACCGGTAGTGCGATCCCCAGCTATATATTTATCATTTTAGGATGTTATTAAGTTGGTTTTCAGGCGGGGCCAGAATACAAAATTCACGACATTCTTCGTTGGAAACGCAACAGTAAAAAAAAATTCACATATATTTAAGTATGTTCTTTAAGAAAATATTTTCTACCTGTATATTTAAAAAAAAATACAGTAAAGAAAGAGCGTAGGAAAGGACCCTTAAAAAAAACTAAATTAAAAAGCTCCATAAAAATGTAATAAATAATGAAATTTATATGTTTTAATCGAAATTATTGACGCATAAGTAAATAATTTCTGAACAATAATTTCATAAAATACAGACAAAAAAAAAAAAATTTTAAATTTAATTCGCCGCCCCCCAAAAAAAAATTGATTTCGTTTCTCTAAAAGCTTACCTATAGTGCGAAATTTGAAACCTGTATGGATTTGTTTATGCAACCGTCATTTATCAGTAAGTATCACAAATTTTGCAATTCTAAAATTATTTTCGTACAACAAAAATAAAATCGTTTCAGTCCATTTCAAACTCGTATTTGTTCTTGTATACCTTTACGGCAATATTCATTTAAAAAAAAATGAAAAATTAGTTTCATTATCAATGTAATAAATATTCTAATCATTTGCAACAAGTACGCTTAGAGATCCATCATCACTATTAAACGTCCCATACATTTAATATGAAAATGCATCTCTATACAGGCATGTAGAGTAGACCATTAGCTTTAACGTATACCTACTGCATAACGTTGTCAATGCTAAGTCAATATTTAATGGCGTTATTCTCAGAATATGCTTCTAATTTCCAAAGAGCTATCCTCTTCCTGAATGAATACGATGCAAATTTTGGATTGTCATGAGAAGGGACGGGTTGATGAAGCTTTTATTTACCTTAGAACTCGAACTTTATTTGAGCATACGGCTGCTATTGAAGTATGTGAGTAATTGACTTACTTCTAATAGAGGACAACGTAATTGATAATGACATGTTCTGATACGCTTTGCGAGATAATCAATGAAGTTAAATTAATAAATAGACTAACATTGTTAGTTTTGGTACTGAATATTAATGCACTAATTACAGTTCACCAGCATCGAAATTTATATTCATCACTCGACTGTGAAGCTGGAAACTTCATAAATTCTGGTAGCTCGGGTGGAAGTTGTTCATTATTAACCGAAATCGAGGTGATCAAAATTAATTTTTGTTTATAGTTTTTTTATACAGTATATTCACTTCTCAATTTATTATTAAATTTTTAATCATTGTAAGCCAAATAGAAAAATGGGCCGGTGATTCTAAAAATGATTCAAGATATAAATTGTTCATTTCGAAATACTTGAAGTTTTACATTTGGATTACAGATGTTAAAAACATGGCGAAAAAAAAGCATTTGTTTTTACAATGAAAATACTCTTCGTGATGATAAAACTGCAGAGTTTAAGGGGAAAAAATCATGACATCCAATGACTAATTAATACAGATTAGTCCAAAAACGACCTATATTAAAAATAGGTTAAATATTAATGTCTTTTTTTTTTTTTTTTTTTTTAAAAAATTAAAAAGAGATTCATTTATTTTCAACTTATAATTATCATACCAATTTAATAATTTTAGTTATTTTCATTCTTCCCCTTTCTCGATAACGGAATTTCCATTGTTTGCTCTCTCAAAAAATGCCGGAGACATCGGAGAGATGCAAGTAGTATATTTTCCAAAACTTCCTATTTTTGCGTTTTAGTTTTAGTTTAGTTTTTATTAACGTCGCACTAGAAGCAACACGAGGGATATTGGCGACGGACCTCGTAATTTTGAACTTCGATCAAAATTACGAGGCACTTGAGCTGGCACTCCTCTCTCCTAACTTCCATACCACGCCAACGAGAGGACTTTGGGCCACGACAGATTTATCGTGCATCAGCCCCGGCTACATGGCCGGTCTTTGGCAGCCAAGGATCGAACCCGCGACTGAAAGAAAACCGCCGGTCACAAATCCGAAACCATGACCACTAGACTACCGCAGCCACTCATATTTTTGCGAAAGTTAAGTCTCATGAGCGGGAAAATATAATTAGTTTTCACAAACTAACTAAAAGAATAATAGATTTAAATCGCTATCGAAATAAATAAGAACAAAATCATGTACAATAATTCAAACTACCAAATTAATTCAACGATCAAATGTTCTGCGAATTCATAAGCGTATTTTCACGACAAATGCCCTCCGCCACATAAAATTTATAATTTTTTCCAACACATTTATTTATTTAATCTAAATCCAGAGTCATAACTCGTGAGAGAGTGAAATTTGAGGTTTATGGCGCAAGTGCCAAATCTGGCTGCACCAAACCATGTGTATCTGTGATCTAGACGTTTGAAAAAAAGGGAATAAGATACAAATTGATTGACACGAAGGAAGATTGAAAACAGAAAAGGGTCGCTAGGTTATCCTGGCATGAGTTACCCGTTTTTACCAAACACAGTAAATTCCATGGGAAAGAAAGATCACTAGGGTACCTCAGGGTCATGACGTCCAAACTTGCCCGAAGAACGTAAGCCTCTAAGGGAAAGGGTCATAACTACTGATGAAAACATAATATATATCAGGGGGGGAAATTCCCCTAAAAAGATTGCATTTTAAATTTTATAGATTAAGAATGAAAATAAATATCACAAATGAAATATTTTGGAATAATAGATATGTTGAAAGCAGAATAGAAACATTCAAGAAAAGTATTTATATTCCTAGTCAACTAACTAATGAGATAAAATAACAATTCAGAAATTTTTATTAGAAATCATAAGTATTTTAAATGACGGAAAAATTTCGAATTATTTGAAATAATCAAAAAGAAATTTTTTTTAAAGGTGTTCATGTTGTCAAAAACCTCCAGACATTTCCTTCTGCGATAAATTTTTCATGAAAAATGTTGATGTACACAATTTTATGGTCGATATTTCATCTTCTGGTATTCACATAAAAATATAAACTATGTAATAAACTTGAGCACAAGATCGAATGAAAATATGAAAATTTCAACATTATTTGAGAAGTTCGCTATAAAAGCTATTTTTTATCAGATCTTCAATTACTTTCTCTCTCTCTCTTCTGTTATCAAATTTTCAAAAGAAAAATATTCACCGCCATTATTTTTAAGATTCATAAAAATTATCAGAGTTTTCTTTTCCTTTAACGCATGTTTTATTCCAAAACAAACATTATACATTATGACACATCATGACGTCACAACTTAACTGCTTAGAAATGTGATCATGATTGTGTAACGCAGTAAGCAAAGGTTCACGGCTGCTAAAAAATATCAAATATAAAAAAAATGCCATTGATTTTTATATAAAGAAGCAATTATATTAATTCTCTGACTTGAGATAAAGGCGCAGTTATTCCCCATTTCCTGGTTTTAAAAATTTTCATGTTACACTTCAAAACCATGAAGAAATTCCAGCCTGTTTTACCCTTAAGTTTTTTTTAACCTTGTTTTTCAGTACATGTCAGCACCATCCAAGAAAGATAAACGGCTCTTGGATCATCAAATTTTTAGATTCCTTCGCAAAAAAAACGCGTACTCGGAATTTACATTTTTATCTAAACATTTGATATAGAATTATACTGCTAACATGGAAGGAAAGCTTTTTATAACCTTTAGCGTATACGTTTTAAAAAACCGAGATAGCCAAAACAGAAGATCAAATTACACAACAGTCAAAACAACATATCAACTATAAAAACTTATGATTGAAAAAAAAATCAGTTCAGTGAAGTAATTAAATTTTACGTTACATACAAGTGTTCGTGTTGGTTAGTTTTGCAATACCGGTATGAACACACATTATTCCATTCCAAAGTATGGAACAGTATTAATTACATTTTCTCCATTTTTCTAAATTTTTGCTTTTCTCTTACTTTGCTTTTAAATCGGTTTGATTCTTAAATAGTATGTAATAATTATTTAAAGTTTTGGGTTTTTAAATTAATAGATTGGTTGATGTATTTAAGTAAATCTTTTGGCTTATTTTCATAACAATTTTTCATTTGATATCTGTAATTTGAATTTTGCTTATTTTTTTTAACTATATGGTTTTCTTTCCGTTTTTTTTTTTATATAATTGCATGAAATAATAAAAATTATTTTAAAGGTTTTGTGCTCATATAATCTGTACTTTATATGATATTGTTTACTTATAAATAAATTCTTTATATATATCCTTAGATTTCTATTTCATTCATAATATTGAAATTTTGCATTCTTTTTACACAATTTCATTTTTTATTATTTAATATATATAATGAGCGAATAAGCTTATTTTATTCAATCTATACAAACAATTTACGACACAAAACTGGAAACATTTACGAGGCACTTGAGGCACAAACTGGTTGATCAACAATGGCAAAACTATAAAACTTTAATTCTTCAAAGTAATCAAGCCCCTAAATTAAAGTATCGTTCAATAACAATTGATAAAAGAAAAACTTCAGACATTATTATCACAGTTTTCAGATATTTTTAATCAAATCATGCAATTATATCAAATAAAAAAATTCACACATCTTATTTTAGGCGGATTTAAAATAACATGGTCCAAAAAAAGCCACCTATTTTTTTGCTTTGAACGGCTGATTTGCTACAATACGATTTAGGATCAATGATCAGTTTGCTATAGCCTTTTTCTTAAGAATGTTTGAATGTAGTTGGGTATTACACATTTTATATTAAGATGACACATAAATTGAGTTGTTATATTCCGATCTTTTTAGAAAGGTTCTCAGCAAATTGAATTTGCATTTTTTATCTTAAAACTGCACAAAACTGTGCTCGACTGATATCTAGAAAAATAAAAATTGCGCAGAAAGTGAGCATTGAAGAGAAAAGCAGTTTCCAAAGAAAAGCCTCATTCAGTGAAGTGGTTTGCTAGGAAGGAGACGTAATGTTTTCGAATGTTCCATCATCCAATCAGTTCATTCTAAAAGAGCCATTAGGTCATAACTTTTTCATCAGCGCGAAGTGCATAGCTTTAGCTACCAGGAGTATTACAGATAAAATAAGAATTTTTTTAAACAAATTTGAGGCGGGGTTTTGTTAATATTTTATAACTCCAGATTACAAGTAAAAATGCCTGAAATTACAGAGAACCGGAAAAGAAATGGAATGGAATTAAAAATATTGAACAATCTTGAATGGACGAAGGTTCAACATCTGTTGGCAAAAACTTTGCCTTGAGCTAGCGATTGGTGCATTTATTAACGTCGCACTTAGAAGCAACTCGAGGGCTATAGCACAGAACGAAGCAACTATCAGAATTATTTCGTAAGATGAGAAGTCTATACGAGAATTTATCGTCTGCAAATCCAAAATTATACTGTAGAGATACTGTCTTTAAAAAAAAAATGGAAATTTTTTTTTAGAGCTTCGGATAGAGGATTTATTGCAAAAAAGAGTATCTGTGAACGGAAATACTGAAAAACAGGCAATTTTATGAATTT
Organism: Nephila pilipes; assembly: GCA_019974015.1. Taxonomy (NCBI): domain Eukaryota; kingdom Metazoa; phylum Arthropoda; class Arachnida; order Araneae; family Nephilidae; genus Nephila; species Nephila pilipes. The sequence continues at coordinate 35,047 of BMAW01012055.1, read as the reverse complement.
ATGAAAAGTTCCAAGAATCGGATATACCAACAAGTCTTCATGCAACTCAAGGTGAAAACGGAGTTTTCAAATAGTGAAGGTTGACTAACAGTATTTATGAAAAGAAATGCATTTCATAGTACAAAAAATTAAAAAAAAAAAAATTGCATCTGCGTATGAAAACACTACCTAAACTTTCTAGAAAAACTAGCCAAAATAATTAGGGATGGTGGAAAAGTCTGGAAAATAATTTTTTAAAAACTAACACGCACCCTAAAATTCCAACGACATTTGGAGATTTGTTTAGCAGGGTACCAAGAAATATATAAGTAGCTTACAAAAACTAAAAGAGTGAAAAAGTACAGATTTTTCTAATAAAAGTCGATCCCGCAAAAAAATGCTGAATGCATTTCATTTACTCAAAACGTCATTGCCGGACGATAATCTTTATTGGATACATGTTTAATGGATGTGGCAGTTTGGACAGCGATTTTGATCCATCTCGCAGTAAACAAATGAGTTTATTATCAATATTATATATTAACGACGAATAATTAATACGTTTGTATTTTTTCTTGGTATAATAGGTAGAGGCCCGAGTTAATTTAGTTATTAATTGAAACACATGTATAAGTTTCATAATAATATTAAATGTAACTAAACATAAAAAAAATTTTACGCGGTTAAGTTTTCATCACTTTATATACGTTTTTCATACCGGTAAAAGACTTTTTATTTCATCTTGCATAATATGGAACACAACTTCAAATGGGCAAAACTTTTTTTTTTTTTTTAACAATACAAATTGTATCACTCTATGCGAGTTTTTTCGATGGCCAAATAATTTACCGTGTAAAAAAAAAAAGGATCGTTATATATTCCTTTATCATACACAAAGTTTATTCAAAGAAATATGATCTTTACTAAGCATTTAACATTAAAATCTGATTCACAAACTTGAAATTCAAAAAAAAAAAAAAAAATCTATAGTTTTGAGGGTAATCTCCCTAACTCTCTAAAGCCTTTAACTACGAAGAATTGTATATAATGCTTATCAACATAAAATCCATACGAGCTATAAAATATGTTATTCAATGATTTCGTTTTTCTAATGCGCTGTTATAAAGGAGTAAATCCTGAATTACATGCACTATAAATTACTTGATACATTTTCAGTTCATACAAATTCCAACAATGTTTATTTAACAAATTTTTCCCAAATTATTCATGGAATAATGACAAAGCTAAATTAAGTCTTCACCGAAACTAAATGTTCCAAATAAAACTTCATATAACAAAAGCTAATCAAAATCAACGCTTAATTAAATGCTCATTAAAAATGCATTTACACCAACAACAAAATAAGCGGGAGTCGCAAACAATATGGACTTAATGGAAGCACCCCTCTCCATTGTTGATCTGTAATTTCACAAACATGTCATTTGAAACATTAGAATCCGTTAAAATGAGAAGTTCTTGAACCGAGGCACGTTGCTATAAATATCAGCGATATCCATTTAGAACACATGGCTCTTACAGCCTCCACACATATCACTCTTTTATCAGAAAAGAAAATTCATTGCAAGAACTTATAATAGTTAGATGAAAAAGAGGCAAAACGAAAAGTTTTTTCTATTTAGGTACCCTTCCATATTTTCTATCACATGTTGCTGGATTTAATAAGCAAAAACGGTAACCGTAATCGAATATTTTAGGAGTGAAAATATTTGTACTTTTGGTTTCCAACCAGAATTTTAGCTCCTATCTTTAGACCAACAATATTTAGTTAATGGACAAAATGAAAGCGTGACAAGACAGTTGACATGAGTTGGCTGTCACGCATGCTTCTCTTTGCGTGCCTCTAAATTCTATGAATAAACTTCAATAGATAAATGTTGGCCTTTTAAGCGCATAGCTCTCTTTAAATTTAAACGAAATAGCTATATAGTTTCAATTGTTACAAATTAACAATTATGTATTTAACACATAAATAAGAATACTATATTAATTATCGAATTATGTACAAGATTTTCAAATAATTATGCCTAAAATATAAAAAAGAAAAAGTGCATTTGGAAGTTGACAATTGTAATAAATAAAATATAAAACGACTCATTTTATACCGCTGATTTTCACTTGAAAATGTATATTAATTGCAACTACTAGGATAATCAATAATGCATAAATTTGAATCAATTAAAGAATACGTTCACATTATGTTTATAATTTTTTTTAAAATATTCTGAGTAAGTGTAGCTAAAAGGAATGAAGTTTCAATACGTAAGCCGAAATTATGAACTTCTAAAACTCGAATTTCATACTTCTAAAATATCACAAGAAATTCAGGAATTAAAAATCGTTAGAATGAGGTAATTTTTCAAAAACTCATTTACTACTTAACAACTCATTTACTCTAGAAAGACTAAGCTAATGCAGCTCGCTTTTGTCTGCCTTTCCATTTCCATGCTAACTATTCATTACAGAATAATTTTAATATTTTTCACGATATGAAAGCAAAAATTGTTATTTTTATACGAGAAAAATTTATTGCATAAATAAAAACATTTTTTTTTCTAATAAATAAATCCAATTTTCGTTCACCGTGGAACAAAATCGAACCATTTTACAAGACAAAATTATCGCCCTTTTTTTTTCTTTTTATCTAGACCTTTGTGTCCTGCTTTATTAACATAAGAGATTAACCAGAAGATATATTTCAAAAAAATAAGATACAAACATCAAATCCTGGAATCGATTAACGATGATTGATTTCCCAGCTGGCTCTTTAAGTTAAAAAAGGTCATACCAATATATTTTTCCTTTTTAATATAAAATTACTAAAACAATAAATTCTCGCGGAGAAAGCATTAATAAACATGATTATACGAATTACTTCAGAATAAATCATAAATAACATCAAAAAAAAGTTTCGATTCGATATTAGAACTATCCACAGAACTTCAGAAAAATTTATTACGTGAACAGTACAGAGATCGCATATCCTGAATAATTCGATCGATAAAATTCTATTAACGATAAAACCATACATCTTTTTCGATGATATGTCCCAAGGACCATTGACAACTTCTTTACACAGTAAAAATAGAGAGCAGAAAAATCCATCTAACATTAATCCCCCTCCACTTTGACAAACAAGACTGCCATTTTAGAAAGAGCAATGGCAAGAAGAGTATCATCTTACACTAATCCATCCACTGTTGCCTACACAAACCCCGTCGCTAGGACTGAGAGCCACTTTCCGTCTCCAGGTTTAAAAGCATTTGGCAACCCAATGCGTCAAAATAATTTTTTTTTAAATTATAAATTCGATTGAACGCGGACATGTACACAGATCTAACACATATATATACAAAGACAAAAAAAATGTTTTTTTTCATTTCCAATCAGTATAGGGTTAGCGAATCACGCAAAATTACGTTTTTTAGAAAACTATAATGTAATGTGCGAATGTGAAATTGCGTTTTATATGACTATGAGGGTACGTTGAATCCCAACCGCTGATCGATTATAATAAAAATATGATTGATTAGTTTTTATTAACGTCGCACTAGATTAGCGCTATTGATTAGTTTCTATTAACGTCGCACTAACACGGGGGCTATTGGCGACGGACCTCGTAATTTTGAACCTCGGTCGAGTGACGAGGACGACATCTGAGCTCTCTCTCTGGCACACCTCCCTCTCCAAACTTCCACACACTTTTTGAGCCGCATCAATACATGTGGCATTAATCTATTTTACATAAATTATTATGGTTATTATTCTATGATATTATTCTACTTTACATAAAGCCACCAATCGGACCAAAAGAGTTACAATATACTTCGTAAACTTAGCTCTGTTTCATGCATTCGTTGTGTATAATTTTAGCGTTTTCGAAGCGAATAAGCCCCGCATTAGGTCATCGATTTATCAGAATTTGAATACTTGAAAGCGTTAAAAACTTTCAAGATCCCGGACTAAATCTACGGAACGGGTGCACCAAGAAAAATCTTCGATTAGTGGGATGCGTTACATTTGTAAATTCTACTGTGTACCCCCTCCCCCTCCCCCTCACAGAGACGATATCATTCATTAAAGCATTTCTAACAATTGTTGGTAATCAAAATTCTGACTAGTTTCTACATGGCAGAGTTGAAACATAAATTGTGTGAACAAATTTCCAGTTTTTTAATGGATTTTCTTCGACTCATATTGTAACTATATCTGGGTCAAAGCTTTTTTTCTCACATTTTAAAGCTTTCAATTTAGCTGAAATTGTCTAAACACGATTGTTTTGGATGACAATACGATAATTTAATTAAAATTAATAAAAATTGATTAAAACTAATTATTTAAAGAATTAAATTTTATTCACAATTCCAATTGTTTACAAAATAAAACAGTTGAATATTGAAACCAGCAAATTAAACGATCCCCTCGTAAAATTTTACGGTGTAAAAAAATTATGAAACGCAAAGTGTGCAGTTTGAAAGAAAACCCATGTTTAAAAAACTCGTTTTTTACCGGTGTTATTGCAATCCCCCCCCCCTTTTGAATGCCATTGTAACCTTGCACCATAATTTTGCATACATATAACCGTAATACCTTTAAAACTATAATAAAAAACACATTCCTCGGTAAAATGGTGAAAATCACTAAATCACTATTCTTAAATAATCATTAGATTCTCTCTTTTCTTTCAAAAATCACCCGCTCCAATATTATGTTCGTACAGCGAGATCCCTCTCACAGTTTGTTCGTATGTTCTTTCTTTCGCTCTCTCTCTCTCACCCCTTTTCAAAAACAGTACAGATTCCAAATTTAAAAAAGACGAAAAGGTTTTATAAATATTTTGCTTTTTTCCTGAAAGCAAAATTCAGGAAAATAAATGAATCCAATCCTAAACACGTGCACAGGGACCTTGAAATAAAATGTACTCTTCAGAGACAACGCGTAATAATCATTAGTGTGTATATATATGTCTTACTTTCAACAATTTGTTTATTCTAAAAACGAATTTTCGATGGACACTGGATTCCTTAAAACTTAATCTAACAATTTGCCTAAGATTGCTGCTTTAATGATAGTAATATTTTACTAAGCAAGCGAATGTTTTCACACCAAAAGTTCGAGGAACAAACAAAGAAGCATAAATTACTGGTTACCTTAACATATATAATTTTCCCCCAAACATCAAACAACTATTTTTTTTTTTCCATTAAACTAAATTTCGCTAGCATACTATTGATTACAAAAAAAAAAAAAAAAAAAAAATACTAATTTTACCAGAATTGCTTTATTTCACAGTGTGAATGCGGAAGATTGAAAGGCAAGAAGATTTTACATAAGTCACCGACTGTTCAATGAATAATTTTATTTATAGAGCTACTGTTTGTGAAAACTTTATATAATTATTTTTAAATCATTTTCATTAGTACATTTAAAAGTGTCTTAACAAAAAAAAATGGGGGGAGGGCCTTCTAGAAGAAATAATCTCTATGAAAATAATATAAAAACTTTATTTCTTGTGAATAACAATAAAAAAAACAGTCGAACACATTTTTTTTCCTTCATTTCAGAGGGTTTTGAGAAATGAATACATATATATAACCATTTAAAAAACACTTTTATTTGAAAATTATACGTAAGGGTAAATATTTATCACGCAGAAACGAATCTCCTGGTAAATTAAAGAAATTCTGTTCATTCAAATTTAAAGTTACGAATAAAAATTATATGCTCAAAAAAATTTATAGAATAAAATGCAGTTCAGTTTATAGCGGCTCGGTCGCTTTTACCCAGCATGGATTATAATATAACAAACTGTTAATTAATTTTCGGTCCCATTATTGTTTGCAACGGTTTTATTTTCCATTAAAGTTAAGCTTGCAGATTTTAGTTTCATTTATGTACATTTTTTATATAAAGATTTTTATGATGTCTACGATTTCATGTCGTTTGCTGAAAATTTGTTAAATAAAGAACAAAAGTTAACTTTGATTGTTAGTACTTTGCGAACGAAAGGCGTTTAATCGAGAATATACTTTCAGGGTATTTGTATATTTCTTTTATTCAATACGTATCAAAGACATCCAGACAATGTTGCGTCACTGTATTTAAACCCACTCACATGCAACTTCATGAAATGGAAAACCCCGTAAAAATAATCTTTTAGAAGCTTCACGACCAGTAAAAAAAGGTAAAAATTTGGTTGACGAGAAAGAGGGTCGAAAATAGAGAAGGACCGCTACGGTATCATCTGTACATACCACAAACAGTAAGCCACATGGGAAAGAAAGTGATCATTAGGAAGCCTCGGGGTCGTGTGTGATTCCCGTACTGCCCAAAAGAAGGTAAGCCCTTGAGGGCATGATTATATTTAAAAAAGGACATTTTCCAAAATAATTTCGATTCAACCACAGCATCAACAATCGCGATTTTAATGGGGAAACGTAGTGCATACGATTTAAAAAGAGAATATAAAATTATTATTCATAAACAAAACGAGTACTTGTAATAAATCGATATTCATCAACTTGACAAATCCTCGTACTTGGCAGATGTACTCTTCTTCAGATGCCGCTTTATTGCTCAGCGCCATGTTTTCTTAATATGTAATTTTCGTGGAGTACCAAAGAACAATTTATCATTAATATCGATCATGAATTTGTGCTTAATGGTACTCAGCAATAATTGTAGCTATAAACATCATACACAATAGAGCTTGCTACAGCAATAATGAGTAATATAAGTAGCTTGCTCCAGAGCAATAGCGATGTCGCAAGGTTCGCTTTCGCGCGCTTTTAATGCGAGCGATTTTTAAAAACGATTTTCTAGGAAAATAATTGGACTAAAACTAAATCTTTTAAAAAAAATTAAAAAAATCGTTAAAACAAATGGAATGAATGATTTTTTTTAGTAAAACACGAATGGAAAATCATTTTACGCTGGACGTTGCAAATCATTCGAACTTAATATAGTAATAATTAATATATAATTGAATATATCACTGACATTTAAAATCAAGTGTTTGATAAAACAATCGTGTATATATAAGAGTATAAGTTAAAGATCCAATTTCAAAAATTTCGAAATGAGTATTCCATATTCTTTTTTTTTTTTTTTTTTTTTAAGAATAGGGTAACTACAACAAAATTCCTCCCCAGTAAGCAAAATTTATTAACAGAAACAACCAATAAGTCAAGTAAGGATTAAAAAGTACTTTTGCTGACTAACCTAATAATTAGAATGTTGAATTAATATACATTTCTTGTAACACATGAGTACACAGTCTCATGCATCATTTCCTCATGGTCTTAATTAAGAATGAAGTGACAATATTTTGCAATTAAGCTTGATAGCTTCAGTTAATAGGCAGGAGGGACCTTCATTAAAATTTCACATTCATACTCATTATTAACTTCTAGATAAGTAATGGTCTAAAACTTCAGGCTCACACAATTAATGAGATACAGTTCTAAACAATAGGCCAAAAATAGAGTGAAAAGCAGTTTCACGTTTTCTTTCAGGTAACCTCACAATGCAATGTAATTCAATACAATGAAGATGGAATTTTATCAGATTCAAAAGCTACTTTGGCTCATAAAAATAAAGCTAATGTTACCAAGGAAAAAAATATCAAACTCTAAATTTAAGAAAATTAGTTACAGCTAGTACCTGCAATTAGGAACTAATAATAATTTAAAACTTAATAGATTAAAAGTTCTGTTGTTTTTTTATATACCTGTTGTACATAAAAAAAAAAAAAAAATTATGTACAACAAGTATATTTGTCAGTTATCTTCCTGTCCCCATTTATTGCTCCTCTCACCCAACGTACTCTTCAAGAAGATTATTTTCTCATTTTAAAAAGTTTAGAATTTTTTTAAAAACTCTAAGGAATTCTTAAGATGCCTTGGAGAGCCTTATATGCCTAATTCTAAATAAGCTAGTGTAAGATAACATTTGTTTCAATTAATATAAGAACATGGTAAATCAAGCTTTTTTTAATATATTTAATTTTTCTAAGCATACATAGGAAGTTTGAGTTATTTTACTTCATTATTTGGATATTAACAATAGTTATGATTACTATATAATTATATACATATAAAACTTTATACAAACAAGTTTTGACAAGTTTCAGTATCTCTCATTATGATAAACTTTTCCTCTCTTGTACATCATCTAAAGATTCACAGTTTTTGTCCCAACTTCATACATAGTTTTCTCACCATAACCAAAAATAATTATTCTGTCGACTTTTTACTAAAATAAAATTAATTGACCTAATAAACAAACTTAATTAAAACTAAAAACATTTTGTAAATATTTTGTCTTCAATACATGGACTAATCTGATCACAATAAGATTCAAATTAATTTGAAGCATCATATTATGAATGTACAAAATGTCAAATACTACCCAAAGAAAAAGAGAATGAACTTAATTATCTTTGATAAATCAATAATCACAAAAATTAATATCTCACTTTAATTAATTTGTTTGGCTTTAAATTAAAAATGATAATTTTAAAATAGTTGTACAAAAATATCCATGCCAGAAAAGCATATGACAATATTTTACACAAATATACTTAAATAAAAAAAAACAAAGCTAAATTAAAGTATTAAAACGCTTATTATAACTACATTTACAGGCCCAGTAAAAAGTTTTAAACATTCTAATATCATCGTCATTACAATATTCATTTTTATAATTAAAACAATTGCAAATTTCCATGCCATTTTCAAATATGCCAATTTTTAGCTACAATACAGGAAAATGTTCTGAGAAAATTATATAAACATGTATCATTAATATAGAGCAGTGAATGTTGAGTTAATTTAGAATACACAATTTATATCCAATGATTTTTAATTACCCATATTATATTCTACTATTAATGTTCGTGATGCAGAACTCCATACGTTTTTTATACTCAAATACCTCCTACATTCATAAAACAGCAATTCTGAATACTACATAATTTTCATAACTGAGGAAAAATTCTAAAAATGGTACTAAATTTTTATCAGATAGAAAATGTTGAAAATAGAAATAATTATTTTAAAATCTAAAGATAGACAGTTTTTAACTTGAAGTAAAATAAAGTTCATGAATAGTTTTTATTACTTTATAACAAGAAAAAATTATTTACATTATACTACTAAAAAGACAGGAATGTTAAATTTTATTAAATTTGCCTAAAACTACTTAAATCAATTATGCTCAGTACGCTTTATAACCATTATAAAAAAATAAGACTGGTAATTACAAACAATACCAATAATTATTTACAGAAATACATTAAATCATACCTCAAATATTAGAACATAAACTTTATTTCATGTTAAATTTTTAATTTCGCACAAATTATATTGCATTCCTTTAAATCAATAATACAATTAAATTCATTTAATAAAAAAATAATTAACATAAAATATTTTGTAAGAAATAGTAAAGGTGACCAGTTTAAAGAGAATGAATAAAAAATCTAAACAGCACATTCATTTCGATGAAAATTAAATACTTTTTAGAATTTCATTCTTTTTATTCCACAAAAGAAGAAAAAAAATGGAATTATGAATCAAGCAAAAACCATGTTTAACATTAAACAATATAAATTTATATTTTAAGTAAGCATTACACAAACAAAATGCACACTTAACATTTTCAGAAAGATTTCGTAATTAATCATAACTGCAAAATCTACTTTTCCATTCTATATCAAGTTAGAAAACAAACATTTATTTTCAGTAAAAGTTATAATTTTAAAAAGATCATTTTTATCTAAAGGATATTTTAATTAGAACAATAATAATGATAACTAATGTTTGTAATTTAATTATTATTAAGTTATAAACTTCAAGACAAATTTTATGACACCATTTCTTACATTCAAATCTATCAAATCATTCACATTAAGATATTTACCATCATTTACAAACTTTTTAAAGAGTTAATTTTGTTGAAATCAAGTCTTAATAAATTCTGTTTGTATCAATTTTATTATATCAGACTTTCCTTAAAATTAAATCAAATATTTATATTATGCAGAATATTATGTGGTGATTAATGGGATGGGCCTTTGTTGCTCCAAATCCTCATAAACTCAATCCACATGGTGATAATATTCTGCACATTAAAAGATTCAGTTCTATATCAAGCATAGTTATAAAATAAACTGTTCCTAAATAACACAGTTAATAAACATTAAATAACACAGTTAATCAAATACAAGAAAATTACGACACAACATTCATCCTACTTTTTAAAAAATGCAAAATTAAAACAGCATTTCTGTTAGATACCATACATAACACATTACAATTTTTAAACACTCATTTGAATTATTTTAAATTATAAGAAAAAGAGAAAATCAAACTTAAAAAAAATATATAATATCAATTATTTTAATTACTTTTCTTTCAAAATAGAAAAGTAAATACAAATGCAAAAATTTGATCCAAATTTCATTTTAAATCATAATTATTCAAAAATTGAAGGTTATATGCAAATGAAAAAACTTAATTGTAGTTAAAAAAAATCACTAAAATAAGAATTAATGAAAACAAAAGAGCAAGTTTGCAAATATAAGTTGAAAGCAAGTGAATGAATGTTTTAAATTAATCAGGAGTTTCGTAAAACATCTTTTTAGATAGAAATGTTGATACAGCATATGAAATTATGCAATAAAATAATTAAGGTAACATAACAAATTAATTGAACAATGTAAAAGTGTTCTCCAATTTCTAAAGACTATGAGATAAAAGCTTCATGAACAAAACTAATTACAAAATTCTGTACTTCTACTTTTGATAAAATACTTTTCCTAACTTAAATCCTGTTAGATAAATAATTCTAAATATCCTCTTATGTAATACAATTATATATATGGAATAGTTCATTGCATGGAAGCTAATACAGGTGAAAATATAATTAAAAATTCAAGTTTCCCAAGAATTGGTACACTTGTTTTCCTTCAACACTAAATAACCTACATCTATGAAAATGAGATCATTTAAATCATTAGGACAACAAAAACATATATGACATAATTCTAGAGCAATATAGAAAATTTGGAACTAAATTGTTAGTGTCCATCAAACTCAATTTAGATTTAAAGCAATTTTCTAAATTTGTTTCAGCCAAAACAAAAGTGAGTCTCAAGAAGATTATAAAAAATTGAAATAACACTGAATGCTTTCAATAAAATGGGCTTTTCAAAAGAATGATGGAATAAACAAAAATGTGTTAGGTAATGCAAAATTAGTTCAGAGAAAAACATTACATTCAAAAATTTTAACTTACCTGGTCCATTTAGCAGAATAAATATGGTAAAAAAAGGAACAGTTACTATAAGCACACCAATATAAAATGCAAAAGCTGGTCTCCTCATGATAGTCCTCATTGATGCTTTTTCATAATAAAAAGTATCAGTCAATTCTATTAATTGCTAAAATTAAAAAACTTAAAGGAATATATTCACATATACAGCTTCTGTCAACATCATTCAAAATAATGTAGGAATTATTCAGCCTTTCAAGAAAATTCATTTCATTAATAAAACGGAACACGAACAATTTTCATCATAATGTACCATTAATATTGAGCAAACCACATGCCTTTTGCTCAGAACTGCTGAAGATTTTCTCGATTTGGAGAGCAATAGCTACCGTGCGTGCGAACAGCTCGAGTACTGTTTTGTCAATAAGAACACTATGATTCCACCCAACGATTTTAAATTTGCCTGATAGTGAGGCTAGAGCGCGAGTCGTGAGTCGACTCGATGAATTGAATCGTTCCGATGAATCGATTCAGCCAACAGTGGAAAATCCTGTTTTGCCAATATAGTGGCTCTTTTATGCTTCAAAACTACTTTAAAATATTTTGAGATCACAAAAAAAATTTTTAAATAATTTCATCCATCAAAATATCCATCAATTTATTTATAAACAGTGATTTAAACAAACAGAAGCATTCATTTATAACTAATGTCGACACCTCCAGATGGCGGCACAGGTTTAAACTTTTATTTGTTATTTTAAGTTTTTCTCTTCCTGCGGACAAATTGAAAGAAGGATTAAAGAAAGGGAAAGCTTAAGAGATTGAGAATGCAATGAAAGGGTTCTTAACGGAAATACTATAAAATCTGTAAAAATAGAATTGTTAGTATATACTCAACTTCATTGCTTTTTTTTTTTTAATCAAAAACAATTTTCTTGCATTTTTTCGCAAATTTGGTGCAGGTTTAATTGTAGATATATAAAACGCCCGATTACATATCCGTAATTAATTATACAAAAAGAATTCAGGTAAACGGATAAATTCAGGTTTGCAGGGGTTTTTTTATTATTATTATTTGATTATAATTTGATCATCAATATTTGATAGACCTATTTAGGTAACATAATTTTACTTGAGCGCTGAATTTACTCTTTAGTCTCATAATTTGCACTTTATTCGGTACGTATCTTAAGAAAATTAAATATGTAATTCATTGCGATAGTTTCCTTATTTATAAGATTTCAATCAGTTCAAAAACACTCGTTAAGTGAAGCCAAACACACACACTCACAAAAAAAAAAAAAAAAAAAAAGAGTCCAAACAAATTGCTCAATGACCGAGTATTTGGAATGGCTAACATGTTATTGATTTATTAATTCCTCCAACGCTCTTTTTTTAGGTTTTTAATTAACACGACTTTTTAAAAGCCTTCCCTTGTATCTTCAGACCATCTAAGATTACATTCTTTAACTTAATTGATAATGGTTCGTAATAAAAATGATCACTTCTTGTTTACAGTTAATTAGAATTCGCAGGATGAGAGATATAAAATTTAATTTAATAAAATGGAGAACTTTTTTTAGCTTAAACTTTTTAATGGATGAAGAATTTTGAATGAATCAAGAGTTCATAATATTTATTGGTATTAGTCAATTTCTTTAGGCTAACAAAATCAGAGACACGTGTAACCTGTCTACGCGGAATATTAAAGAATTGGATCCTAAATAGAAACACATAAAAAAATGCTTCAAAGTTAATATATTTTGACTCCTCTCGTGGGCTTAGAGAGTTGCGTGTTTTAATAATCTACTAATTTCTGATCAGATCAACCTATTTTTGCTGCATAAAATGTGTTTCATATTTTGTCTCTATTTTAAAGCTACATTATTTTAAAATTTCATACATTAAAGTGAAAAATTTCGTATTTATTAAATGTTTATAAATTTCAAAGACACTACATGATAAACAGGTAGGTATATATATGTAGTTAAATTAAAGTTATTAATTTTTCTATTTTGCACAGTGCCTCAAATGTGATAAATTTATCAAAAAAGAATTTATATAATGCTTCCAATTTTTATAAGGGTCAAGAGAAACTGGTAAAATTTTGTAAAAATACGTGACTATTTTACTTTGCTATCCACTATAATAATAATTTTTTTTAATATTTTGTAATAAAACCACCTAAAATATTTAAAAATTATAAGAAAAAAAAGTACTCTGATTTTTAATTATTTTTCAATTCAGCCATGTATAATAAAGCGTTAAACATCAATAATCCCTGAATAAAACTTATTCAACTAATTAATTAAAAATTAGATCGCCTCCCTTCCATTTCTCTTCGAAATCAATAAAACTAACCGAATTAGGATTTTACTACAGGTATTTTAATCACGCATTATTCAAATATGTTGGTTAAAATTTCTTATGCATAAAATGTTGTGCAATATAAAAGTGGTACATTAATTTTCAATGATAGCAAATTAATAATATTCCATTTTTACTTCCTCCAAATAATTTCGCAAATATTTAATTTTAAATTAATCCCTGCACGAAATATAGAAATAGACAGAATATAATGAAAAATAAAGGTAGACATGTAAAAATAAAATGAAGAGTCGTGTAGTTTTTGTAACATCCACAATCTTTTTTGTAATCTCAAATCTTATTTTTTTCCTTTATTCTTACATTTGACCTCATATGAACAAGAGTATGGTCAAGTTGCAATACATCTTAACATGCTTGACTCTAGTTATTTGTTTCTCCTTGCAAATCGATAGCCAGATATGCATCTTGTTCGCTCACTATCCATATTAGTAACGATTCTGTCTGAAAATTGCTGAATACTTTCACTATGCCAAAGAGCTGTGTGTCCGGTTACTACTATCATTTTTCTAGCCAATCATTCATCACTTGTCACATTCTGAAGACGACTGAGAAAAACAAAGACATCTTTTAAGGATAAAAGTAAATAAATCCTGACAGCATTATTTGCAATGCATAGAGACATTTTTTTAAGGAACAGCGAATACATATTCTATTCAGATTAACCATAAATCCGGAGCTTTGAAATGTTGCACTTTCAAAATTCGGAATTGCGGCAAAAGTTTGTGTAATTCAGACTCAGTTTCCGACGACTTTTCGCATCTATATCTGTTCCTAAATGAGCAAACGAACATGAAAAAATCTCATGGTCTCCAAGTAATAAATAACTAAATAAATATAAATAAAAAAATTTCTTTAATCGGGCTTTTATTTAAAGATGGCCTAGAAGGTATAAAAATACTTTTTAATGTAAGATAATATGTAATTATAAAAACTTGAGGGGGGGGCGTCTAACTAAGATACCAAGGTAATTACCGATAAATTAAGTACCATAATTATTTATGGATGAGATCAAAAGAAATAATTATGCCTCAAGCTCTTATAAATTACATATTATTTTACCCTAAAAAAGATTATTTTTGTGCCCTTTAGTCCATCTTAAAATAACAACTTGATTTAAAAATATTTTCTTACTTATATTTATTTAATTCTTTTAGTCTGGAAATTTAAGATTGAAAAGCTATATGTGAGCGAAATGAGTGCGCAAAATTTCAACACAGTTGGACATTGATAAATGCAAGGCCTGGGCCTCCAGGCTCTCCATAAATCTGTCATTCCTTGGTGTACCGTAGTATTGTATTGTTATCGGAGGAGTATGGAAAATTTTAGCTCGATAGGATGATAGGAAGTGGGTAAAATTTTGAGTACTAACTTTGAGTTGGAAAGACATATTTTTTACAGGTGAACATAGCGAGTTAAATTTAAATAAATATAAAGCTTGTAAAAATACTCACTTTTCTTACATTCAAATGATGTCACTAAGAGAAAGGCGCGAAAAGCACCAGGTGTTACTCAATTTTCTTCTGCTATTCTGTGCTCCAAAATAAAATATCTGAAACAAAAAAAGATTTATATATATATATATATATATATATATATATATATATATATATAAATCTATTTGTAAATTTTAATTGCGACTATATTTACGCAAGAAAATTTTCACGAATTCATTTTTATGCATTGTGTGCGTGTCTTTAAATCCGAAAATTCAAGCATCCAATATCATACATGTATCAAACTTGTGCGACTCACGGTGCCATTTTTGATCAATGGTTTTATCAAGGCACCCTACTCCAAGTTTAAGTATGACTATTCATGTGTAGGAGATATATTTAAATAAATAAAAAAAAAAGCACGTGTTCCTCAAAAAAATTACAATGGGAAAAAAAAATGAACCTCTCAAATAACTGTATTATTGAGCAAATTCATTACTGAAAAATAATCATGGATGCTTTTGCAATAATTCGTGGCTCCCCAGGGCACTACAATATACAGTGAAGTGTAATTTTTCTTTCTATCTGAGAAGCTCAGCATTTACCTCTTACTTTGCGATGGCATTGAAAAACACTTAAAAGCAATCGTACAACCAGGAAATGTCCAAAAGGATCGAACACCTACCCCAAATTTTCAAAAATGATTCATTCTGATGAAGAAAATGGCAAGAATTGAAATCAATCACGGTGTAAATTATAAATGTTTTTATTGAAAGGTGCCACGTTTCTGTATATCATGAAAAGAATTTAGTATAATTAAAAAATTCAATTTTATGAAGATTTAAGAAGGATGTAAGATATCGTACGCATAATGGAAATAGTCATATTCATCGATTTATTACAACATTTGTACCACAGTAATTTTTACTTCCCTTTTGAATAAAGGAAACGACCGTTTTAAATAGATGGATTTCTGAATGTATATATTTTTACTTCGTATTTGCAAATCGGAAAAAATAGGTAGTCACATTGGATTTAAATATCGAATAGATTTCACCATAATGATTTTCTGACTTTATTTGACTTTTTCAATGAATATTTTTTTCATATTTTAAAATTATGTCTATTTTTTTTCCAAATAATCGTGAGATCGATCCTATTATAATTATGGTGGTAATTTTTTTGCCTCATTTTTTCTCATTTTTATTTATTCAATGATTTTTATAATTCTCGAATGAATTTTATAATTTTCAAATAGTTGAATTATTTAATGTAACTAAGAAAATCTTGAAACAAAAGTCACTTCTTTAAAACTATATTCAAGGATTGTAATTAAGACTAATTTCATAATACGATTTTAGTGGTCCTAAGCTCTCACTTAAAATACTCTTAATATAAAGTTTATTTACTTTATTCGTTAACACTCTTAATAGAATTATATATATATATATATATATATATATATATATATAACGCTAAGATAAGCATTTCCCAATTTCCCACACTCTGAACTGTTAGGGATACTCTCCTACTACCAATTAATCTCCTTGCAAAATACCTAAAGATCCTTACATTTATTACCATGTGACCTAAATAATCCTTAAGGGTATCAGGACTTGAGAGGAATTGTGGAATACCATATCTAATTCTCCTTGTTTTGTGATGCATTAATAATAAATAAATTGAATAAATCAAAAATAAATAAAATAATTAATTAATAATAAATTGTATAAATTAATAATAAATAAATTGAACAAATTAAGGTTAAATGTAATCTAATTTTAATTAATTGATAATAAATAAACTGAAAAATAAATATGGAGACTGAATAAATTAATATTAAATAAATTTAAAAATAGACTGAATAATTAATAATAAATAAACTAAATTAATTAATAAGAAATAAATAAATAAAATTTGAACTTTCATAAATTAATTTTATTTCAATGGTTTATTCAAAAGTCATATGCGGAATACCCGGCCACTGGGTCAATTTAAATGGTGATTCATATATTACACACCCGGCCGTGAGTTAACACTTGCGGCCGCGGCATATATGACATGTCCGTTGCTAAAAGGTTTAAGTTCCTGATCTGGCAGCAGTTGTTATTCAGCCTTTGAGACTGTCTAAAGTAATTATCTATGGACACAATAACAACAACAAGTAACCCTGTTTTTAAAAATTCTTTTATAATGTCAACCATTACTAACGTTGTATTCTCAAATTATATTAATAAAGAAATTAAATTGGTTTTGGAATGTACTAAAGTTTCTGTTTATGTTTTATGAAAATATTTTATGATCAATCTTACAGAGATTATGGGCATTAGAAGTATGAAAATTAGGATGCTTTGGTGTAAGCCATTTAGCGAAAGGCATAAAATATTCTTTAAGACTTTGATAATCATTCACGGTATTAGTAGCTCCTTTTTTAAAAATTCTTGCAGAAAAAAAAAATGTTAATACATTCCTATACAGATATTGATTCTCATGTGAGATAGATAGAATTAAGCAAATTATTCTCACACAAAGGAGCAAAGCAGTAATTCTAAGACTAACAATTGACATCATTATTTTCCGAGAAAAGCCTGAGAACTATGACACCGTGAACCTGATACTTCCAATTATCGCTTAATGATTGTCGGAAATACTGAAAACAGAGATGAGATACTCAAAACTGCTTCATGGTTCTCAGAGCATTAAAAAAAAAAAAGACATTTATGAACTTCAGGTGGGAAAAGATACTTCGTGTGCAATCCCAACAATTCAGCATAAAATTTTGAAAATAAGAATCGATTGAATTCAGTTAATAATTGAAAAAGTCAAACAAATCCTCTATAATTATTATGATTGTCAATAAAAATTTTGATATTAGGTATAAAGTAGTTTCGCTAACTACAAAATGCGGGAAGATTGCACTAGCTACAATTCCACAATTGACATTACAATTTACGGTTGAAGACAATGATGAAGCAGTCAAATATTTTTAAATAAAAGTTAATCCTAACAAATAAAAAAAAACATTTATTATTTTCACAGAAAATTATTGATACTACGAGTTTAAATAATTCGAAGCAAAGTTATTTTGCAAGCAAGTTTTCTTTATATCTTACGATAGAACTCTAAATGATTTACGAACTAATAAACTTAATTTTGATTAACGTCGCACTAGAAGCAACACGAGGGCTATTGGTGATGTACTTCGTAATTTTGAGTCTTGATGAAGTGACGAGGAAGATACCTGAGCTGGCACCTCTCCCCTCTCTTAACTTCTACACCCCGCCAAAGGAAGGACTTGAGGCTTCGGCAGATTTAACGTACAGCAGCCATACTACATGGCGGGATTTTTGAGGTATCAAGGCTTGAATCACGACTCAGCGAAAATCACCGGCCGCTAGTACAAGATCATGACCACTAGGCTAACGCGGCTAACTTAATTTTAACGTACCATGTATATCAATACAAAAAACAACTTATGAATATATAATAAAAATTTAACACATTTTGTATTATTACCTATTACATTTAGGGTTGTTGCTTTTTGCATACCATAAATAAGTTAATAAGATTAATTATTTTTAAATAATTAATTTATAAATATTTAAATAGGAATTCAGTTAATAAATACAGTTAGATATTAATGATATTTTAGAGTAATAAATTAGTATTTAATTATATCTTACTAAATACGTATACATTTTTATAATAATAATTATTTTAACTATCTTAATTATTACAAGAGATTTAAAGTGGGCTTTTCCTCCAAATAATTATTTCGCTTCTACCCAAGTCAAAGTGTAATAACATCCAACGGAATTTAAACCATTTTGTATAATTCCTAGCGTAATTATTTCATCACAAAATTATGTAATTATTGGTATACTGTCATACTGAAAATCTAGCATACAAAATTCGAATTTGAATAAACAAGAGACCTGAGAAGATTCGTAAGTTAATAATTCTTTTAAATATAAATTTTCTCGTCTTTATATTAATATAAATTTTACCAGCTTTAAGAATATAATTTATAATGTCAGAGGATTGTATGACAATAAATAAAATGAATAACTAAAAAAATCCAAGCTTATAACATATTATTAAATTAAAGCAGACGATAAGAATATGCTTGCCCTATTTTTTAAAAAAATTTCATAACCATTCTTTTTCCTTTATTTTTTGCTAAAAATTTATTTTAAAGGTACACAAATCAATTCATCGATGTATTCTTGATTTTTGGCAAAGAGAAGCGTATTACCGATATAATTTCCATAAATGTTAAGTTTTGAGAAATTTCCCTAAGTATTAGGTTTTGAGAAAAAACAAAAATCTTGAAGTCCACCATTATAACTGAATTTTGCTTAGTTTTTTTTTTTTTTTTTCTCAGTACTCCATTTAAATAAAATATATGGATATTTTTCAGACCTGTCTTCCAAGAAATATTTTTCTTATTGATTCATTTCTTTCATAAGCTAAAAAACTTTTACAATTGCATTATAAACTTTTAAATTCGACTTCTTAGTTCATAAAATTGTTCTTTATGTATTAGAGTATGGTCTTTTAAAAAGAACGAACTTTTTGTTCTTAGAAAAAGTTTAATTTTTCTTTAAAAAGTATTAAGAGTATCTATATTTCAAAATAAGCGATTTATTTAAGATTTTAACAAGACTTATTAATTTTAAAATTATCAAAGATATATAAATGTCAAGTAAGATTTTTAATTTCAAATATTTTATGTTGCTTTTATTCTATTCAAAAATAATAATAATAAAAATCCACGTGGTTTTTATTTCAATTACATCCATTTATTGAGAACAGCAATATTTATATTAAAATTGTTGTTTTTAATTTTATTTCACTCGAACATTTAATATCATATTTTGGTACATTATATTGAACTTTCAAAGTAAATATATTCGAAATAATTTTCGATTGTTGGGTTTTTTTAAATTCTAATTTCTTAATATCTGTTGAAGAGCTTTTTAACTGTATAAATGTTTCGAGAGTGTACAAAATTTCGTAGTTCGTTATGATTTTAAAAATGTTTATCATATCTCAGTTTCAAAAAACGGAATAAGAGAGTCATAATCAGAGCACAGAGTTCTATTTTACTCTAGTCTCAGATTCGAAGAAATATTTGGACCTGGCCCACATCATAGACGTCATTTTGTTTAGGCGTCTTTTATCCTTCTCTCTTGCAACTCTGAGTTACATAATGTGAGTGAGTGAGTGAATGTAAAGTTTATTGGCGCAAGAGCCAGATATGGCTATGCTGCGCCAAACGAGATTAAACTGTGGTCTAGACGTGAAGGTGAAAAAAGGTAAAAGGGGTTGACAAGAAGGAGGGTCGAAAATAGAGACAGATCGCTAGGGTATCCCGGGAGTGCGTCACCCATGTTTACCAAAGACAGTAAACCCCATGGGAAAGAAAGATCACTAGGGTACCTCGGGTTCGTGAAGCCCATACTTACCTGAAGAAGGCAAGTCCCTGAGGTCCCCTGATATAATCCCCAGGGGCAGGGTGCCCGGCTATACCCCCAGACGCTGGGTACCCATTTTAGTCGCCTTTTACGACATGCATGAGCTACAGTGAGACTATTCTGTCATCCCCGGTCACCACACGGGTCCTGAGTTACATAATGGCCGTGGTAACCTAGTGATCATGGTCGCGGGATCGTGGTCGGCGTTATTTTCATCGTGAGTTCGAGTCCTGATATCACTAAAGATCCGCTGTGCAGTGGGACTCATACACGACAAATCTGTCGATTCTCCAAGTCACTCTGTTTGCGTAGTATGGAAGTTTGAAGAGGGAGGTGCCAGCTCAGGTTTCATGCTCATCACTTGACCGAAGTTCAAAATAACAAAGTCCGTCGCCAATAGCCCTCGTGCTGCTTCTAAGCGCGACGCTAATAAAAAAGCCAATCAATCTGAGTTTACATGATATGACGACTGAACTCCATTAACCCTTTTGCGCCGCAGTACCCTTTAAAATTAAAAGTTTGACACACACAAAAAATTGTAGACAGTCTATTTAGGCCTAAAAGAGTACGCAGATAAATTTTTTGTAAGGGTTGCACTTACCGTTTTGATTTTGTGGGTGGTCCCTGAGCGGGAACACTGAGCCACTGGAACTCTCATAAGTGCGACTAAGCGCGCATTGCATTGAAGCGCGAAAATGAGTCAAAGCTTCCGCATCTGCATGAAAAAACACTGTATATTTTGGTTATATATGATTTTCGATTCATTAATATGTACAGTTCTATATACATGAGTCCTATATACAAATATATTTACAAATTGGTCTATTTTTTAGATTCATGATATTTTTGGAAGCATCATGGAAATTCGTGAGCTTTAAAATATTAGAGTGCATTATGCGCTGCAATAATCAGTAAACAATGTGTGTGATTAAGCTTACTCATTATTTAAAAACTAAACATTAAGGTATCCGCCTACCTTTAAAACGCGATTTTCGGTCAAAAAGTCGATTTTTTTTATTTATTTATTTAAGGTCTATTATGAAAGCCGAATATCTCAGCTTTCTAGAACAGTTTTAGTTTTGTTTCTATCTTACATAGAACTTGAGTTATAAGTATTTTAATAATAGTCTGTGTCAAATTTTAAAACTGGTAGTAGCATGCTGCTACCGGAAATGGAACTTTAATGTTTGTTTTTCATTGATATTTTACGTAATATCGCCATCGAAATATCTTCCAACATGCAAGATAAATTTTCTATGACCCAAAATGCAAATGAATATTTTAATAGTGTAATATGATAAAGAGTACCAAAGAAAGTTTTTGTTTGTTTGAAAACTGTGAAATTGGGTGCATATGATGCAATTATACAATTTAAAGAAGGACATCAAGGCTGCTTAAAAATCTTAAATAAGCTGAACATTGAAAATCCGGGCTACTTCACTGTAAAGGTATACGAAAAGTTGGATTACAATCGAATCAGGGATTTGAAGCGTTATACAACACCTGTTACATGTAAGCGTAGGAAAGTTTTAAAAACCATCAGAAAGAAAAAGATAACTTATTTAAGTAATACAGAGAATGAACTTTACAAATCAGGGGCCTTTTAATGTTAAATGTTTATTTAATTAGGTAAGTTTCTGGGTTGAAATGTATTTTCAGCTTTTTCTCAAAATCAAGATTTTCGTATTTTGCTTCAGCGCAAAACATCGTATTGAAAAAAGTTATGTATATAATGTTATGAAACTTTCATGGAATACTCTATGAAAGTGATTTCGGGAGTTGAACCTCTCCTATTGATTTAATACAATTACTTTGCATTTTATTGATTATGAAAGTCATAACTTATCACAAATTTGTACGTTTTTTCTGTATGTTAAAGTACGACTCCCTAAAAGTATTTAATTTACTGGGTTATAATTGTGAGAGAGGCACAAATCCTAAATTAGATTCAATTCATCATAATAAAATTTACAGAATTGAAATATCTCTATTTAAAGTTCAGTTTCGATGTTGTGCACAAGGGCCATTTTACTGCTATTTTTATGTATTTTTTGAGCTGAAATATTAAAACAATTTTTAATTTATGCAAATTTTACATTGTATTTTAAGTTTTTAACCATATCTTATAGTATAATGCACATAAAAAGTTATTTTTTTAAATATTTAAAAAAATTCCTTTCGAAGGTAGGCAAGATACCTTAAATATTAAACTCACTGGAAACTTGAAATATTCAACTCGCTTCCTTTCAAATTAAATATTAAACTCAAATCCTCCATTTATTTTAAATATTCCGGGGAATATTTAAAATAAAACTCAATCAAAATTTTATAAAAGTATTTTGGTATATAATATTTTAAGGACAAATGAATAAATATAACTATCTCCAAAAGAATCAATGAAGAATAATACATAATCACGAACATAATATATAATAGTTGTAATATATAATAGACCATGACGTAATATATGCCAGAACTATGCTTATTGCAGCATAAATCTCAAGCAAGGCTGGGGGGGTGGGATTCGCTCACTGATTTTACAGTTAACAATTTGTGTAAAATCCCACTGAGACTAGTATTTTCCCTGTTCTTTTTTATAAAGTGGGCCAAATTTTCATTATGTATACATTATGGATACCGTTTCATTTAGATCAATAGATTTCTAGATGAAACAAGTTAAAAAATTTTAGAAAACCCAAAATTGGTAATTTTTGGCACAATTTTCATAAAGTCGTCAAAAATAGTAAATTAATTTAGCCTTTAAAAAAGACTTACGTCTCTTAGATGGTACAAGAGTCGTAATTTTGCAACGTTTCTTTCGAGAGCTTGCCCACAAAGTAAACAAAATTTCTCTTTAACATTATTAACTAAGAAAAGTCTTAAAAAACATGAAAGAAAACTAGTAAAAATAAAAATAGTTAATTTTAAGGAAATAAATGAAATTAAAAATGTGTGAATAAATCGAAATTAGAGAAAAGAAATAGAAACATATCGGACGAAAAATAAAGCATTCATTTGAACCCAGATCCAATAGTTATAGTGCGAAAGTCCTAAGAACCATTTAATTACCGAGAATCAACACATTTTCGTATACATTGAATGGGGAGTCATATATATAATCACGCTTTATTGATAGAAATTAACGTATTTCATCTTAATAATACGATGTGATAGAAAGCACTTTACGAAATTTACGATAGGATAGCGCATGCAGAATTTCTGAATGTGACAGTAATTCGCTTCTAATAGTATTTACGTCGAACAAACTGCTGCCGTCCATGTTTAGATCTGATAACAATGACTGGCGTTAATTGCAACCTTTCCTGGATATCGATTCCCAACAAGGCAATGAATTAGAATTTTGCAATGGAAAATACAAATTTATTTTATTTAATATTTGTACTATTCGTACGATTTATAGTACCTTTAACAAAATCGTCTTTAACCATTATAAAAAAAAACTTTCTGGTATATTAAAAAAATATTTTCATCATATATATTACATCTTTATTACGGTGTTTTTGTGCACATCTTTTATGGATTCACTAAGCGACTATGAATTCAGAATGAGAGAAAGATTAAACTTTCTCTTCTGGTATTATCTAGAATTTCAGTAGATGCATAGTTAAAGCAATAAATAAAAAAGACTTAATTTCTTAAATATTTCATATTACTTTCTGAAAATATTATTTTTTTTCTCCATAAAAGTTTCATAAATGAGGTATGTGTGTACAGTATAATTTTTAATGCATCAAATTTAATCAATAGAACGATAAATTTTAAACGCAAATTTTAACATTGATATGCAACATGTGTATCGGTCCTTTTTCCGATAGAGAAAAGATTAGATTCATAGAATTATATAGAATATTAAATATTTCTGCAGTTCAGTGCAGAAAATAATTGCACAATGGAAGTAAAAAAAACTTAAATGGTATGTGTTTAATAATTTCCTTGTACAATCAACTCGCGAGGACTTTCATTCATTACTGTCTTAAGCCATCTTGGAGATTGCACTAGAGCTTTTATTTTATTTAGTATCCGTCTAGTGGAAGAATCAATCATAATAGTAAATATTTAATGACGTTACATCTCACGATATGATTCGTAAAGTAGATTAACTAACGAAGTTACAACTTTCTTTTGGAAATTCCTGGAACATTTAAATTATGTAAGATTAGACAATGTTACCGGGAAATAGGATAAAAATGTATTCGAATAGCCTTTGCTAATGCTTCGCTTGTGTTGTTATTTATCGCTTCTTTGTGTATAATCTTTGCCATGTATCCGTAAATGTATTATAATGTGTACAATGTTCCCAGCATAAATAAATAATAGTGAAATTGAAAAAACACTGAACTTCATCCTGATTCTACTTTAATAACCACGATCAAGATCTAACTTGTATTTCAAATTTTAAATCAGAAAAGTAGAAAAAAACAAAATATCAAAATATTTAAAAAATTTTAAAAAACGTTAAGATTTTTCAAAAAAGGAGAATAATATATTTAATGTGGTAATAGGCTTCAGACTGTTAAGCTGGGTTCTTCTAGAATTAGAGGTCTAACTATCCCTATCAACAAAATACATTATTAAAAAATGGTTAGAAAACCAAAAAATATAAATCGAATAAATTTTGAAAATTCAATTCCAAAGAAAAAATTAAACAGAAAAACACCAAAAAACGAAAAAATCTTAAAAGAAACCAATAGCAAAAATCAAAATCAAAAACTCAAAAGAGAAAAATCGAGATTTTCCCTATATAACACTCCGCATGTATTAATATTACAAATAGAAGAAATACAAAGAAATATAAAAATTTACAAAACACAATAGATTCAAATTTAGAAAAAATAATTGCTCATGTTATTTACTCGTTAATGCTTTCATTTCAAGTCATAAAAATGCGACAAAAAGCATACAAAATGAGTCAAAAACATGCTACTTAGAAAGCAAACTCGAAATTCTAGAAATATCTTCGATATTATATATATATATATATATTCTTTAAGCCAATTATTTCCAAGAATATTTGAATTAAGAATATTTTAGAAAAAAGTAAAAAAGAAGAGAGGGAGTTATATATATATATATATATATGTATATAATATTCTTAATTCAAATATTCTTGGAAATAATTGGCTTAAAGAAGTGGAAGAATTGCTTATGATACCTAACATTCAGCAAGTTGAGGTCTTAGAAATCAAGTTGCGGCTTTATTTTCCTAAATTTCATTTAAAATTAAAAAAAAAATCAAAAAAGAGTCAAAAAGAATCAACATAATTTACTCCTGAGAGAATATTTCCCTGTTCGTTTCCTTTCAAACCTGAATCGTATGAGAACCGATAACTTCTTCGGGCTAGTGAGTACTCGTGAGAAGAAACCGTGCCCTTAAATGCGGTCACGGGATAAATCGACATTTTTTAGAAAGACACGGAAATTCAATTTTTTTTTAAAAAAAAAAAAAATTCGTTTGTTATTCATTTTAAAGTTTCTTAACAAATGAACGGAAATTAAATTTTTTTTCGCATGGTTCTAACTACAGAGTAACAGCGATTCTAATAGATGCTAGAAGTTAACCTGGTTGAAAATGCTTATTTTTCAGTCAACCATTATAACTTAATGTAAATAAATTAATATGATTATCCAGCTGTCTTTCATTAATTTCAGCCTTTTACATAATGATCGTAATTCAAAGCAGGAATTTTAACAATGCATCAATTCGAATATTTGATAGGCTTGTAACGGCTCCGGAACGATTCAGCCCAAACACTGGCAATCGCTCCTATATTCTTTGCCATGAAGCATTTGCTAATGATTTTGTTGCTGTGGGGTTGCTTCTTGCTTCATTGACCTGGAGGACTTGCTTAATTCATGGAAATAATGTCTTTAAGGGGACTTTGTACCTTTGCACCTTCAAAAATTCGATTTTTCAAATTTGTTTTTAAAAAATAGTATTGAATGTTAGGAGCATTTTAAAACAAACCGCTTCAAAATTCGACAATCATTACGCCCCGTACAACAAAAAATGTAAATGTCTAAAGTGGCTGTTCTATGTAATGCAATGTAAACAAACCTCTTTTTCTCAGTTTGTTATTTTCACACTTTCCCACAGGATTAAAAAAATATTTTGCATGTAGAGCTTTAAAATTTTACATGAGTATTGTACTTGTAAATCTTTATTCTGTGAACCTCAATTTTGTTAATGGGATGATTAGATTTTATTTTATAACATGATACATGAAAAAAAAGTTACTAAATACAAACTTGATAACTTTTTTAATTTTTCAATTTTTTTAATGTAAGATAAATTTAAAATTTGAGGTTTACAGAATAAAGTAATTATTTAGCTTTAATTTGGTATAAGAATTATGGCTCTACTGTACATCTTTCAAATGTTATCTTGTGGGTAACGTAAGGTAAGCTAATTTTTTTTTCAAATTTTTGTACTCATACTTCATGTTGTATAAGAAAATATATTAATTTAATAGCAAAACGTGACCCAATATATTAAACTATGTACTTTATTACACAAACTGGCAAAGTTTCATATTAAAATGAGCAAAAATTGTTGTTTTATGAAGAATCGAAAAAAGTTTGTTCAAATGTTCTACTTTTGATTTCGTAAGGTACTAAGTCCCCTTAAAGTTCTCAAGAACATATCTTCTATACATGGTTATTCAACATGCGTCATCCGATTTCAAATTGCTATATTTTCATATATAAATGATAACTAACACATCAAGGCGAAGGGAAAGTATGGAAGTTTTTTAACAAGTGTTCGATACAGCTTACTTTAATTGCACTATAATGTCAATTCGAGAATATAAATTCCTGCCAAACACATTGTAAAATGTCAATGGGTAATGGATTGTACAGCAGCTGAAATCCGATGTTTAGGTTCACGAAAATTTATAGGCCATGAGGGCACATACAGTTTATCATTTACAAACCCTCGAAGGAAGAAATCGTTCGGGCCGTATCAGGTCACTTAGGTGGCCAGCTGTAACATCAAGTCCTCTGGTCCACTGCGATCTATCCAGCTGCGAGGTATCTCCGTGAAAGCTTCTGAAACAACTTTTGTGAAATAGCTTCACGAAAGTCACCTATTGTTCGTGCACACAAGGGCCACCTATATTTCACAGTACAAAACGTCAACAGTTTTCCTATATATCCATGTATTTCTTATCATTCTGCGTCATTTATTTTTGAAAATATGGAATTTTGGAATTGGATGATTCATTTTGAATAACTTTATGTTATAATATAGACACGTTAAATAGAAGAGCTAATATAACAAAATACCGTTATAATCAAGGCACTAAGAAATTGTAAATAAAAAAAAAAATCACTGATTTTTCTTATATTTTTTAAATATTCCCTGTTTTCCTTTTTGAATAATTTTTTTCTCTTTTCCAAAATATTTTCATCTTTCTTTCATGTTTACAAAAGAAGCTTCCTTTTATCCAAAAAGAAAGCTCTTTGAATCTTCAGACTCTCAAGAATTCTCAAAATTAAGAAGAAATAAATTATATGTTTATTCGACATGAAATGAAAATGAATCATGAAAACAAAAATTTTGGAAAAGCGTGTCCACTATATACGAGTTCAAGAGCAAATTGAGAAGTCAGCAAGGTTAAAAAATGCAGTTCACTCTGCCTAGAAACTAGATATCAGAGCAGAACATTATTAAAAAGCAGTGAGGTGTGACTTATTTCAAGTGAACCGGATCTACGCATTGAAATCCAAGTCTAGTTTTAAAAAATATATGGAAAATAAAAAAAAATTAAAAACGTAAGCGAGGTTTCAAAAAAAATTATTTAATTAGTTTCATGCATTTACGTGGTCGTAAATTTTCATAGAAAATAATTATTTCAGTAACCTTCTCGAAAACAGCTAAGCACGGTTTAAAAAATATCAAATATAAATTCTTCTTAGATAATGTTCCCATATATAATAAATAAACAATGCTAAATAATTCAAAACGCCCTTCTTTAAACTACTAATAAAATGTCGAATAAGATTTATTTTTGGTTTCATTCATCTCGAAATGATGCATTTTTCGAAAGGAAATATTTTTTAAACTCTGTATCTAATTTGTTCTTTCCAGAGACAGCTGAAATAAGTATTATTTTGTAGTCTTGTCTTATTTCTGTTCGCTTATTTCCTTTGTCTTTATTCCTTTACGAAACTTTGTTAGTGAATGTAAGTTTTGCTCTATATTTGGGATCGTGGTAACCAAGAGCAGACTTCATCGTCAACAACATTAGAGTCTCGAGTTCGAATCCAAAATCTCACTCAGTTCGTCAGGCCGAACTATAGGGGTTGATTAATGTTTCTAGTGATTAATGTTTAAAATGTTTATAGCGAACTATAGTGATTGTTTAATACATTGCACTGAAAAGCAACAGAAGGGCTATAGGCAACGGAACTCATTATTTTGAACCTCGGACATGTGACGAGGACGACACCAGAGTAAAACGCCTGCCCCAAGTCCTCGACTTTGACAATTAGCCTACCATGGCTAATGGGGCTGATATTCTTCAAAATACTGGGTGTTATGAAAGTTCTAGTACTGAAGATTCGTGAATTTACTATACAAACTTTAAAACAGTTATTTTCATGCTAATGGTGAAAAAATCACCTCAAACCTAACATATGAAAAAAACTAGATTTTTTTTGTTCAAAATGTCCGTTTCTTTCTTGGAGGCAAAGCTGAACTCGTTTGCACGTATTTTCAGAAGCGCGTTTCAAGATGCTTGGAGTGACTTCTTGTGTCCTTTGAGTAGTAGCGATTTTCAGATAATCTATTGTTTGGGGATTATTTTCATAAACTGTGTTCCTTAAATATCCCCGCAGGAAAAGTCAAGGAATGCTCAGATAAGGAGAAACCAGGAGGCCAAAGATTTCTTAAAAAGAGTCGATCGTCAAAAAAAATCTTGAAGCCATTGTTTCATTACTTGTATGGCATATTGCACCACCTTCTTTGAATCAATATCTTCGTTTCCCTCATTGGAGCACTCCCTGATTTTTTTTTCATGTGGGGATATGGAAGGAAAAAAGTTTATGAAAATAATCCTCAAACATTACAAGATCTGGATATTGCCATTATTGAAGGATATAAGAAGTCACTCCCAGCATCTTGAAATGCGTTTCTCAAAATACGAGGGCCGTTTTCTTTCAACCTTCAATAGACTATAAAAAAAAGTCAAGAGTCTAGAACAAGATGAATTTGTAACCATAAGTTATGTATAAATATGGTTACTTTTCAGCACAATCACCGTGAATTTCAGGCATTTGCCAAATCGGTGAACGAGCTTTCCATTCCCTTCTTCGAGGAACGTTGCTACCATTGATGTAAGATGGACTAGCACTTTGTTTCGAAGCTCCATTCCTCTTATTTTGTTTCAGATGGCTATTCGAAGTCGTCGTAAAGTTTGACAAAAAATAACTACATTGATCATAGTACACTCAACGAGCAAGACACTTTTTTGGTCCCAAAAACCCGTAGTCATAACCATCCTGATGTTAAAGGTTTATTTGAACAGACTTGCATCCTTGTCTCTCTTCCTCGGGAATGTTGTTTCGCCCATTTTTAAATTGTCTACACCTTTTATGCCCAAAGTCATATCCCATAAAGCTTTCATGTACACTCGGCTCATTTTTGAGGGAATTTCGACTGCATTATTCCCTTTTGCTTGAAGAAAGCGAATAACATTACGCAACTCCCACTTGGCGGGAGCAACAGTTTTACATCTATGTTTACTTGCCCACAGCTCAGCTTAAAATCGTGGGATAGCATCGGTAATAGCAGAGTTTTTAGTTAGTGGGATGCGCAGTTCTTCTACCATTTGTTTGGTTGTTTAGAAACTCGATCGGAGGTGGAAAAAAATGCGACCCTCCTAGGTGCAAACGAATTCAGCATTGCCTTCAAGAAAGGGCAAATATTTTGAGCATTAATAATAAATGTAGGTTCAATTTATTTCCTACATTTCTTTAAAAAAAAAACTTTTCATCATTAGCATAAAAGTTATTGTTTTAAAGATTGTTGCTTTTGTATAATAAATTCACAAATCGTTAGTACGGGAGCATTGAAGACATCCGGTAGAATTGAGACTTAAAGTCCTTCAAAGGCCTGGTGTTTAGTTATGAAGCTTAAATATCTGACTTTGGTTCAAAATTACGAGATATGTCAATAATCTTCAGGGCAATAGTCACCTTTAGTGTTGAATTAATTCTAATCAATCAATCAATAAGTACTTATAATTTTGCATGAACAACTATTCTTCCGAAAATATCAATATTAATGGACAATTATTTTGTTTGAAATGATAATCTCAGAAAAAATCTATATTAATTTCAATCCCATATTAAATTACAAGGTACGTCGCCGAGAGTCTACGTGTTGCTTCTAAGTGTGACGTCAATAAACACAATCACTTAATCAGTTCATTTCACTTTATAAAAGGTTCTAATAATGGTATAAACAAAAGCGATGTCAAAAGAATTTTTTTTCCTTAATTTTAGATACAAAATTTTCGAAGAAAATAAATCGACGCAAAAAACAAAATATTCAAAAAATTTTTTTTTTTTTTTTTTTTAGGAATATCTTCCCATGTAATGATATTCATCGAAAATATATGCAAAATAACATTAAATTACTTTTTACCGCACATAAATTCATAGCAAAAAAAAGAGGGTTAAAAGTCTAGGGCTTGTACTATTTGTAAAATATCTAGTGCACGGTCGAGATAACTTCTAAGGTTGCAAAAAAAATTTAAAAGATGAAATAAATAAATAAAAATAGAAATTTATTAGTAAGAAAAAATTTTGGGCACTAAGCCGTTACGATGATACTGTGGTGCAAAAAAGGACAGAAACTAAAAACATAAAAAGGTTATATATATATACTTTTTTCCCTAAAATCATCAATCACATCTTGAGTTAATTGACATTTAGTGTAGAGCACTTTATTCCCATGTTAGTTTAAACTTCATCAATTATTCAAACGATCTACCAGAATTGTCGATGCGGACTATTTTTATATCTTTCTTGGAAGAACTAAAAGATCGTTCGTTGTCGTTGGATAGTGGTGGATAGAAGGAACATAATTAAAATAAAATTTCGGAGTATCTAAAAGGACTGATGTTTAAAACCGATTTGAATACTGGTAGATTATTTCGTGATTTTTTTAATTGTCTCTGATAACTGTAAAACTATTCACATCCTTTAGAATTTTTTAATTTTGTGCTAGAATTGAGAGTAACTTTTTTTTCCTTGAAAAGTCATTTTAGTTTTCTCATTCGGAAAAAATTATGGTAATTCTCTTCGGTTTCGGAGGTTTTATTTGTGAACTTAGCGATCTAAGAAAATCGATAAAATAATTAAAATACATCTATAATATGTATAATGTAATTATTCTCTAAAATGTATTCTTTTATGTTTGCTGAGATATCCAATAGGACAGATGGATTGCTCTAAAGTTTATTAAATATTCTTTAAAAATATATAATTAATATAATAAAGCTTTTATTCCGCAATCTCCAATAAAATTTCAGATTGTTGAGAATTATGTTACGTAGCCGTTCCATAACATTTAACGATAGGTATTAAACTATATTATGTATAAATACTGAGTCATGCTAACAAAATACATATAAATTTTATAGTTTTAAAAGTAAGTTAGCTAAATCGTAAAATTTTAGTTTACAAAATTGAGGACACAACGAAGCATTTATGGAAATCATAAAAACATCAAAATTTTGAAGAGTCGACTTTATAAGATTTTTTAATAGCTATGGTAATTTCCTTTTTAGTGTTACGTTGATTTAATTCAGAATTTTTTTCGGTAGTATGATTTTACATTCTTGCTGACATAGTGTATGCGTGTACATACGTGTGTATAATCTTCGGTACTTTATAAAATAGTCATGACACAAAAAAGAAACATTATATCCCTGAACAACGAATTTATTAATATTCACACGAGAGGGAGGAAAATACATTGGAAAGGGTGGACAACATACTCTGATAATTGAGAACGAAGTCACAGATAATTTTCGCTGTTTGTTTCTCCAAGGAAGTTAAATTAAGGATTATACATATCAAATGGTAATATGTGTAAGGATTTTTAGGTATTCTACATGGAGTCTGAGGTGGCTAATAGGAAAATATCCGTATTTGTTCAAAGCGTAGGAAATTATATATATATAATGATTTCCTCAAATTTAGCTCATTTAATTATCTTAGAATTTAACATCTGAAGCACAGCCTAAAAGAAAAGTTGTGTAATGTATTTCTCATTCAGAAAGCGCTTTGTAAGGTCAGAGTTTGCTCAAAAAATCGTGTTATGCCTCAAATAAGAAGAAATGTTTACCAGAAAGTGTCGGAATTCAATAGAGGCAGGATCGTTGACTTTCGAGAGTGTTGATTATCATTCCGTGATATTGCCCGTCGGACTGGTCGAAATCCAACCACTGTCGTGTGAATAGGGAATCAATGGGTTGATGAGGGTCTTACTGAATGCCATGCAGGATCTCCGCGTCCTCCCATGACTAACGCTCGAGAGGACAGACATATTGTGCGATCGGCCGTGCAAAACCGCAAAACCACATCACTTACCATTATTCAGGAAATGGGCTTGTTTGCAGAAAGTCCAGTATCCGCTCGCACGGTGCGATGACGCTTGCAGCAGCGTGGACTATTAGCACGGCAAACATTACTTCGGCTTTTACTTGACAATGCAGCATGGCAATGCTTCCCTTTGCAATGCAGCAATGCTTGACCGAACGACAAAGCTGGATACAAGAGAGGTACAATGTTGTCTTTTCAGACGAGTCCCGATTCTGCTTGCTGTATTCAGATGGCCGTAAACTTGTCTGGAGGCTCCGAGGAGACCACTCGTCGCATTCGATATTGGCATAGGAGCCCTGCACCTGGTGTAATGATTTGAACAGCCATTGGGTACACGATACGCACATCTCTAGTTCCAATTGACGGTAATTAGAATGCAGATCGGTATCTATCTGACATCATACGTCCAGGGATTGTGCCCTATCTTGGAGGCCTGCCAAACGCAACCTTCCAACAAGATAATGCAAAACTGCATGTTGCACGTCGTGTTTGGGTCTTCCTCGATACACAGGGTATTCAATTGTTGCCCTGGCCTGCACAGTCTCCAGATCTGTCACCCATTGAAAACATCTGGTCATGGGTTGCTGAGAGACTGGTCCACCACCCCACTCCAGCTAATAGGGTTGATAAAGTGTGGTATAGACTTGAAGCAGTATGGAATGAGTTGCCCGTTTCTGTCATCCAAACCCAGTTTTACTCCATGCTAACCGGGTAAGGGTCGTTTTAGCTGCCAGGGGCAGCAGCTGTTTCTACTAGTTTCGCACTCCAGTAACCCCCCAAACTGCTTGCAAATTGTTTTATTTTATCTTCATACCATACTATTTAAGTATAATAAATATATTTTTGTATTTGCTTTCTTTCATGGTGTTGCAATTTTAATGGCCAGCAATGTATATATGTGTGTGTGTAAATAAGATCATATAAAATACAGATTAAATTCAAAAAATATTTTTAAATTATTTAAAACATAAACAAGAAACATCTAAAAGAAAAACCATTCAGGTAAAAAATAATCAAAAAACAAATTAAAAATATCATCAAATGAAAATTTCTTACGAAAATAATCCAAAACTTTACTTCAATACATCAAACAATCTGTAAATTTAATGAGCCAAAGCCCTAAGTATTCCTAACATACTGTTTTAGAATCAAACCAATTTAAATCAAAGCAAATTAAGAGAAAATCAACAATTAGAAAAATGGATTAGTATAATTAATACTCTTTCACATTTTGGAATGGAATAATGAGTGTTTATACCGGTATTACAGATCTAACCATCACACCTCAATGAGTTACATTATAACAAGAATGTACAAAATCAATAATTTAAAATTTAAAAAAGGTAAAAAAAAAAAAAAGAAATATGTTCTCATTTAAACTTAATTACACTAAAGTACTTATATATAATCACCTAAAATATTTTTAAATCTATCAATAATTTAACTTAAACAGAGTTAAAATAATTATAACAGTATGGTCCAACAAACTCAAACACAATGAATTACAAATAATTTGCCACCAACACGTCATCATAGTTCTAAATTGAGGCACAAGTTAAAAATTAAAAAAAAATGCACACAAGCAGAGTGAAATGTTTTACATCTTCCAAAACACAGTGAAAATACTACTACTAAAAAT
This sequence comes from Nephila pilipes, assembly GCA_019974015.1. Lineage (NCBI taxonomy): Eukaryota > Metazoa > Arthropoda > Arachnida > Araneae > Nephilidae > Nephila > Nephila pilipes. The sequence continues at coordinate 206 of BMAW01012055.1, read as the reverse complement.
AATATAGAAGCACATAATACCAAAATCCAACAATTTATTTCAGCTTAAAATCTATAAAACTTCTCCCCAAAACGCCGCAAACACTCTACAAACAGGAGAAAATTAACCACCAAAGTAAGAATACAGATTGATTGATTTAAACATATCACCAAGAAAAATTATTTACCTATTGTAAAAATAAAAATCAAAGAATACATATATACATA